>UESW01003880.1:1151271-1222036 GCA_900491605.1 Calamus simplicifolius | reverse complement strand
ATTTAAATATATTTAATTTTTTTAAAACTTTGCGACGCACTGTGTTGCGTCGCAATATTTTTTTTTCTAATTATATTTTATAAAATTAAATTTAAAAATATTACGATGCATTACTTGCCATCGCTAAATTTAAAAATTTAATGTTTATGATTATCAGGTTTATTGAGTCGCGAATGCGTCGCTAACTGCATCGCAATTTTTTGTTGTCGCGGCGGCGTCGCAATGTGGTCGCATTTTAGCAACGCAATGATGCTGCGTCGCTATTTTAAGATTTTCTTGTAGCGTTTGCATTTGCTCAGATCTGCCATATAAATATTATATGATGATTATAAGGGCAGATTTTACACATCCTAAAAGGAATGGAGCTCAGAGACTCAGGTCTGAGTAACTTTCAGACTATTCTTCTGCAGTAATATGAACTTGCATTGTGTTGCAACAAAAAGTAGGAAGGGTGATATGAACTTGCATTGTGTTGCAACAAAAAGTAGGAAGGGTGAAAAGAACGGGGAGGGAAACATTAGAAGATGAGGCTAGCATGGCATTCCTGTTACAAAATGGAGTGACCATAGAGGTGCCAATATGACCAGAGTACCATTGAATGACTGCTTAGTAAAAATACAGTTCTTCACATGAATGGGATCTAAAAGTGGGTTCTATGTGGGTAGTGGATGAATCTAACCCAATTACGACAAGTAAAAAAAAAATGGTAATAAAAAAAGAAACAAATAAGGGGAAAGGTTCAAGGCTCTTCCTTCAAGCTGAAGGGCAGAACTTTTTCTATGCACTTCTCCATTTTTCTACTGACATTTTTAACCATTTATCTCTTATAAATAAACCACCTTTTTTCGCAAAAGGAAAATGTAACAATCAGAAAATAAGTTCCTCAAAAAAAAAAAAAATCTCTGTGTTTTTGGTTGTTCCTTGAGTAGATATAAAAAATCAACTACATCACACTTAGAAATATTTGGATTCCTTGAGTAGTTGAGATTCCTCCCTTGCCAATTGTTATGTTTCTATTTCTAAATAAGTTTTAAGCCCCATTTGGTTGCAAGATAAGCCAGGATAAATGGTGCTTTTTGACTTATACTACAAAATAAGATGAGTTTTTTGTGATAACACATTTAGGGAATAAAACAATTTCATTGGGAGGGGTGTAAAAGCGTCAATCCTTAGAAAGAAGCTAAAAACTATCCCTTCAAAACTACATTTTTGTCCCCCCCCCCTTTCATCTTTTACCACCACTCCATTTTACCATTATATTACATGAGAAAGAGGAGCGCAAAGCTTCATCATCATTTGCCTTCAAGCAACTAGGTTCATCCCAACAAGCTCTAGATCATGTCTAGGCCACGTAACAACTCGACTAAGCTCTGGTTCAAGCTATTTCAGTGAAGAGCTTGATGCAAGTGGTGCTTCTCCCCACCTATAGCTAGATCTACTAGATCAGGATAGCTGACAAGGTCAATATGGCCTGATCCACATTGTAGCCTCCCTCTCCTACAAATAGTGGCTCTGAATTGGATGAGTCTTTCTGCTTGCCATTATTTTATTTTCCCACATCCACACCACCTTGATGGATTCTCCGTTCAGATGGAAGCCAAAGCTTCAAGGATGCCATGGTTTTTCCTTGCTCCACTTCCTATGGACCTCACTTGAGCTCTTAGCTATGGGTTCATTTTGTAGAGGCTTGCAATAAATTTACTCTCTAATAATCCCCTTCCCAGGCTCAGTCTGAGCTCAGCCTAATGCCACGGTGCTCACATTTGTCCATCTCTCGGCTTGGTTTGAGGCTACAGCCCATGGCTTGGTTTGAGGCCAGAACTTGATGTCATGGTGGTCATGTTGATCCCTTCCTCGGCTTGGTTTATTAGATGCGTGCAGTGGCTAGTCCACCATTGGACAAACAACTGCACCACTCAATCAGTGCACGGTTGTTGATAATATTTTAATTTTGGATGTCATGCTATGGCATGATGTGAGAAGGAATGGCTTGTCCTGTATTGGCAAGTAATCGCAATGACTGTTACTTGCCTAGCCCTCCGAGCCTCTACCATCCTGATTTTATTCTCTACTAGGCAATGATGCCATGCATTAATTAATTATATTGCGACGACGCAATAGTATTACGTGTTAGTGTAGTGTCATGGCGCCTCACCTTATGCCATGGCCAGGCCCGCAGTTGACCTGCTCGATCCACAGGTTCGTCGAGCCGGGGCCGATGGAGATGCAGTCGTCGCCGGTCTTGATGCCGGCTCCGGTAACGGTGACGTCGGTGGATCCCTGGATGTGGATGCCGTCGGTGTTTGGGCTGTCTTCCGGAGCTGTGATCTTGACAGCTTGCACCGTCGCCCCTGGCAATCGTCGAGCACGATGTGGAACATCTTGCTGTTGATCGACGTCAGCCCGCTGATCATGATGTCGTTGGAGTTCTTGAACTAATGACTGCGCATGAATGATCGAAGCGATCGATATAATATCATCATAATAATTAAGTTAGGACGTATATAACAACGGGAATTAAGATTGACAGAGAGAAATTAATTAATGAAGGCCATTCGATCCACACTGCTAGCTAGCATGCATGCACGCACCGTTCCACTATCCGGGCAGTCCCCACCGCCTTGCAGGCCCAGAGAGAGGAGCCTCGGCCGTCGATGGTCCCGCCGTGGACCGAGGCACACCTTGACTTGATGGAACACCAACCAGTCCCCGGAGTTTCCGGCGGACTTGGACGGTGCGACGAGGGTCCCGTCGATCTGGATGGTGATCTTGCTGCTATCACAGGGACCCTCGAAAGTGGCCTGACCAACCAAGAAATCCGCCTTCCAGCCTCAAAAAATCCAAGGCCTCAATCGACGCTTCCCATTTCTAGATTTCCTTTTCGATCCAAAAGAAATCCGTTCGTTATCTCCGTCTGCTACCGTCTTTCTTCCAACTTTCCGACGGAAAGGGTTTCCCACCCATTGTGACATGTTTACCAGATCGATCGAGTGAGAATTCTGATTTGTTTTTGGTACCAAGAATCAGGTTGGTTGGTTGGTTGGTTGGTTCGACTCGAAGAAGGAAGAACGAACGTTTCTTTCTGAGATTACGAGACTCGGCCAATGGAGGTGAGTTTTCCACTGCAATGAGTAGCTCCTCTCGCGCTGGCCCCCTATGATCCCGACTCAACTCCACAAGGACCAAGGGGCCTAACGACCGAGCAGGATTAGGACATGGGCATCACATCAATAATTACATTTGCTCTATCAAACTGTTCATCGACCGAGAATACGCTGGAGAACTCAAACATTATATGTAGCAGAAATCAGAACGAGCACAATAGAATATCTAAATAGCACCTAGTAGAAACGATCCCAAACTGAAAGCTCAACATTAGAAGGATTACAAATTCAACTTAAATATTGACAATGATTTATCTTACGGCTTACAGTTTTTTATTTACAGTGTCATCAAAGTTAAAAAGAGGGATTATGTACATTCATTTGCATGTGATGTGAGGAGCTTTGCAACCAAAATTTGAGGAACCCCAACTGCTCATGAACGAGAGTTTTAATTTAACCTGATTAGAATACGGATGTTGGTTTCCCGAGTAATACGTACCAAGGGCAGTCACTTGAAGTCATCATATCTATTTACTTGGATGAGTCTTATTTATTTATTTATTTATTTTTATATTTATTAAAAAAATTCAACGAAGATCAGATTTTTGTACGCTTTAGTTTGGTTTATATTGGATGGAAACCAGCACTGTGAAGTGGATATGGTTTGTTAATCCAAGCTCATAACCATCTGCAGCTACAATGTTATATGTAACAAGGACTCAAACAAAGGAAAAAATATAAAAAAAGGATGGCGAAGAAGTTTAAACTCCTCTCCTTATAAGATAGATGCATATTTAAGCCATTAATGTGCCTTTCTGATATTACCATTGCTTAAAAAGGAAGAGATAACAAAGCCATAATCAAGTTAAACATACACTAAAATTTCAATGCCATGATCAAACGAGGGAAAAAAAATGTAGCTTAGAAAAGCAAATACAATATCATCTGGGCAATCAAAGCAAAACATCTGGTGTTTGAGGATCACCAGAAATACATTCAAACACCTACCAAGGAAAAATTTTGTACTAATAAAAGGAGAGGATCAATCAAGTATTTACTGAAGTTGCTTAAAAGGAATCCATCAAAAGGAATCCTTTTCCAGAAGGATTCCCATTCTGTCATCAAGCCCCTGAGGAAGCAGCCTTCTTTGCAATGAGATTAATACCACGAACCCAGAGCTCCAAACCAGAAGCATGGCTGGCCTCAAAATGGATCTCTCTACCAGTTACTGTAACCACTCTAAAGATCGCCATTTACCATCCTCGTCTTCCATCCTTCGATTCATCAAAAGTTTAAGCTAGGCCTAGCCGTTGCCTCCTTACACTCTACATTCCTCTTGGTTGACTTGCCCCAAGTCAACACCCCAGATTCAAGCATCCGGACAGTCTTCATGTGGGGAGATCCTCTACCTTCCGTGTATGCTTGCAGAGCTTCTCGCCAGCAAGCACATGAGACCGAGCAGATGATCAAGCAGCACGCTCTCTGTCACTTTGTTTGACCTGCTACTTTTCCTTGCCAAAGATAAAGCTGTCTCTCCTACATGATTGATGAGACTGCAATCTGCATCACCTTGTAATAGTAAAACTTTGCATGCATCAGAGTGGCCTTCAATAGCAGCATGATCAGCCTTTGCAGATATCATTAGAGGAGTCTCGCCAGCCGAAGTCCTTGCATTGATATCACATCCGGTTGAGATTAACCCAAGATCAGTGATGAACTCTGTAATACCTTCATTCAGATAGCTGGGCGAAAACTCTGGTAGGTGAAGCTGGCCATCCAGTATCTGCATCACCTGCTGCATCCCCGGCCTTGCCTCAGGCAAGGGGTGACAACAGAGCAGCCCAAGTTTCAACACCAATTCCATTTCCTCTGCTTGATATTCTCCTGCCAATCTCCGATCGCTTGACTTGAGGATTTCTCCTCTCTGCCCAATTTGCCACCACCCAATCCACCAACACCTCCTCCTTCCGGTGCTCTCATGTCTAGCGGCCTCCTTCCACAGGCGACCTCAAGAAGAAAAGCTCCGAAGGCAAAGACATCAGTGCCGGTGGTCGCCTTCCCGGTTCTCGTGAGTTTGGTGCAAGATAGCCCATGGTTCCGGCGACATGGGTCGTATGAGGATCTTTCCCATGATCATATAATCTGGCAAGGCCAAAGTCGCCAAGCCTCCCATTCAGCTCACTGTCGAGCAACACATTGCTGGCCTTGATATCTCTGTGAATCACCACCTTGTCCCAGCCTCGATGTAGATATAGAAGGCCCGAGGCCACGCCTTTGATGATTCGAAGCCTCTGACGCCAGTCAAGGATGAACACATCCTTGTCGAAGAGGAGCTTGTCGAGGCTGCCATTAGGCATGAACTCGTAGACCAAAAGCAGCTCGCCTTGACGCCGGCAATATCCCAAAAGTTGCACCAAATTTGATGCCGGAGTTGGCCTATGCTTACAATCTCGGCCACGAACTCTCTTATTCCTTGCCTCGACTCATGGGAAGCTCTTTTGACAGCAACTTCGATATTGGTAGTGGGCAATGTTCCACGGTAGACCGGCCGAAGCCTCCAGAGCCAAGAAGTCCTTTCTCTGTGAATCCGTTGGTCGCCTGGAACAAGTCCTTGTATGAGAACCGGTGTGTCCCATATTGAAGCTCCCAATCTTCAACCAACTCTGCGAACTTACTCTTCCTTTTCACAATAAAAGCTGCAATGGCGACAGCTATTAGAACCAACACAGATAGAGAAGATGGCAACCAAATTCTCGAGAAGTTCGCCTTCTTTCCAAGATTTCCCCGCGGGGGAAGTGAAGGTAGACTCGACAGGTTGAGCTCCTCGGCTCTTCCACCAATCTTCAAACTCCAACCTAGAATTATGGGATGATCGGCTCAGACCTTGAGATCCACTGAAGCCCGCGTACATGGGATCCACCATGATGCTCGAAAGATTGATGGTTGAAGACAGGAGCGGCAGACGAGGCTTTGATGTTCTCAGAGGAGACATAGTGACGTTGAATTGCATAGTGATGCCATCGTAGTCTACCCAAACTTGCATGGGTTGGCCGCTGACGAGGCTTAGGTTCTTGAATTCACCGTCCCCGTCGCTAAAATAGCCTGCTGTGGAGGCATTGTGGATGTTAATCTATTGACATCAATTCCAACATGGTTGTCATCGATGTCTTGGAATTCAGGGTTGAGTATGGTGTCGAACTCGACTGCAATTATATGGTTGGATGGATCACCATTGCTGGTCGAGTTAAAGAGGTCCAGATACTGAACTCCTAGAGCTGTGGAGAGGTTATTGGTTGGCGAGATGAAGAAGGCAAAGCCATGGCTACTGAAGCCATTGTATTGGGTGACTATCCCAAAGACAAAGGTGGTGGAGAAGGAGAGGACATGGCCCCTGGATTGGTCTGTGGAATTGGTCAGCCTCAACAGTCCTTTGGGAGTCACCACTGTAGCGCCATCTCGACTTAGGTTTGCGCCGATGAATCCGTTGAAGATGAAGCCATCTTCGCTCGAGACAGCAAACCTTAGGAGGAGAAGCCAGAGCACAATCTTTAGAAACATTGCAGATATCGAATAATGCTATATCAGCCTTTCTATTTCTTCTATGCCACAGGCCGATAGGTTTTATAGTCTAGGCATGGCTACTGATGGTGCAAATGCAAACAAATTTTTTTTTTTAGAAGAATCCAATTATATTATATCCGGTCTAAAACAGAAACCCACCTTTTCTCAGGAACATCTTCACCCTCAAATCTCATTTTGAATCTCATCCCAACTGTGAATCCGTTCTTAGAGCTTCCAAGTATTTGTTGATACCCCACGATGAACTGACTTGTTCTGATAAAAATACATCAAGGACACAATTAGTTTGAGCAAATAATAATCATATCAGCTCGCCAAAAAAGGAGGAAAAAAAAAGAAGGCAAATTGGCGACAAACTAAAGGACATCTCCAACCTTGGCTTGTAGTAGACCATGAACATAGTACCGGTTGAAATGGCATGTGACGCAGTTGCAAGCACTCCAAGATGCATGATGCTTTGACTTGATATCACCGATGTTGGAATCATGCTTTGTTGATTCGCGAGGCGCCTTACTCCCACACGCATTTCTCCTCTGTGGAAACGCATCCAACATCTGACGCCGTACATATGGTGAAAAGTAGAAGGGGAGAAAATTCCTACATGCGAGGACGCGCATACCTCAGGAAAACAAATGCAACCCCGGCGACCAATCTCTTAGACGTGACGAAGGTGCTCTGCCATCCAGTCGGCAAAGAAAGAACCCCAGGATCAGGCTCTGCCATCCATTCGTTTTCCTCTGGCTCTGCCACCCATTCTCTCTCTTTGGCCTCTTCTATAGCCGTTTCGTTTGAACATTCCAGCTTCCTTGCGCAACCTTCAAGCACTTACCCTTGATCTATATCGTTCGAAAGAGAAAGATAAAAAAAAAGGATAAGGGAAAAAAAAAAAAGATCATCATCTCTTCCAACCAACCAACTGGTGAAGATCGAAGAGTTTATTTGAAATAGAAGAAGAGATATTCTTACACGGTTGATGATTTTCTTGATAAGCCACTTGAGACCGAGACAAGGTTTGCATGTAAACGTCTCTCCTTCTTTCATGTTCTTGAGACCGAGACAAGGATTTCATGTAAACGTCTCTCCCTCCTTGATGTTCGCCAGCGCTTCCTTTCAATTCAACGAAAGAAAACTCTTGAGCCAGAAGTTGTGAAAGTTATGGAGATGATGGCTAATAAAAAGAATCGGTTTATGTCATTTAATGGAAAGACCATTATTTTGGCTTTTGGCCTAATTTTGAAACTGGGCCCTTTTGCTATATGGTAATAATACCGATAGCATAGTATGGAAAGAACTTTTAGCAGCCGATAATTATTTCCATAGTAAGTTACAAATTTGAAGTTGTTTCCCCTAATGCTATATCCGTTAGTTAGGATAACAATCAATCAAATAACCAAAAGGAGCCCGAATCCACAATGGTATCGCATTGGTCTTCGCTCGAATATCAATTCCCTCAGTGCCACGTACGTCGTACTCCATCTCCCAGTCGAACGATCCGATTCCGTGAGGATAACAATCAATAAAATAACCAAATTAAGGAGTCCGAATCCACAATGGTATCGCTTTGCACGTCGCATTGGTCCTCGCTCGAATACCAATTCCCTCGTGCCACGTCGTACTCCATCTCCCAGTCGAACTATCGTAAGCCTACGGGAACGAGCTGTTGAACAATGGTTCCCACGCCGCATTGCATTGCATTGCATTGCCTGGGTGTCTGAAATAAGAAATCCATGTCCACGTGGGATTCGGCTTATAAGTTCGTATGTTATTTATAAAATAATATAAAACATAATTACTATTTGTTTTCGGCTTATCTTTGGCTTTTTTATGATAAGATCTATACTAAAATAAAATGTGCCTATACTAAATTTAAGTGGATTGCCATGAGCCAGGAGTTATTTAAACTTTAATTTAAACCGTACATGTAATAGAAATCTTTAGTAGAAATAACTCCGTCTAATCTAGAGTTTATTGTAGAGTTAAGAGAGAGATAAGATTTTTTTAATTTAAGATATAAGAGTGTTATTAAAAAAGATATAAAATTCAAAAGGAACACATACGTTCTCTAAAGTTTGGATAATGGTTTTAAATTGAAAAACGGGAGTAAACTAGACCCCTAATTGGTCTGGCTCTTTAATTGGATCAGTTGTATAATTGACTCAGTCAAAACTGGATAAACCGATTGTTTTTTTTTTTTAATTGACCTCTTGATCCCGTGTGAACCAGTAAAACTGGATCAATTTTTGCATGCCCTTTAAAGTTACTTTTTAATCAATAAAATTTAAATATCAGTGTTGCTTTTTGGTGGCTTTTTCATCTTTTTGGCTTAAATCCTCTGTTCTCTCTTCTTTAATCTCTCTCTCTCTCTCTCTAACTAATTTGGAGGATTTCAAGTATTATTTTTTTAAAGAAATTTGAGATTAATTTCAAGTATTAATGTGGATATTATATTCTATTATAGTTTAAATAACTTAATTTTAAACATTTAAATTTTAACGTAACCAAATTAGCTGAATAATATAGGGAAATTATCTTTAATTGCCATTTTAGATCATTTTTAAATTTTAATTATTCATGTGTGACCATTGACCCATGAATTGGACAAGTGAACCATTTTCTCGGTCCCTCAACTGGGTCGACATCCGTTTTGATTTTCATAATTATGGTCAACACATTCTATAAGTGCATATTAATCATCCCATTGTATAATCCACCTTTTGTATAGTTGTATGTATTTTTTTTAGGAAAGTGATGCTCTGCTGTAAAATTTTAAAAATCATACCCTCCTCTGCTCAAGAGAATAGAATGAAACTCTACGTAATTCATGAATACATGACTCCACTTTGTACTATAAACATCTCTTGTACATTGCAGCATGCAGTTAGAGGCAAAGGTAATTTAAGATAACTTGATGTTTTATAGACCTTATGTGATGTCACGCAGCTTTAGTAAGCAAGATTCTCTATTAGTCTGCTGATATTATTCCCTGGCAACATGTCTCTATTAGGAGAATTAAAAGATTCATCCAATGTTAGATAACTTATTCTCCATCCATGCTGCTTTATATTCTAATATATATTGAAGGTTTCATCTGAAGGTTTTGAAGCTATAATCACAAAATTAAATCATAGTACACACACATATCCAACAGAGCCTATTTTTAAATTATACTAATTCATGAACAAGTAAATGTCAAAATAAACTATTTCAAGGTTCTTTTTGTCTCTTTCGCAATGAAATAGCCTAAACAATAATATTGTTGGATCTGCAGATTTGTTTGTCACTTCATCTTTGCTGCTGACCTGAGTTACCCAGACCCTTTAGTTTCCAGCAGAGTACTTGCACCTGGCACTTAAAAATGAGTAGGGGTATGACTATGATGCCTGGGAATGGATGTGCAAAAAAAAATTCTTAAAGATTAAAAGTATCCAACAGTTAGACATGTAACCATACCCAACATTTGTATCAAATTCTGTAATGTAACTTAGCTGCTGACATAGTGATCTTTTGTGAAACCTCTTTAGACCCTTATTAGTATTGATGGCTATCGAAATTTCCAATGGTGATTTACTGATTTTATCATTTATACTTCAGTATGTGAGGAATTAGGAGATGATGAAGAGATAAATGGAATATTAATGAAGTGGATGAAAGGGAAGGTTTGGAAATAAAACATTTATGTGCACGATTGGTATGCATTGAGTGGTAAAAAAAACATGAATTATATATGTTATTTTAAATGGCCAGTTTTTTGAACATTCAATTCATAGACTAGGGGCCTCCAAATTACATGATTTTAGCTGTGTAAGCAGTTTTCAGCTCCAATTATTTGAATTATTGATGTTGGACCTCATCATGATGAAGACTGGCCAAATCTAAGTTGAAATCTGGTTGACTGGATTCTAGTCCACCTCATGCATGACCTCACGGTCAAGAAAACTCTCCTTTTTTAATATTTTATTGAATATCTTGTTTTCACTTAATTAAATAATTTATTAGTTTTATTTTGTCCAATAATAAAAGACAAAGCAATTCTTTATGCTGGCTAGTGCAGCAATTGAATTATTCTTTTCTTTAACCTTGCACCACCTAAATCAAAGAAATTGGTAATGTAGTAGTGATCTGAATGTCTGCTAGATTTAACATACCTTTTTGCGAAGATATTTAATTTCAATCATCATGGTTTTTGTTGGAAAGTCATTTTGGTATCTACATTAATATTTCTTGGACCTTGGCCACATACCAATGTTTGAAGGTCAAAAACTGTTCAGTTGCAATTTCGTGATGACTGTACTCAGATTTTTAATATTTCAAGTAGGATTCATTTTTGTTAGATCTAAAGTCTGATAAGAAGTTCTCTGTAGTTAGTATTGTTGGTGATCTATTTATGTAACTAGAAGAAAGGTTGTAAGCATATTGGTTTCGAAACATGTGAATTGTGGTATATTGACCCTTTCTTCAACATTCCTCATCTCCTCTTAACTTTCTCGGTCTCCTTCTATCTTGATATTTTCTTCTTCTATCTAGTATTAGCTGTGTTGTTGATATTCAGTGCAATTATGGTAGCACAGAGTAAATCCTAAATTATGTAGTTTTATGTTAATCACTACAAGAAAATACTGAAATAGCGACGCAAATTTAGCGACGCAATGATGCATCGCTAAATTGCGACCACATTGCGACGCCTCCGCGACAACAAAACATTGCGGCGCAATTAGCGACGCATTAGCGACTCAATAAACCAGAAAATCAAAAAAAATTAATTTTTTTATTTAGCGACGCAAGTAATGCGTCGCAATATTTTAAAATTAGTTTTTATAAAATATAAATATGAAAAAAATTATTGTGATGCAACTCAGTGCGTCGCAATGATTTTAAAAAAATTAATTATGTTAAATAGCGACGCATTAGCGATGCAATAAACTAGAAATTTAGAATTTTTTTAATTTAGCGATGCACTAATTGCGTCGCAATTATTTTAAATAAAATTAATTTTTATAAAATATAATTATGAAATAAAAAATTGCAACGCAACCCAGTGCGTTGCAATGTTTTTAAAAAATTAATTATGTTAAATAGCGACACAATAGCGATGCAATAAAATAATAAAAAATAAAAACAATTTTTATTTAGCGATGCAAGTATTGCGTCGCAATATTTTTTTAAAAAATAAATTTTATAAAAATATTAAAAAGAATTATGAAATAAAAATATTGTTTAAGGAAATCTGAATATTCTTTTTAATATATATATATATGTGTGTGTGTGTTAAACTCTAATCATATGAGAACTGGAGCGAGATAAAATACAAGAAGAACGAAAGTTAAATGACTAGCATCTAAAGAAAGACTTGGATCCAAACAGATAAACAAGGGCCAAAAAGAACAAAGAAATGATCCAAAATGGAGGGTAAAAAAAGCCCTAGAAAGGTAGACAACAAACCTTTAGAAACCGCATCTAAGACAAATTCCAAAACCCTAGTATCCTTAGCTCTGATCGATCACTCAGGAGCGGCAACACGAACAAGACGAAACACGCCGACAATAGGAAAGATCTCTCTCTGGATACTCTAGGAAAAGCTCGCCATCGCCCCCTTACGTGGATCAGATGGAGGTAGAGGGATCGGTTTCCCGAGAAACCCTAGTATTAGGCTTTTGGGGAACAAGGAAAAGAAGCCCTCCTCTATGGCGAGCTCTTGGTGTCTCTCCCCTTGCTCTCTTCGTGACTCACGCTCCCCCCCACCCTTTTAAAGTTTCCCAAACGGGACGAGCAGCCAAGCACCATCTAGAAGCGAAGCGGAAGGGCTGCGGCACTATGCCTGTGAAACTGTCTTGGTCTACTGGCTTCGATCAATCGCAACCATCGGATCATCACTGATCAAATCGATCACAACGGTCTGAGATCGGTCATCGCCGATCGGGATCGATCATGGCTTCGATCGATCGCAGCCATTGGGTCGACGCCGATCGGATCGATCGCGACGGTCCGAGATCGATGGTCACCGACCGAGATCGATCATGGCTGCAATCGATCTCAATCGTCGGATTGTCGCCGATCAGATCGATCGCGATGGTCTGAGATCGGTTGTCGCCGACTGGGATCGATCATGGCTTCGATCGATCACAACCGTCGGATCGTTGCCGATCGGGATTGATCATGGCTTCGATCGATCGCAACCATCGGATTGTCGCTGATCAGATCGATCGCAATGGTCCGAGATCGGACGTCACTGACCAAGATCGATCATGGCTTCGATCGATCACAACCGTCAGATTTTCGCCGATCAGATCGATTGCAATAGTTCAAGATCGGTCGTCGCCAACCGGGATCAATCATAGCTTTGATCGATCGCAACCATCGGATCATCGCCGATCAGATCAATCATGATGGTCCGAGATCGGTCGTTGCCGACCGGGATCGATCATGGCTTCGATCGATCGCAACCGTCGGATCGTCGTTGATCGGATCGATCGCGACGGTCCGAGATCGGTCGTCACCAACCGGGATCGATCATGGCTTCGATCGATCGCAACCATCGGATCGTCGCCGATCGGATCGATCGCAACGGTCCGAGATTGGTCACCGCCGATCGAGATCGATCATGGCTTCGATCGATTGCAACCATCGGATCATCACCGATCGGATCGATCGCAACGGTACGAGATCGGTCGTCCCTGACCAGGATCGATCATGACTTTGATCGATCGCAACCGTCGGATCATCGCCAATCAGATCAATAGCAACGGTCCGAGATCAGTCGTCGCCGATCGAGATCGATCATGGCTTCGATCGATCGCAACCATCGGATTTTCACTGATCGGATCGATTGCAACGGTCTGAGATCGATCGCCGCCGACCGGGATCGATCATGGCTTTGATCGATCCCAACTGTCGAATCATCGCCGATCAGATCGATCGCGATGGTCCGAGATCGATTGTTGTCGACCGAGATCGATCATGGCTTCGATCGATCGCAACCATCGGATCGTCATCGATCGGATCGATCATGACGGTCTGAGATTGATCGCCGCTGACCGGGATCGATCATAGCTTCGATCGATTGCAACCGTTGGATCGTCGCCGATCGGATCGATCGCGACGGTCCGAGATCGATCATCGCCGATCGGGATCGATCATGGCTTTGATCGATCGCAACCGTCGGATCATCGCCGATCGGATTGATCGCGATGGTCTGAGATCGATCGTTGCCAACCAGGATCGATCATGGCTTCGATCGATCGCAACTGTCAGATCGTCGCCAATCGGATTGATCGAGACGGTCCGAGATCGGTTGTCGCCGATCGGAATCGATCATGGCTTCGATCGATCGCAACTATCGGATCGTTGCCGATCGGATCGATCGCGACAGTCCGAGATCAGTCATCGCCGACTGGGATCGATCATGGCTTCAATCGATCATAACCGTCGGATCGTTGCCGATCAGATCGATCGCAATGGTCCAAGACCGATCGTTGCCGACCGAGATCGATCATGGCTTCGATCGATCACAACCATCAAATTTTTGCCGATCGGATCGATCGCAACGGTCCGAGATCGATCGTCGCCGATTGGGATCGATCAAAAAAATAATTTTTATCTAATATAATTATTAAATAAAATATTGCGATACAAATCAGTGCGTCACAAATTTTTTGAACAAATTAAATTATGTTAAATAGCGATGCATTAGCAACGCAATAAACCAGAAAATTAAAAAAAATAATTTGTAATTTTGTGACACATTTATTGCGTCGCAATATTTTTTTAAAAATAAATGTTATAAAAAAATTAAAAATAAAACATTGCGATGCAACCATATGGGTCGCAATTATTTTTAGAAAAAATAATTTTTATCAAATATAATTATCAAATAAAAATATTGCGATGCAACTCATTGCGTCGTAACTTTTTAAAAATTAAATTATATTAAATAGCGACTCATTAGTGATGCAATAAACTAGAAAAGTTTAAAAAAATAATTTTTAATTTTGCGACGCATCTGTTGCATCGTAATATTTTATAAAAAAATAAATGTTATAAAAAAATTAAAAATAAAACATTGCGATGCAACCATATGTGTCGCAATTATTTTCAAGAAAAATAAATTTTATCAAATATAATTATCAAATAAAATATTGCGACGCAAATCAATGCGTCGCAAAGTTTTAAAAAATTAAATTCCGTTAAATAGCAACGCATTAGCAACGCAATAAACCATAAAATTAAAAAAAATATTGTAATTTTGTGATGCATTTATTGCATTGCAATATTTTTTTAAAAATAAATGTTATAAAAAAAAAAAAAAATAAAACATTGCGACATAACCTGATGCATCGTAATTATTTTTAGGAATTTTTTTATGAAATATAATTATGAAATAAAAATATTGCAACGCTTTAGCAGCGCATTTTCTTGGAAAATAAAAAAAAATTTCCCACCGGTCATTGCCGCCAAATTAGCGACTCATTAGCGACGCAAATAATTGCGTCACTAAATTTCCAGAAAATAATAAAAAAAGCCAAATTAGCGACGGGTTAGCGACGCATAATTGCGTTGCTAATTCAAAATAAATTATAAAAAAATAGTGAGGGATTAGTGACGCAAAATTGTGTTACTAAGCCCTAATATATAACCTCAGTCATGCCCCCCCCCCCCGGTCTCTTCTTCTTTTTCTTCTAACCCTACTCCTCCGCCGCTGTCCCCTCCTCCGGCTCCCCCCGCCCTCTCCCCCGGCGCTAGGAACACCGGCGGCAGCCCCCCCCACCCCCGGCGACGTCCCCTCTCTACCGAGGTAAGCCCCCTCTTCCCCACTCCCCTCCCCCGCCCTTCCGTTTTCCTTAGGCCACGGCCACGACGGTGGCCTGGCAAAAAAAAAAAAAAATTTGGTTGGGGTGGGGTTTTTCCCCTACCCCTGAGGTGCCGGCCATGGCGCCGGCCGTGGCCGGTGGTGGCTTGGCCACGGTGGCCAGGCTACCGTAAAAAAAATAAAAAAAAATTGGTTGGGGTGGGGTTTTTCCCCCACCCCTGAGGCGCCGGCCACGGCGCCGGTGGTGGCCGGCGGTGGCCTGGCCACGGTGGCCAGGCCACCATTAAAAAAAAAATAAGTTAAAAAAATGAGTTTTAAATATTTAATATTATATTTATTTACTATTAACTATATAACATAATATTTATATTAATATTATATTTAATATTTTAAATACTATTATATATTTATAATATAAATATTTATATAAATGTTTAGAAATAATAACAACATATTCAATGATTTAGATTATTAATGATCATCATTATTTAATTTAACAAAATATTATTATTCAACAACTCGATTTCTTAAATTAAAAGCAAGCCTAACACTAGAATTGTTACTCATGATACAATTAGGGTTTCATTTAGGCTAGATCACGTGATTTAATTCTGGTTCCACTAATAGGATATTAATCATAATTTTTATATTATAATCACAGTCAAGATTTTATGCATTAGGTTAGGCCTAGATTAGATTGGCAGCTGGTAGCCTAATAATGACTATTATTAGGAGTTGTGCCTTTCATTTTCTTGACTGTTTCTCACATGTGGCTTTAGAGAATTGGCATGATACATCATGTTGGTTCAATAAGCTGCCAAGCCTATTTTATTTCTTTATAGCTGTTTATGCAATAATATTTGTACATTTGTAGTTATTTACAATTGTTATGTCTTGATTATTTACATTCTGCTTCAAATTGAATGATGCATTAAATTATGTAATGCTAGAATGAAAGTCTTGTTGTAGTTTTATTTAATTTTTAGCAACAAATTAGTAGTTTCAATGATTTATATTTTAGTCTTCACAAACATTTATATTCGACATAATAATCTTAAGAAGTTAGTGACTATATATATAGAACACTATTTATATATGTATAATTGATAAGAATTTATGAATAACAAGCATAAGTTTGATTGTCTTCGGATTTCCATATTATTAATCACAGCACTATAACCTTTAGACCCGTTTGAGAATTTGTAAGACTTAGTCTTGCAAATTCTCAAATTGTCCTTGGTGGACAGTTTGAGAATATTTTTTGTGATATGTTAGTCTGCTATTAATCATCGTTGGTTGAGATTGCGGTTTGTATTTGCTCATACGTTCTCCTAGTGTGGCATATATACCACACATTTAGGAGAACATATGGGGAAATGCTGCTGAAATTTCAACGTAAACCATCGATGATAATTAATAGCAGAATAACATATCACAAAAAATATTCTTGAATGGGATAGGGCCTTACCTTTTAGACATGGAGTGAAGGTGGAATTAATTTAGGACACTTGAATTGCTTGTGAAGTCTCATGATTGAACGGACCGCTTGCGGCCCGGCCCGAACTCAAGCCCTAGCATTAGCCTGGCATGAACCTGTGCCTCGGTCCTTCTAGCACGCCAAGGATCGTAGCCGTGGCCCGGCCTTGCAGGGTAGGGACCTTAGTTGTGTAAAAGAAAATTGGTTTAGTTATAAATGATTTAATGGTTGTTATTACCTTAGTTGTGTAAAAGAAATAATTTAGTTATATATTAGTAATGCTAATATAGTTTTATTTGTGGTTTCTTTAATGGTTTACCAGAAATTGTATAAGTCGGTCAAAAATGAGCGGGGCTCGCTCGTGGATGTATGCAAGGATAAAAGATGGCTTGCTTAATCCAGATTTTCTGAATGGATTGGAAGAATTTATCGCATTTGCATGTAGCCAACCTGAATGGATGGATGGGCCTAGGATTAGGTGCCCATGCAACTTCCACAGGTGTCAGAATAAAGCCTACAGAGATGTTGAAACTGTTAAGGTGCATTTGTGTAAAAAGGGGTTTGTTCCTGATTACGATGTTTGGTACTGTCATGGTGAACCAGAGGAAATTCCAGTAGCTGTTACAAGCCAACAAGTGTCAATTCCCGTAGATGAACCATTTGTGAATTTAAACACATATGAAGAAATGGTGATGAATGCATCGGGTAATGAATTCAATCAGAATACATTTATGGAAGAACCAAATCCAGAATGCACAACAATTTTATGATATGTTGCGTGCTGCAAATCAAGAATTGTATCCTGGTTGTGAGGGTCATTCCCAGTTGTCTACGCTGCTCGGTTGTTGAATATTAAGGCAGAACATCGATTATCAGAAAAGGCGTTCAATTCTGTAGCTGGGTTAATCAAAGAAATTTTGCCAAATGATAATGTTGCAGCAGACAGTTTTTACTCAACGAAGAAGTTGTTGCGTGGGCTTGGGCTCCCAGTTAATAAGATCGATTGTTGCTTGAACAATTGTATGATATATTGGGGTGAAGACTCAGAGCTGAGATGGTGTAAGATTTGTGGGCAATCGAGGTACAAAAACACCGAAGGGGGAGCCGGTACAAGTAGGAGGAAAAGTGTGCCTTACAAGAGGATGCATTACTTTCCTCTTACCCCACGCCTGCAGAGATTATACAGATCTGAGGCTACAGCTGCTGATATGAGATGGCATGCCGAACATGAATCTAAAGAGGATGAAATGCGGCATCCATCAGATTCAAAAGCTTGGAAGCATTTCAATGAAAATCATCCTGATTTCGCTGAAGATATAAGGAATGTGAGATTAGGTCTTTGTACCGATGGCTTCCAACCATTTGGTCAAGCGGGGCAACAGTATTCATGTTGGCCTGTGATACTGACTGTATATAACCTTCCTCCGTGGAAGTGCATGAAAGATACTGCAATGTTTTTAACCGTTTTGGTTCCAGGACCATCAAATCCAAAGGAAAAGATTGATGTCTTTCTGCAACCGTTGGTGGCCGAATTGAAAATGTTGTGGGAAACAGGAGTCGTAGCCTACGACATTTCTATGAAACAAATTTCATCATGAGAGCTGCTTTGATGTGGACAATAAGTGATTTTCCCGGCATATGCAATGTTGTCTGGTTGGAGCACTGCTGGACGTCTGGCATGCCCTCATTGCATGTATGATTCGGATGCATTTACATTGCAGAAGAGTGGTAAGCAGTCATGGTTTGATAATCATAGGAAGTTCTTGCCCCCAAATCATCCTTACAGGCGTAACTTGATCGCCTTCCGGAAGAACAAAGCAGTCACAAAATTGCCGAACCGGTTAGGTCCGGCACGGATATATTTGATACTATAGAGCATTTGGGGTTGAGGTATGCTTGGGAACCAGATGCAGATAGAATAAATGGCCGTATATGTAAAGAACATAACTGGAAGAAGCGAGTATATTTTGGGATTTGCCTTATTGGAGCACAAATCTCATCCGGCACAACTTGGATGTTATGCATATCGAGAAAAATTTCTTTGATAACATATTTAACACGGTGCTAAACATCCCGGGAAAAACCAAAGATACTGCAAAGTCAAGAGAAGAACTTAATCAGTATTGCAGAAGAGGTGATTTGAGGAGGAGTGCCGATGGGACCTATCCTAAAGCCTGTTACACTCTTGACAGAAATTCACGAGAAGTTTTATGTAACTGGCTTAGAGGGTTAAAATTTCCAGATGGTTATGCCTCAAATATCGGTAGGTGTGTGGACATGCATAAGCTCAAGTTGTTCGGCATGAAGAGTCACGACTGCCATGTTTTCATGCAACGGTTATTGCCTATAGCTTTTCGTGAGTTGCTTCCGCAACATGTCTGGAAGGCATTACGGAGCTCAGCTTATTCTTCAAGGAGTTATCTGCCGCAGTCATTACTTCTGCATCCATGGCAAGGCTTGAGGAGGAAATTCCAATTATTTTATGCAAGCTGAGCGAATATTTCCTTCCAGTTTTTTTGACTCAATGGAGCATTTACCGGTTCACTTGCCATACGAAGCGAGCATAGCTGGTCCCGTGCAGTATCGCTGGATGTATCCTTTCGAGAGGTAAATATATACATCATTAAGACATGTTGACATTTCAAATATTATTTCATTGCGAAAAAATTGGTTAATTTTTTTTTTTTTGTCTCAACTTTACATATAGGTACCTTAAGAAGTTAAAAAATAATGTGCGTAATAAGGCAAGGGTTGAAGGTTCTATATGCAATGCACACTTGGTCGAAGAAGTTTCAGCTTTTGCCTCGCATTACTTTGAGGGTCACGTCCACACGAGGAGCCAAAATCTTGGTCGTAACGATGACGTATGTGTGGACGAAGGAGAACCTAATGACGGTAGAATATCAATTTTTAAAGGTATCGGCCATTCATTTGGGGGGCAGAAGTCAAGAAATCTTAGCGATATGGAGTATAATGCAGCACATTATTACATCCTAATGAACTGTAGAGAAGTCGATCCATATATTGAGTAAGTGTATACTTCAATGCTTAATTGGAACTACTAATTTAAATTACAATATACCATAATATTTAATTGCTAACATAAGTTTTAATCCATTATCATCCCATAAGGATGTATTGTGATAGACAACGACAGATGAATCCCGACATCAGTCAAGTTGCAATTTGGCAGAAGTTAGAAACGGAGTTGCTTACTGGTTTTATGAATTTGTGAGTAGTATCACTCAATCAATTTCAATAATGGCTTTTATTTTTTGAATTGGTTGTGAATAGCTTATTAATTTATAGGTAAACGGTCCATGGTCCACAACGACAATATTTTCATTAAATGTCTATCGCAATGGCCATTGAAGACCGTAACAACCTCTACTGGCTATTTTGTTAATGGGTACAAATTTCAGATTGAACGATTAGCAGCTTCAAGAGGCACGCAGAACTGGGGCGTGTGTTAAAGGAGAAAGTGTTGGAGCAAATATGCAGGATTATTACGGAAAGTTAGTAGAGGTGGTTGAAGTTGAATATCCCGGTTGGCCTATGAAACGAACCGTATTGTTTCGTTGCGATTGGTTCGATCCGATAGTTCCTGTGGGCAAAAGGGTTCATAACGACTACAATTTGGTTGAAGTGAACCATCGACGAAGATTGCAAAAATATGACCCATTCATCCTTGCATCCCAAGCTCAGCAAGTGTTTTACTGCGGATATCCAAGTTTGCGCAACGACAAGCGAGATTGGTGGGCTGTTTCTAAAATCGTCCCACGTTCAACAATCGTATTAGAGGAGAGTTCATCAAGTCAATCAGCCGAGTGCCCTGCATTTCAAGAGGATGAGATGGAAATGCATGCAATTGAGGACGACACAAGGGCTCCTGAAACATCACTTAGAGATCCAAATGGTGATGTCCAAGAAATTGCGGATGCAAATGTTCGGTTTCCTTCCGATGATAATGAAACTGAATCGCAGTCCGATACGGCATCGGATGTTGAACCAACATTTCACGAAACAAATGAAACCGATTAAACATAGAGGTTTTTTTAAATTCAATTTATTTTTATAAGTGTTAAATTTTTACATAGTCAATCATTAATCGTAATTTAATTCATGAATCTTTAGTATTTTCAGTATGATGGGCAGAGGTAGATCTACCGACGATGGACGGAATGAGCAGACGTAGCCCTGCAGCATCAGATCACATGAGCTTTGGAGATGGAGAGTTTGGATCTCCACACATTGCACAGCCTCGATCTCTCTAGCAGTTGGTGGTGATCTTGCATTGCTATTATCATCAGCCGATCGGCACAGACCTCCGAGAGTTCTTCCACCGTCGGCCGCACCGTACTTCGACTGGATGCTCATAGGCTGTAAGTATATACTAATTAAAAATATATGTTTATATTTTTAAGCCAATTACTTATAAACATGCATTTTTTTAATAGATTTATTGAGCAGCATCATGTATCGAGCACATCAGCTCCATATTTCAGAGGCATGCAGATCCCAGTGGCTACGATTGGCGCCATGTATCTGCAGCCACGAGGAGTTTTATTTTTCAGAGTTTCAAGTAAACTTATTAATATAATTTATCACTGATATAAAATTTCTTAATCTTAATAAATTCTGAAACTAATTATTTATTTTAATGTAGAAAAAGTTTACGTGGGACCCTGCCAGCCATGATGCCATTAGGGCAGCATGGGAAGCTCTTACGGGATGCCGATACTCCGACATGCTTCATCGTTGGAGGTCATCGGGTCAGCGTCCTGTGCATGTACCAGAGGGTATTTGGCACGAGTGGCAGCAGGTCTAGCAGTCGATGGCTAGCGTAGGAAGTCGCATCAGCAGCATGAACTGCCGATCCAAGAGGGGCGGTCCTGGCACGGGTCTCTCCCGCCACACTTCGGGCTCCATTTCAATTCAGGAGCACATATGCCATATGGTAAGAAAACATAAATAATTTAATTACTAATTTAGTTATTTACAAATACTTACTTTAATATCAATTTTTCTGTTGTTATAGTCTGAGCAGAAGGGCGAGATCCTGGTGAGTTTCGTCTATTCAGGGCGACGCACACCAGGAGGGATGATTCCTGGGTCGATACACGATCACGGGAGGTTGCGGTAAGAAATTAGCTTTATGTTGTATCTGTTTAATTTCTAAAATTTTATTTAGAAAAATTTATTGATTCATTTATTGTTGATTTTATAATTCAAAGACACGAGTCGAGGAGCTTCACTCCCAGGCATCGCAGGTCGACTCCACTGATGGGGGGATGCCCGTCGAACTCTAAGCAGAGGAGAGTCGACGTGTGTTTTTGGAGGCTATTGGTGCTCAGCCGCGAGACCATAGGGTCTATGGTCTGGCACTAGAGCTTCTGCATATTTTTTCCATCAGGCCTCCAGCTCGCGATATTCTGGCGATATTCCTGCCGAGCGTTTAGACGACATTCGGAGATCTATCACGGAGGAGGTCGTCAGGAGGTTCGACAGGATGTTCGGTAGGAGGTTCGACAGGAGGTTGAGCATGAGTTTGAGCAGCGTACGGGAGGCCTTCAGCAGGAGCTTGCAGACGTGCGAGAGCAGATGCGTCAGTTGCAGGATATGGTTAGCCGCATATCGCAGGGTTTCCAGCCTCCACGTGATCGTGCCGATTCTTGATGTATTTTTTTCTTTTTTTATATTTTGTACATGAAAACTTCAAAATTTTAATATATTAATTATTTTTAGAAATTGAATGATGAATGTTTGGATCAATATGAGTTATGAATGTTTCGATCAATATTTAAATGTAATGAAATTGTATTAACCATTTTAATTTTTAATATTTATTTTTTTAAAAAAAATTAATTAGCGACGTATTAGCGATTGAAATTGCATCGCTAATATTTCTAAAATATTATTATTAAATATTGCGATGCAATGACCTGGCATCGCAATATTTTAAAAAAAAATTAATTAGCGACGCATTAGCGACTCAAATTGCGTCGCTAATATATCTAAAATATTATTATTAAATATTACGATGCAACTAAATACGTCGCAATATTACGATACAATTGAATGTATCGCAATATTTAATAATAATATTAAATATTAAAAATTAGTTTTAAAATTAGCGACGCATTTAGGATGCGTCGCAATATTGCGACGCATTTAGTTGCATCGCAATATATTGCGATGTATTTAGTGCATCGCAGAGAGTTACTGTTAAGCAACGCAATTGCGACAAATTGATATTGCGACGATCATCGTAGCGACGCCGTCATTGCGTCGCTAATGCGTCGCAATAGTATGTTTAGCATTAGTGATGCATTTGGGCGTCGCTATATTTTTGTTCTCTTGTAGTGAATTGTGAAAGGAAAATAACGTTTTGCATTCTCTTGGCTGCTGTTGGAACATTTATCAACATAGTATCTTGTGAAATATTAATTTTAGCACATTAAAGAAGATACTGATGATGCAGGCTGTTATTTGTCTGATGACCTAATTGATTGGTTGTTAGATCTTTGATCCTTGAGGCAATAATTATTAAGGGCCCATTTGGTGTTGCTTTTGTTTTCTATTTTTGTTTTCAAAAATATGAAAAGAAAAATGAACTAGCTTTCAGAAGAGATTGAAAATCGAATAACAGTTCCTTACAAACACTATCTTCAATATCAATTGCATTCTGGTATTTCAGCTATTTATAGAGAAATAAAAGCGCAAAAAGAACAACAATGCCAAACTGACCCTAAATTACTGATTTCTTTAAAAAAGATGGCAATGTTTTAATCTTTCAATATTTATGCATACAGGAGCCTTTACTAAAGATGGAACTAAATAATCCTGCTCTGTTCTCTGGAAATTGGTCCCAGCTCTGTACAACATGCAAGGTATGTTTTCCTTCTATTGTAATTTGAAAGTTTTTTGTTTTTCTGCCCAAGGAGATTTGTACTCTAAATTTCTTATTCAGTTTATATTTGAATATCTCTTAGATTGTCAGACCTCTGCGTGCAAAGCATTGTTCCACATGTGACCACTGTGTCGAGCAGTTTTGTAACCCCCGAGACCTTAATTACCTGGTTCGTGAGATTTAGTATAGGATCCCTAGGACGGGTGACACTTGGGATTCCTGCGGTTTCACGTGGCGATTAAGTTTACAATTCCGCGTAACGAATGGGTTTTCGGAGTCTCTTTTCTAGGCGGCGCGTGAGGATTAATAGGGAGGAAGAGGACTCCTTCCTTCAGACTGGTGCGCTTCATCCATCAGGTAATCCCCTGCCTCTCAGAGAGAGAGAGAGCGAGCGGGACAGAGACAGAGAGAGTGTGAGAGAGAGAAAGAGACAAAGAGAGAAGAGAGAGAGAGCGAGCGGGAGAGAGAGAGAGACAGCGTGAGAGAGAGAGACAGAGAAACAGAGAGAGCGAGGGAGACAGTGAAGCAATGGAGACCGGCCGATCCCTTGGTTTAGGCCCGGCGGCATGCTCGCCGCCTCACCGGGCCTCAGCTTCGGCCGGCGACCCCGCCGATGCCGGGGGAGGCGTCCGGCGGGGTGGTGGTGGAGAGAGAGGAGAGAGAGAGGGCCAATTGGCCCTTCTCTCGCACGGTGGCGAAAGCCAGCTTCCGCCGGTTGGTTCGGGCCGGCGGCGTGCTCGCCGCCTCGCCCGGCCCAAGCTTTGGCCTGTCGCCTCCACCGGCGCTGGGCGTGCGTCCGGTGGAGGTCCGGCCGGTCGTGCCGCCGGCACAGCACCGTGCCGCGCGGGTGAGTGGAAGAAGATGAGAGAAATTGAGGGAGAGAGAGGAGGTTTGGCGGCCGGCCGTGGCGGCGGCCGGACCGCCCTCAATTTGGCCGGCGGCGGCCCCGGCCACCGGCTAAGTTCCCGTCCCCTGTTCGGTGAAACAGGGGATCGGGTGGAATGGTTTGAACTGGGCCGGCTGGGCTGGCCGGTTTAGGGCCTTTTGAGCCGTGCAGTGAGCTGATTTTGGGCTGGATTTTGGACCCCGTAACGGGCTAGGATTAAAAAAATAATTATATGGCTAGAATTTGGGTGAATTCTAGTTTCTTGGGGTATTTTTACTTCCCCAATTGGGTGTGTGTAGTGGGAGATATTCGAGCCCAAAGTAGGGCCCGTGAACTAGACTGGGTAGAAATTCTAAGGGTCATTTTAATATTCGTATTCTAATAAATTAATTGTGTAAATGATCCTGTAGGTGCTCAGACATCTGACTAGCTGATTTATACCTGTTGGATTGCGTACTGAGGTAAGTAAGCCAGTTATCAGTATTAATAAATTATTCATTATATGAATGTATAAATTGTGACATAAAGAATTGTTATTGGTTAAATTGTAAGTAGATGAATATTATGAATACATGGCTGTTTATGTGCTATGATTTCATGTGGATACTATGCATGAGAGATGCAGTTATTATGACATTGGTGTGATATATTACATGCAATTGTTCAGTAAGTATAATCCACTGTTTATGCAATATATATTGATATGATGAGTGCATGTGATGTGAGGTACTGTTATGTGTCGCCGCGGTTCTCCTTTATCATGTCATACCACACACACGTCTAGAGGACGTGTTCTGCTTGTTTATGCCACCTACACGTCTAGAGGATGTGTTCTGCTTGTTTATGCCACCTACACATCTAGAGGACGTGTTCTGCTTGTTTATGTCATTCACACGTCTAGAGGACGCGTTCTGCTTGGGTTCGCTATGGCATCACGCATCTAGTTCGATGTGGCATCACACATATAGAGTATGTGTTCTGGTGGATTATGATATGGCGTGACCCTACTATTTCGACCCTTTCAGTAGGGGGGATGCTTGTTGGTACACTATTGAGATATTGCAGGGCCGTGGGTCATATTTACAGTTACCATTGAGAGTATAAACAGTGGGTTTACTTACATTGCATGTTTGAGTATTTGTGTAATGTTTAAGCATGCAAATCATTTAGGTGTTTATTGATTGCTATGCTATGATTTGACTGTATAACATGGCTTACTTACTGAGTGTAAGCTCACAAAAATCTTACAATGTTTTTGTCAGAGCCACGAGGTTGAAGATGGATTAGTGGGGTGATGGATCTTCTATTAAATAAAACAAGACCATTATTTTGTTGTAGCCCCAATATTACATATGTGTAGGGCTTGATGCTCAGACTTTATTATTGTGGTGTGTAAGGGTGTTAGCCCAAAATTTTAGTATTCAGTGATGATTTAGCTTGATTATATATATAATTGTGTTATGTGTGAAAAATTTTGTGACGCCTTGCGTGCCCGGCATGCGGCGGGTTGTCACCCTAGCCCGATATTTGGGTCTGGGGCGTGACAAGTTTGATCATCACTGTCCTTGGGTATCAAATTGTATTGGCAAGGTGCTTTGACAGTCATAACTCGCATCTTTGTTTCTTGCTGTCTAGCCTTTTCTATGCATCCTATATGTTTGGGGGCACTGCATTTTTCTCCCCCCTCCATATAACATGGTACTTTTTCTTATATTCATTAAATAAATGATGGCTTGCAATTGCAGAGAAACAAGTGGGATTTCTTCATGTTTCTCATTCTAGAAGTTTCTACTATGATTGTTACTGGTGTAGTAACTGTAATTAGTACGTGTTTTATTAAAATTTGTTCTTTTAAAGCTTTTTCCTTTTTAAATTGCTTACTGATATTCTACTTCACTGGTATTGAAAGGAAACTAAATTTTTTGTTGTAGGAATAGCAAAAGATCCTATTGTTCCAACATCTTTTGGTACATGGCTGAGCCATTCTGCTACTCAACATCCTGGGGCCGTATCATTTCTGATGGATTTCTTTCTTTTCTTTGGAGTTGCAGTTTTAACTCTTATACAAGCATCACAGGTACGCATATTTTCTTTAACTTTTTGATGAATGCTTAATTTGGCGTGTTGCCATTCTTATGCATTTTGAAATTGGCATGAAATGGTGTCATAGAAGCTGTAATGCTGCAGTTATTTATTCCAGATGAAACCTGCATATTTTAAGTTTCATGATTGTGCATTTATCTATATTCTTTTTTTGCTTAATGATTGATGTTTTGAATATTCAGTGGGTGCTTTACTTTGCACATTCTTATGCTTCTGAGTTGGGATAGAAAATTATCTTTCAAAATGGTTTTGATGTGGAACTTAATATCTATTAAGCCGCACTGTGTACTTATCTTTAGAATATTATGCCCCATTACTTATTGGCCTCCTTGTGACTCTTTAGACTGCTTTTTTAGAACCATTCTGCTGTTTATCTGTCTCCCATGTGTCCTGTTTAAAAGGTAGCTTTAAAACAATGCAAGCGTAAACTAGAAAAAAGAAAAGAAGAAGAAAGAAATTAATATATCAGAGCTAGCAAGTCTCAAGTCAAAATGGTGGGTCAAGCTCATTGAAAATGGAATTTGATTTGAGCTAGCCTTGGATCCTATTCTGTGGTGACGAGTGGAAATTTTTATACCACGGTAATATTTAAAGAACATCAAGAGTGCGAGTGTTTGTCTAATTTAGCTACGTTCAAGAGAAATTTTACCTTGATTCGATTAATTCTAAATTTAGATGATAAAAATTTTATATCAATAATTTAAGCCATTAGATATATATATTATTCTTAAAATACTTGTAAATTAAAAATCATATAATTTGAAGATTTTTAGCTTGATGTATACACAAATTAAACATTATAAATAATATGAAATAATGCATACTCCTTTGACTTGTTGATGTATAAGTTAAATGTCTCAAAATTATATGATTTTTTATGTAAGCATTTTAGAGATAACTGATCATATTCAATGATTTAAGAGAGAGTATAGATAATTATTTTTCTTGTAGTGCTTCAAATCATATTGTTTTTTATATGAATATTTTAGAAGTAGTAGATACTCTCAAAAAAAAAAGTTTCATCATCTAAATCTAGTCCTAGCTAGATCTAAGTAAAGAACATTTCAAATATGTATAATATAAACACTCTTGATGTTCTTTGGATATTATCAGGGCGCTGGGGAAATCTTTACTTAAATTAAGTATAAATTTAAATGATGATAGACTTACATCAATGATTCAAATAGTTGGATATAATTTATAATTTCTAAAATACTTACATGTATGATTTGCAGACTTATTAGCCCATGTGGTCAAAAAAATAAAAATTAAAAAATAAAAAATAGAGAAGTCTTGAACTTGAAGCTTCTCTTCTTGTTAATGAACTGTTAAGTTGATGGGCTATAATAGTATTGCGTCGCCTTTTTCTTGCTTGAATAATGTTGTTGACTTATATCAGCATCCCTTGCTTATAGTCTGCTTAGCCCCAAGCTTTTGGTAAAAAAAAAAAAAAACAATTTCCTAACACTAATATATATATATATATATACACGCACATTATTTGCTGGATGACAATGCATATTTATATTATCACCTACACACAAGGAATAGGTGATGGATAACTGAGATCCTATTGTATGAAACTTTTTTGAAAATAAATAACTGCAAGAAAACGTTTTTTCATTGTTGCTTATAATTACATAAACTGTTTGAATGCATCTCTCTTTATATATATTATAGATAATATAAATTAAAATTTGACCTTAAAATTATATGGCTGTTGATACATAAATAGTTAAGAAATAACCAAGACCATCCAACAACTTGGTCATCAATATAAAATTTTTAATATAAAATGTAACCCCTTAAAGTTAGGTGAGATCTAACTTAATTTGACTGTCTATATATATATATATATATATATATATATATATATATATATGACATGACATTACTCATATACTATTACATCTCAGACCCTAGGCTACATCAAGATCATGATAATCTATCGCACATAAAGTATACAAGGTGTCCATACAATTGAATAACATAAATTCAATAAATATGATTATTGTTCATCATTTAATTAAACTAATAATGTTCAAATCGCCATAGTTATCAAGTGTTCCAAAAAAAACTAATATCAAAAATTTGCTAACTCCAAAACATCAAGCTCTGCTGACTAATTAACTAGTTTGAATATAACATCAAACTCAACTAATTAAATAATTAACTAAAGATAACTAAAAATAATATATGGTAGGAACCGTTTCTACCTAGCAATTTCCTTTTCATTTCGTTGAATTAAAAAAAAAGATATTTTATGAGTCTGAGTAAGTAGCACTAATTATAAATTAGTGATTATAGAAGTTAATATAAAAATTTTCATGAGACTTTACATGTCATAGCTATTAGCTTTCTATATTATTTCATGTAACACTATTAAGTCATTATTTAGACTTTCATGTGCGCTTTAATCAGAATTCTCATAATATCAATTATTAGAGTTACCAAATCATCATATTTTTTATATCATTAGTTTTGAATGACTCTATGGTCACAAAATATAGCCACATTTATCCCTAGAACGGAGCCAATACACCATATTTAATCTTTTAAATGGGGATTTCTCCTTCCATATATCTTATGTGGAGATGGATTTTGGTATCTTTCATCTATCATTATATAATGGATCAAGAATTTATTTAATTTTTAATTCTTTATTCAATATTTTTTTTAATTTTTTATTCATGGGACCATGTATTTTTTCTATTTTCTTCTTCTTATTATAATATGAAATTTATCATCATTTTATTTATTTATTATTTCTATTTTAATCTTTCCTATATATCTTATAATTCCTATTATTTTCTTGTTATTATTATAAAATATTATTATTACTATTATTATTCTATTACTACTTATTTTTTATTTTTTATTAATTTTAACATAGTAAGGATTCATTATAACAAATAAATTAAAATTATTTTGTTAAAACAGTAACTGACATTATTTTAAATTTACAATAGTAAACATTTATTAAAGCATTAGCAATGCTATTTATGTCCACAATTAAATAACACTAATAACAATCTTTTCTTTTAAACATAAATGAGTAACAATAATAATACTTTTTGACAATAAAGAGAGATAAAATATTTATGCTAAATATGCAAATTTTATTAACCTAATAGTGAATAATCATAAATTTTATAATTAAATAATAATTAATACAATTATAATTAAATTATTTATTAAATTAATTGATTCATAGTTAGTCTACTTTTTTTTTCTTCGTTAACTCCAAAAACAATACAGCTCAATCTGTTCTTTTGCTAAAAGTTTTAGATCTTATAACCTTAACCAAATTATCTTGTAATGATGGCTTAGGATTAAAGAGAGTTTTGTGGATTAAACATCTATAAATAGCCTGCAAACTAAACCAACAAACCCTCTTCTCCTTTTTCTTTTTTTCAAAGAAATATGGTAGATGTTACGAATGAAATGGCTAATGGTGCAATAATTCTTTTTGATGTTATAGTTAAAACATAGGGACAAAAGTTGCAAAATAGTGATTTTTTTTTCCGATCGCAACTACACTATTTGCAAACAAAATACTATTAACTTTTTTTTATAATCAGCAGTTCATAATTTTAAAGAAAAAAATATATTATAACTATGCTCGGTAAACTTTGGAATGGACATGAGAAAGCCATCGTCATCTCTATTACGCATTATTTTCATGGCAGTTATAATACCTACATGATGAATCTTATAGAAATATGTAGCATTGCAACTAGTGTGTAAAGAAATTGTTGTTGTTATTGTTGTCATTAAGATCATCATCGAAATTGAGTAGAGAAAAGCACCTATAACCCATTGAATTTTATAAGTAAAACGCTTGGCCAATATTGCATGGTTTGCAATTTTTTTAATTAAGTTTTAGAGATTAACTGATTGAGTGACCATTATCCCAGTGTGTGGGTTTGCACCCAGAAAAAAAACAACAAAAAATTAAAAATTAAAAGGGAATGCTAGCGTGAGGGTAGGGAAGTGTGAGGGCTCGCGCTTGGAGCATGGATGGTGTTGCCGCCAATTCACTTATGATGAACGTCGAATAAGCTAAGATCATGGTGAGCATAGAAAGGCCGCCGTCTTCCTTCTAGAGCCTGCAAAAAGTTCCGGACCGGTAGTTCCGGTGGGGACCCTCCGACGCCCAAGTCAGCGAGTCGTGGAACAGGGAGATTATATCTAAGTAGAATTTTTAAAGAGGAAGCCAGAGAGTCCCCTTCGCATGGAGCTCGGGTCCTCTTTTTATATCTGTCTGGGATCCCGTTTACCTCGTTCTGTTGGAACCGTTGAATCTTCCCCGTTGTGATGTTTCATCGAACGACAAGTCGTTGGGCTGTTGCTGGATAAGGGCCGCTTATAGCGGTAACTGTCGATCGAGCTAACACTTGCCCATGATTTCGGCGAGCGAGGTGCTCGGCAGTAGACCTTAGATCACGGGATCCGTTGTATGAGACTGGTCATTGTGCATGTGAAAGATGATGAAGGCCGACGCTGGGAGTCGGAGCTGGAGGCCGGCGCTGGAGGCCGTCACTGGATACCAGCGCTGGAGGCCGGAGCCAGTCTCAGCGCTGGTGGCCGACGCTGGAGGCCGACGCTGGAGGCCGTCACTGGGTGCCAGCGCTGGAGGTCGGAGCTAGTCTCAGCGCTGGGGCCGACGCTGGAGGCCGACACTGGAGGCCGTCACCGGATGCCAGCGTTGGAGGCCAGAGCCAAAGAGCGCTGGGGCCCCGCGAAAGGGGGTTTTGCTGTCACATCATTGCTTTCAAAAACCGTGCAAAAGATAATACCACCCAGAGGAAATGGCCAGCCGTATCAGATGCCCCCCCGCCCCTGAGATGGATGAGCGTTCACTTACCCGCGAAAGGGGTGTTAATATCCTCTAGGCGGCCGGTTTCCGCGTCATTATTTTGCCTTTGTTGGGATTAGAGAGGATTTCCCTCGGGCAGCATTACAAAAAGGCGAGCGGTATCATTGTGATAAAGCTAATGCCTCCCTTCTTATTGGTGGTCTTTTCGAGTTTTTCGCGCTGGCAGGCCGTCGAAACGCCTCCCAATTGAAGATGGACGCGTAATCAGATCGGACGATTGCGGGGTGATCTGAAATGGCGTTATGAGGAAAAATCACCCTTATCTTCCCTTCCTCCCCATTTCTTACGCTGCTGCCCCCTTTCGAGTCCGCAAGCGTCCATTTGTCTCCCGTGTTCATTCTCTCCCCGTGCTCCGTTTTTAGCTCGAGTTTTCCAGGTTAGTTCCTATGGTTTCATCACCTTCTTGCTCCATCTCTGGTTCCTGGGGGGGTTCCCACAACCCTTCTCAGACTTTCGATTCCTTATCAAGCCAGTGGTCTACACCTTCCTCTAACTGTTCTTCACCGGAGCAGCGGCCAGTCAGTCATCCCCTAACCGGGAGTCATCCGGCCGGCGGGCGGATTTCCATCCGGAGCCATTCGATGGCTGCCAATCCTTCCAGGGTCGCCAAGGAGTCCCCCGAAGGGACTGCTTCCGCTATGTCTGCTCAAGACATAGTAAACCTAAAAGCCAAGTATAGCTTCCTGTCGGACCTTCATTTGTTCCATCCTGCCCCCAATGACAGGGTAACCTCTTCCCGTTCCGGAAGGGTTGCTTTGTACAGAGCCTTTTTTAAGGCCGGGCTTCGGTTGCCTATCCACCCTTTTATCCTCAATCTCTTGGACCGATACTCTTTGACACCCTCCCAGTTAGTTCCCAACTCAATCCGCACCATCGTCGGTTTTCTGGTACTCTGCCACCTGCAAGGCATTGAGGCCAGTATCTCTTTATTCCGCAGCTTTTACACCCTTTGCAAGCAATCGGGTTGGTGGTCCTTCACCCCTAGGTCCAATAGGATCCTCAAATTGTGCCTTCCTACTTCCGTCCAAGGGTGGAAGGACAAATTCTTCTTTGCTGATATCGGTGGGGTTCGTGGAAGCTGGGGGATACCCAACATTGACGCTAATAGGGATCCCTCCATCCTTCCACGAGATCAGATGGCATTTGGGTAGCTTCTGACTGCCGACATCCCTCGATGTAATATGCTTTTAGCCGAGGAGAACCTTCGTCTTGCCGGTTTAATTCCCTCGAGGGGTGAGCACTTGATCACTCGCCTCTCTTCTTCCCCCTTTTTTTCTTTTTCTTTTCCTCTTCCTCTCTCTCTTTTTTTTTTTTTAACTACTCTCCGCCTGTATAGGGATGGCGCCGTCGCTTCATGAGCTCAAGCAAGGGCCACCAGGAAGAGGAAGGTTACAGGGGACGTGCCCCCTGCCCAAAGAAGGGCCATTGCTAAAGTCCCAAGGAGGGCCGACGCGGGGAGGGCTGATACAGAGAGGGCCGACGCTGAAGGGGCTAAAGTCGTGAAGCCCCTGCGTGCAAAAGTTTTGAAAAAGGGCGGCCCTAAAAGGGCCGACTCTGGTGAGATCGAGGCCAAGGGGGCCAGAACAGTGGAATCCTCGCACACGTGCGAGGCGGCCAGGGCCCAAGGCGACGAGCCCGCCATGACAGAAGTGGTAAGGGCCGAGATCGGCAAGGAGGTAGAACGGAGCCAACTAGAGGGAAAGTCTTCAGCTTCAGCTCCTCCGGTTATCCTGCTCGACCCTTCTCCTGAGAGGATTGCAAGGGCGACGTCGCCCTTGCCCAAAGCCGTAGAGACGGAATAAGTTCCTGCAGCAGTAGTGACGATTCCAGCAGCTATCCTACCCCCCATGGGGGCAACAGCTGAAGCACCTCCACCAGTCAAGGGGTCGGAGGCGGCAGGTTCAGAGGCGGAATCTGTCTCTGTAGGCCCAACGCCAAGGGGAGAGAGGGGCATCGATCCTTCCTTCCAATCGCTGTTGGCGAACCACAGCCGTTGGGCTGAACGGACCTTGGAAGAAGCCACGGTGGTTGAGGTGCAAGAGTTTCTCCGGAGTCAGGGGAGAGTCACCTTCTTCCACGAAGCATCAGTGGCGCATCTCTGGGTGAGCTTCTGCTTAATTATCATCTCCTCTTCTTTTTTTTTTTTTTTTTTTTTTTTTTTTGCTTTCTCACCTTGACATTTCCTCCAGGCATTGAACTCTCTAGTCGCCCTGAAGAACCTCTGGACCCTGAGCGACACCGCTATCGACCAAGCATGGGAGGAGATGTTGTCCCTCCAAGTCAAGGCGGAAAAGGTGGAGATGGCTCTGGAGGATACTCGGGCCACCCTAAAGGGTGAAATCGATGTCATCCGGCTAAGAGCTGAAAAGGCTAAATACGCGCTGGAAGTTGCCCAGCGCCGTGCAGCCAATGAGCTGGATAATGCTCAGGTGGCCGAGGAAAAACAGAAAGTTATCGAGGAGAAGCAAAGGGGAGCCGAAGAGAAGCTGAAGATGGCAGAATTGGAGGTGTGTGTTTTAAAGACCCAATTAAGTTCTGCCTCCATTGAGACAGATGCGGCCAAAGAGGCCACCTGCCAGTGCGTCACCAAAATTGCAGATCTGGAGGCGGCGGTGACAGAGGCCCAGAGGGGGGCCATTGAGTCCGAGAAAAGAGATCTCGAGGCAGAAAAAAGAGTTGCCGAGGCCGTAAAGGATTTTAGAAAGTCCAAAGCCTTCGATAAGGAGGTGGCCGAGTCAGCGGCGTTTGCTTATGACGCCGGCTTTCAAGACTGCAAGGATAAAATCTAGGAACTCTACGACTTAGAGGATATTGAGGGATTGAAGCCTGATGACGTTCCTAAGGATGATGTCCCGGCCCCGGATGACCTTTAATAGCTTTAGTTTTTCTTTTTGTATCGATCTGTGCCTGACTTGAGTCGGCAACTTTGTAACCTTTTAGCTATCAATGAATGTTTTTTTTTTTTACTGTGCACCTTTGGTCATAATCAGCTTCAGCTGAGTCAGCTGTTATGAATCACCAACCAATGGTGTCTTGTCAGATTGTTTACAGAATGTGACTGAGCCACATATTGTCCCCGATACCAGTACAGGGAGCCAACTTTTAGTGCCGACGCAGGGCGCCAGTGTCTAATATGCCGACACAGAGCCAGCCTTTGGTGCCAACACGGAGTTGGTCTTTAATATGCCGACGCGGTGCCGGCCTTCAATATGCCGACGCGGAGCCGGTCTTTAGTGCCAACGTGGAGTTGGTCTTTAGCGCCAACGCGAAGTTGATCTTTAGTGTGCCAACACGGGGTTGGTCTTTAGCGCCAACGCGGAGTTGGTCTTTAGCGCCAACGTGGAGTTGGTCTTTAGCGCCAACGCGGAGTTGGTCTTTAGTATGCCGACGCGGAGCCGGTCTTTGATATGCCAACGCGGAGCCGGTCTTTGATATGCCGACGCGGAGCCGGTCTTTAACGCCAACACGGAGTTAGTCTTTAGTGTGCCAACGCGGAGTTGGTCTTTAATATGCCGACGCGGATCCGGTCTCTGATATGCCGATGCGGAGCCGGTCTTTAGCGCCAACGCGGAGTTGGTCTTTAGTGTGCCAACGCGGAGTTGGTCTTTAATATGCCGACGCAGAGCCAGTCTTTAATATGCCGATGCGAAGCCGGTCTTTAATATGCCGACGCGGAGCCAGTCTTTAGTGTGCCAACGCAGAGTTGGTCTTTAGCGCCAACGCGAAGTTGGTCTTTAGTGTGCCAACGCGGGGTTGGTCTTTAGCGCCAACGCGGAGTTGGTCTTTAGCGCCAACGTGAAGTTGGTTTTTAGCGCCAATGCGGAGTTGGTCTTTAGCGCCAACGCGGAGTTGGTCTTTAGTATGTCGACGCGGAGCCGGTCTTCGATATGCCGACGCGGAGCCGGTCTTTGATATGCCGACGCGGAGCCGGTCTTTAGCGCCAACGCGGAGTTGGTCTTTAGTATGCCGACGCGGAGCCGGTCTTTGATATGCCAACGCGGAGCCGGTCTTTGATATGCCGACGCGGAGCCGATCTTTAACGCCAACACGGAGTTGGTCTTTAGTGTGCCAATGCGGAGTTGGTATTTAATATGCCGACGCGGAGCCGGTCTTTAATATGCCGATGCGGAGTCGGTCTTTAGTGTGCCAACGCAGAGTTGGTCTTTAGCGCCAACGCGGAATTGGTCTTTAGCGCCAACTCGGAGTTGGTCTTTAGCGCCAACGCGGAGTTGGTCTTTAGCGTCAACGCGGAGTTGGTCTTTAATATGCCGACGCGGAGCCGGTCTTTAATATGCCGACGCAGAGCCAGTCTTTAGAGCCAACTCGGAGTTGGTCTTTAGCGCCAACGCGGAGTTGGTCTTTAGCGCCAACGCGGAGTTGGTCTTTAATATGCCGACGCGAAGCCGGTCTTTAATATGCCGATGCAGTGCCGGCCTTCAATATGCCGACACGGAGCCGGTCTTTAGCACCAATGTGGAGTTGGTCTTTAGCGCCAACACAAAGTTGGTCTTTAGTGTGCCAACGCGGGGTTGGTCTTTAGCGCCAACGCAGAGTTGGTCTTTAATATGCCGACGTGGAGCTGGTCTTTAATATGCCGACGCGATGTCGGCCTTCAATATGCCGACGCGGTGCCAGTCTTTAGCGCCAACGTGGAGTTGGTCTTTAGCGCCAACGCGAAGTTGGTCTTTAGTGTGCCAACGCGGGGTTGGTCTTTAGTGCCAACACGGAGTTGGTCTTTAGCGCCAACGCGGAGTTGGTCTTTAGCGCCAACGCGGAGTTGGTCTTTAGTGCTGAACGTACTCATCCAAAACAAGTGAACATGTTGAACATTCATTTATCAAATAGATTCAAATTAAAAAATAACGTTCTATTGATAATACCGGCGTAAGTTGTCGGCATTCCAAGTGCGAGGGAGCGGTTTCCCGCCTAGCTCTTCAACTTTGTATGCCCCGTGGTGAAGTATCTCCTTAACGCGATATGGTCCTTCCCATTTTGGTGCCAGCTTGCCCCCCTCTGTTGGCTTCGATACTTCCGCTCTCCACAAAACTAGGTCTCCAGGACAGAATTTCTTGGGCTGCACCCGAGCGTTGTAGTGCTTGGCCGCTCGCTGACGGAATGCTGCCATGCGAAGCTGTGCTTGGTCTCCCAATTCTTCCACCAAATCCAGATCGGCCCTCAGCTGTTTGAGTTGCCTTCTTCATGGTATAATTCCGTCCGGGGGCTAGGAACTCCTATTTCCATCGGGATGACCGCCTCGGTCCCAAAGACCAGGCTGAAAGGGGTTTCCTCAGTAGGTGCTCGCGGCGTCGTATGGTAAGCCCACAGTACATTGGAGAGTTCCTCCATCCAGCATCCTTTGCAGCTATCTAGCCGAGCCTTGAGTCCTTGGAGGATGATGCGATTGGTCACCTCGGCTGCACCGTTGGTTTGGGGGTACCCTACTGAGGTGAATCGATGATGGATTCCTAGGCCGTCGCAGAATTCCCGGAAGGCCGTGTTGTCAAACTGCCGGCCGTTATCTGTAATGAGGGTGTGCGGTAGCCCGAATCGGCACACCACAGACTTCCAGAAGAAAGTCCTTATTTTAGCTTCCGTGATCTTGGCAAGAGCTTCCGCCTCGATCCACTTGGTAAAATGGTCGACAGCCACCACTAGGAACTTGCGTTGTCCGGAAGCAGGAGGGAACGGTCTCAGGATGTCCATGCCCCACTGTGCGAAGGGCCATGGTGCAACTAGAGGGGTCAGCTGGGACGCCGGCTGATGTTGGATATTGGCGTGACGCTGGCAGCTGTCACACCTTTTAACGAGTTCGGATGCGTCCTCCTTCATTGTCAGCCAATAATACCCCTGTCGCAGGGCTTTATATGCAAGAGCCCTGCCCCTCAGATGGCTCCCACATATCCCTTCATGTATCTCTCGCAGAATATAATTGGCTTCGGTGGGACCGACACACCTGAGGATAGGGTATGAGAACGACCTTCGGTAGAGCTTTCCTTCCATAATGAGAAACTTTGGGGCTCGTCTTTTAAGTTTCTTAGCTTCGGTAGGGTCTTCTGGGAGGTTACCCCTAGTAAGGTACCGGACATAGGCATCCATCCAGGAGGGCTCATGCTCCACTGGTAAGGTTTCTCTTGATATGTCAATACTCGAGGCTTCTAGGTGCTCCACATAAGCTTTTCCCAACATCCCATCAGCTGAAGTGGCAAGACGGGATAGGGCGTCGGCTCTAGCATTCTCCTGTCGAGGAATATAGCTGACGCTGAAGTGAGTGAAGGGGGAAACCAGCGAGTGCACCATATTTAAATAGCGAGCCATGATGGGATCCCTTGCCTCGTATTCCCGTGTAATCTGGCCAGCAACCAGTTGGGAATCGGTGAATGCCCTGAGGTTTCACCCCAAGCTCTCGAGCTAATCTCACACCGGACAGCAAAGCTTCATATTCGCCTGATTATTAGTGGTTGGAAAGAGGAAGCGAAGTGCACACTCGGTCACCACCCCATCTGAGTTGGCTAAGATAGGCCTGCTCTGCTCCCTTGAGAATTCGATGCCCCATCCACATGAAGGACCCATTCATCAGCACTGGTTCCGAGGGACGGAGTGTCCGTAGGGGGTTCTTTAGGTTGCTCCGTCCCCCAAGTACATTCGACCAAAAAATCTGCCAAGACTTGAGACTTCATGGCCGAACGGGGGCGGAAAGATAGATCGAATTCCCCCAGCTTGAGGGCCCACCTTGCCAGCCGACCGGAAGTATCTGGGCGAGCAAGGACTGTCCTCAGAGGTTGGTCGGTGATCACCGCGATTAGGTGGGCTTGGAAGTACGGCCACAGACGCTGGGCAGACATGATCAATGCAAAGATGATCTTTTCATATTTGAATATCGGGTCTCGGCATCATGAAGCACCTTACTCGTGTAGTATACCGGCCTTTGCGTGCCATTGATGTCCATGCGGACCAGCACAGAGCTAACAGCTTCAGGAGAGGCCGCAAGGTATAGAAGGAGTTCTTCTCCACCCGTCGGCTTGGCCAGCAGTGGCGGGGTAGATAAGAATTTCTTTAACCCTTCGAACGCCTCCTGGCATTCTTTCGTCCATTCAAACTCGTTGACTCTGCGAAGCGCCTTGAAGAAAGGTAGACACCTTTCAGCGGATTTGGACAGGAAGCGGCTTAGGGCGGCCACCCTTCCTATCAAGCGCTATACTTCCTTCTTATTGGCAGGAGGCCTCATGTCCAAGATGGCTTGGACTTTGTCCGGGTTAACTTCGATCCCCCTCCGGGTTACCATGAAGCCCAAGAACTTTCCGGCTGTCACCCCAAATGCACACTTACGAGGGTTCAGCTTCATCTGGTACCGACGAAGGTTGTCAAAAGTTTCCGTTAGGTCTGCGATATGGTCAGTGGCGTGAATGCTTTTTGTCAACATGTCATCCACGTACACTTCCATGTTACGTCCTATCTGGCCTTCAAAGACCTTGTTCATCAGTCTCTGGTAAGTGGCTCCCGCATTCTTTAATCCGAAAGGCATTACCTTGTAGTAGTATAACCCCTTCTCAGTTATGAAGGAGGTAGCTTCTTCGTCCGATGAGTTCATCCGGATCTGGTTGTATCCAGAGAAAGCATCCATGAAGCTAAGGACTTCATGGCCGGATGTAGCATCCACCAATTGATCGATTCGGGGCAGGGGAAAGCTGTCCTTAGGGCACGCCTTGTTGAGGTCAGTGAAATCTACACACATTCTCCAACTTCCATTGGTCTTGCGAACTAGCACTACGTTAGCCAACCATTCGGGGAAATGGACTTCCCGAATATGGCCCGCAGCCATTAACTTGCGGACTTCCTCGTCGATAGCTTTCTGTCTGTCTGGGGCGAAGTTTCTTTTTTCTGTCGGATCAGCCGATACTCTGGCTTGAGGTTGAGTCGATGGGTGATCACTCCTTCGGGGACGCCCGGCATGTCTGAGGATGACCATGTGAAGGCGTCAATGTTGGCACACAGGAAAGTAAGAAGTTGATGGCGTGCCTCCTCCGAAAGCAATGCCCCCACCTGAACAGTTCTGGCCAAGTCATCACCCAAGGGGAGGGTTAGAAGGTGCTCTGCCGGCTCTCCCCTTCTTCTCAGCTCCGGGGATCGAGTGACTCAGAGACTGCTGCCGATGTCGTGTCCAGCGGGCTGGGAGACAAATGGTAGCAGGGCGGGAGCGGGCTTTGCTCCCCTTTCATTTCTCCGACTCCTTCATTGGTGGGGAACCTTACCAATAATCTCTTGGTGGAGACTACGGCATCCAGCAGATTCAACCCTGGTCTTCCCAAGATAGCGTTGTAAGCCAGTGGGACCCGGACCACCAAGAAATTTATAACCACAGTGCTCTGACATGGAGGGGTTCCAGCCGTGACCGGGAGGGAAATTTCCCCCTCGACATTCACTGAATCTCCCGTGAAGCCCATTAGCGCTGTGGCAATGGGTCGGAGTAAAGACCTTGACAAGTTCATTCGAACAAAAGCCTCATAGCTCAAGACATCCACAGAGCTCCCACTATCAATTAAAATTCTTTTTACAGGATGTTTGGCTATAGTCATGGACACCACGACGCTGTCGTCATGTTTATTAACCACCCCATCTAGATCCTTTCCAAAGAAAGGAATTACAGAATCTATTCCCCCTCGCTGCCTCTTCGAACCGCCACCCGCTCCCCAGGAAATCATAGCTATAGTTTTTTTAGTTGGAGCATTATCTACGCCAGTCGGACGACTCAGAGGCACCGGGGGCCCGACGCAGGAGGGTTTCCCCTTCGAACAAATTTGCTTAGGTGGCCTTGCTGAACTAGCTCCTCAATGGCCTTTTTCAGATGGCGGCAGTCCTCGGTGTCGTGACCGTAGTCTCGGTGGTACCGGCAATAAAACTCCTTGTTGCAGGGGGCCTCAGACTTCAAGGGAGTCGGACGCTTGAAATAAGGTTCCTCCTCTATCTCCAGCAGGATGTGAGAGATGGAGCCATGAGGGGGTGAATTGCTCCTTAGGAACCAGTGTCTGTGGTCGACGATCTGGACGGCGTGGAGGCTCGGGCTTACGAGGTCGTGCACCGATGTGATCAGTAGGCGGTGGTTTATTACTGATGTTCTTGTCAACTTCCCTCCTGGAAGAATCCGCCTCGTCGGCACGGATGTACTTTTGGGCTTGGCTCAGAAGCTCAGCATAGGAACTCGAAGGCTTCTTATCCAGGGAATACGCGAACCTGGATGGGCGAAGTCCTCATTTCAGGGCCAAAGTGGCCACGGAATCTTTCAGGTTGTACACCTCCAACGCTGCCTCCTTAAATCGAGCGACGAAATCCTTCAAGGTCTCACCACTCCTCTGCTGAACAGCAAAGAGGCTATCTGCCACTCGTGGGATCTTTCGATAGGCATCAAAGTGAGCCAGGAAAGATCGCTCGAGCTACCGAAATGAGTTGATGCTGCGTGGGGGCAAGCGGGAGTACCACGCGCGCGCCGCTTTTCGGAGAGTGGCCGGAAAGGCGACGCATAAAAGGGAGTCCGTCGCTCCCTAGACCTGCATAAGGACTTTGTAGCTCTCCAGGTGGTCAAGGGATCCGTCGTCCCATCATATGGATCTAGTTGGGGGAGACGGAACCGGGGCGGGACTGGTTCCTTTATGATATGACGGGAAAGCGGGGGATGGCACTCATAAGCCATCCCGTAGGGGTCGGTGAACCGGCGGCTGAGCTCGTCCAACCGTCGGTGATACTCGTCGAGCCTTTGCTCGGCCCGACGGGTGGTTTTTCGGAGAGTGCCCTCTTGAGATGAATCAGAGGAAGGAGCTGAAGAAGATCGCCGGCGCAAAGAACGCGCCCGCCTAGACTCTCTTTCCTCCGGCCGGTGGTGGGAACGACCGGAGTGGCGAGAAGGGGACCGCCGTCGCTTCGAGGTCCCTCGGTGATGAGGTTCGGGGGGTGAGCGGTGGGAGACCTCAGGCGGGGTCCCACCTTGGTGAGACTGGACTGTTCCCCGCATTCCTTCGTCAAGCATAGGGGGCTGAGTTGCAGCAGCCAAATGATGCTCTTGCAGCCCCCGAACCATTGTCGTCAGATCCTGGACCTGGTGGGCCAGAGCTTCGAGCCGGTCAAGTTGGCTTATCTGCACAGGGGGCGGAACATGGAGATTGGCCTCCGAATGCTCAGCCGTGGAATGCGCCCGGCTGCTTGACTGGAGGAAGCCTCCTGTGCTCGCGTGGTCACCATCGTTTTCCTTGCAAAATTGGTGGGGTCACAGGGAGAACTTTCGTCTTCCTCCCGTGCGAACTGCCCCCTACCTGGCGCGCCAATCTGTTGCCGCCAACTCACTTATGATGAACGTCGAATAGGCTAAGATCGTGGTGAGCGTAGAAAGGCTGTCGTCTTCCTTCTAGAGCCTGCAAAAAGTCCCGGACCGGTAGTTTCGGTGGGGACCCTCCGACGCCCAAGTCAGCGAGTCGTGGAACATGAAGATTATATCTAAGTGAAATTTTTAAAGAGGAATCCAGAGAGTCCCCTTCGCATGGAGCTCGGGTCCTCTTTTATACCTGTCTGGGATCCCATTTACCTCGTTCTGTTGGAACCGTCGAATCTTCCCCGTTGTGATGTTTCATCGAAGGCAAGTCATTGGGCTGTTGCTGGATAAGGGCTGCTTATAGCGGTAACTGCCGATCGAGCTAACACTTGCCCGTGATTTTGATGAGCGAGGTGCTCGGCAGTAGACCTTAGATCATGGGATCTGTTGTATGAGACTGGTCATTGTGCATGTGAAAGATGCTGAAGGCCAACGCTGGGAGTTGGAGATGGAGGTCGTCACTGGATACCAGCGCTGGAGGCCGGAGCCAGTCTCATCGCTGGTGGCCGACGCTGGGGGCCGACGCTGGAGGCCGTCACTGGGTGCCAGCACTGGAGGTCGGAGCCAGTCTCAGCGCTGGGAGCCGACGCTGGAGGCCAACACTGAAGGCCATCATCGGATGCCAGCGCTGGAGGTCGGAGCCAAAGAGCGCTGGGGCCCCGCAAAAGGGGGTTTTGCTGTCACATCATTGCTTTCAAAAACCGTGCAAAAGATAATACCACACAGAGGAAATGGCCAGCCGTATCAGATGGCACTCGTCAACTTGCATGAGGGAAGTAGAAGTTTTATTCTTTTTTTTGGTGTAATATAGGAGGAACCTCAACAAAACTGAGATCCAAAATAGGTACAATCAGAAATATTAGTAATTAAAAAAAGAAGAAAAATAATGTAGGCTATGCTAGTCCTGTTAATCCGCATCACCACTACGTTCGACATTGATCAGCCAACTAGCTGGCTGATTCCCCTTATAGAGGCACTGAAGTAGATGCAAGGTCCTCTTCTGCTCCATATTGCAAGCCCTGGTGGATTGGCTTCACTAATATCCTTTTCCTTTGAGCCACCTAAGAAAAAGTTTTTTTTTGGTACACCATCTCGATACAGAATGATCTGCATCAAGCACAATGAATCATCTGTGCAACAACGTTATGAACCCATGAGCAAGCCTTCCAACATGAACTCGTCCATGAGCGAATCACCATACTTGATGCATGCCATTCTGGACTAAAGATAATATACAAAGATTTTTTGCCACCTAATCATCAATTAGATTATGAATCACAGTGCTATATAAAGTTAATTCTTAATTACAAGGAGCTTCCTAGATGCATCTGATGATCAATTTAGACCTATATTACTGAGTAGTAAGAGCTGATGAGAGCCAAACAGTGTGCTCAATATGATAAGTCTAGCATATGAGCCAGATGTATTGAAGAATAAATTTTTATAAGACGGATGAAGAATAAAATATTATCAGCATCATCCGGCTGTCCTACAATATGCCTTATTTACATTACATTCTTTCCTGCTAGATTTGTCTACATATAGTTTTTGGACGCTGGACACTGCTTTTAGATGCATGTATAGAAATACCTATGCAACCTTTACGTTTGCCATTTTTTTGGCTTCATACAACGAACACGCCATCCACTGCCTTGAAGGTGTCGGTTTTGAGCGTCAATTTGCTTGAAGTGATGCAATTAACGCGTCATTTGAGCAGATAACTTCACTAGAATAGACCCGTGGAACTAAGCCATTCATATCAGCAAAAGATAGCATTGGCCGCATCGCCATCTTTCTCTAAACCTAAACCCACCCCAATTCTCACGGCAACATTCCATTAAGTTCTACCGAATACCAAACCCCGACGAGTCTCTCAACCTCTTTTTGTCTTTTAGAATGCCTAAACTATTGACTGACCGATTTTCTTTTGGATCACATCGTTGTCAATCACTAACCATCCATTATCTTCTACAGGAAAATATCATGGGATTGCTAGTCCCACCAGCTGTTAACCAACTACAAAAAATTTGTTAGTAACTAGTTCACCCTAATTAAGTTCTAAAGGTACATAATTGCGGGCACCTTCTTATCTTATGAAAGCGAACTATACTATATAGCCGGTGCTTGTGGGCCTTTTCGGTGCTTGCTTTAATTTCCAAGTGCTTGGATATATGATTGATTCTGTAGTGCTCTACTGCCACTCTAATAAAAGAATAAGAAGCTAGCTAGTCTTTGATTAATTCCATCCAACAGCCCTGTCTGCCACTGTTATCATATATATTAGTTTTTGGAAACATAAGTAAAAATATGTGATGAGCGGCAAAACAACTCGGTAAATTAGCTAAATAAATATTGTTGCCGCTGAAATTCATTCTTCGGCTTGGAAGTGGTGCATATCGAGATCTGGATAGCGTTCTTCTTTCTGGATGAACCTGTAAAGCAGTCTTTACACAGGAAGCACGACGGATGGTTCGGGCGAAAGACTCTCCAATACCCAAGTCAGTGAAAATCTCTAGCAATCAAATAAGAGAAGAAAGTTTCAGCAGAAGGATCTTCCTCCTTGAGATGATTTTTCAGGAGCAATGACTTTTATTAGAGTTTTTTTTTGGCTTAGATTGCCTTCAAAAGCGTACTTGAGGGTTCTGAGACTTGGTATTTGTACACTGCTAAGGAGTTAAGCTGTTACCTGATTTTTTGGGCACGTATTAGAGTTGGCATCCGATAAGGCCAGAATCCCAATGGTTACGGGGATCACCCGTTGATAAAGTTGATGGACGCTTTATCGAGAATTTGAAATCTTGTTGATCATGGACGAAGTGTTGTATTTGGCTTCCGTTTCTGTTTTGGGAAGCTCATTCCACGATCCTTGCGATTAGAGTGGTTCATCCTCCAAGATATCCAGCATGGTTTGAAGCAGCAATGGTGCTTACGTTGAAGGGATGATGATCAATCCTGGCGAGGTACTAAGATAGCTCGGCCCTGCCGAGGTTCGGAGATAGCTCGGCCCTTTCGAGGTACGGAAAAAATTTTACTTGGCCAAGCCAAGGTTCGGAGAATGTTGCTCGGCCCTGCCGAGGTATGAAGAAATTTTTACTTGGCCCTACCAAGGTTCGAAGAATGTTGCTCGGTCCTGCCGAGGTATGGAGAAATTTTTACTTGACCCTGTCAAGGTTCGGAGAATGTTGCTCGGCCCTGCCGAAGTATGAAGAAATTTTTACATGGCCCTGCCAAGGTATAAAGAAAGTTGCTCAACCTTGCCGAGGCATAGAGAAATTTTTACTTGTCCCTGTCAAAGTTCGAAGAATGTTGCTTGGCCCTGCCATTGTACAGAGAATTTTTTTTACTTGGTCCTGTCATGGTACGGAGAAATTTTTACTTGGTCCTGTTAAGGTTCGAAGAATGTTGCTCAGTCCTGCCGAGGTATGGAAAAAATTTTACTTGGCCATGCCAAGGTATGACAAAAGTTGCTCGGCCATGCTGAGGTACGGAGAAATTTTTATTTGGCCCTACCAAGGCTCGGAGAATATTGCTCAGCCCTGCCGAGGTATGAAAAAAATTTTTTACTTGGCCCTACCAAAGTTCGGAGAAAGTTGCTCGGCCATGCCGAGGTACGAAGAAATTTTACTTGGCCCTAGTAAGGTTTGGAGAAAGTTGCTTAGCCCTGTCAAGGTATGGATAAATTTTATTTGGCTCTGCCTAGGTATAGAGAAAGGGACCCGTAGTTCAAAAATTGGGCGAGACCTGCCTTTCATCCACAATTCAAGGAAGATTATTATTCAATAAGAAATTTGAATCTAAGAGTGAAGTTTTATTACAATGAGCAAAATGGCTCAGTTCAGGCATACTTCACTAGTAATATATTTGGGGTTTAATCTAGTTCCATATCTTTGGGGTACTATATCCCTTGAATGTCTTCATTGCTCGAAGATGATCCGAGTTTCATATCATAAGGGTACTGTATCCCTTGAAGGTCTTTATTGCTCAGAAGTGATCCAAATTTCATATCATGAAGGCACCATATCTCTTTGATGTCCTCATTTAAAGAGGTGAGCCCCTCGCACCGGATCCTTTCAAACCGGTTTTCCTCTTCGCTTGGCCGTACCTAATAGGATCTGGCGTGGGCAATCATTTTAACATCGCCAACCGCTAGTAGGTTCAACGTGGGTAGTTATCGTTGCAGCCCATCATCCCGAGCATTAGGAGAGACGGGATGGGAGGATCGCAGCTACTGCATTGAGTCATAGCGAAAGAATACTAAAGGTAAGAAGCAAGCCCGATGGGATCTGAACAGGCTCCTATCTTCTCCTCTGTACGGTGTTGGTTCAACTTCTTTATTGCTGAGCTGTCATGGGAGGTTGATGGCTTCCAGTGGATTGGTGAAGGAACCATCGATAGGATAGGGTGACTGTTCCACCAGAAAACTGCTGAGGGGGTGTAGTGGAAAGAGGACCTCCAGGAAGCCCTTGCACCTTCAGGAAGCCCCTGCACCAGTTGAAAGAGGAACATCACTTATTGAACCAACATGGCAAATTGGTCCTGGATGATTGGAGCTTCTAGCGGTGGAGGAACCTCGATCGGTGACAGTTGCGAGGGCATCGTGTTGTTTGTGGGATTAGGCCTTTGAAAGGTGGCCTGATCAAAAGCATTTGTGGTTTCTCTCTTATGGTTGGCCATTGAGGAATCGTCATTCTTGTCAGGAATCTTGTCTCCTTGATTACAAGTTTAACGAGACTTGAGGCCCTTCCTCTAGCGTCAATCTATTGCTACTAAAATCCGTTCTTCGGCTTAGGGGCGGCACACATCAGGATCCAGATAGCGCTGTTCCGTCCGAATGGACCTGCAAGGCAGTCTTTACACAGGAAGCACGGGGTATGGTCCCTACGAAAGACCCTCCGATGCCCAGTCAGTGAAAATCTCTAGCAATCAAATGAGAGAAGAAAGCTCCAGCAGAAGAATCTCTCTCATTGAGATGATTTTTGAGGAGCAATGGCCTTTACTAGAGTTTTTTTTTTTTTTTTGCTTAGATTGCCTTGAGAGCGTACCTGGAGGGTCCTGGGACTTAGTATTTGTATACTATTGAGGAGGTGAGCTGCTACCTGATTTTTTGGGTGCATTTTAAGAAGTTAGCATCTGATAAGGCCGAAATCCCAACAGTTACGGGGATCGGCAGTTGATGAAGCTGACGGGCACTTTATCAAAATTTAAAATCCTGTTGATCATGGATAGAGTGCTGTATTTGGCTCCCGTTATGTTTTGGGAAGCTTATTCCATGATCCTTGCGATCAGGGAGATATCCGACGTGGTTTGAAGCAACAATGGAGCTTATGTTGAAGGGATGAGGATCGATTCTAGCGAGATACTAAGATAGCTCAGCCTTGCCGAGGTTCGGAGATAGCTCGGTCATGCTGAGGTTCAGAGATAGTTCGACTATTTCGAGGTACTAAGATAGCTTGGTCTTGCCGAGGTTCGGAGACCGACTCTGGTATCGGCGTTGAGACCGACAATGGCGTCGATACTAACTCTGAAGTCGATGAGGAGACTGACTTTGGCATGGTGCCGATACCGACTCTAGCATCGTATCAAAACTGATTTTGGCGTTGGCACGAAGACTGACTCTAGCATCGGCATTAAGACCGACTCTTGTTGTCTATTGGACCATAGTTTAGTCGGTTCAAATATGGCTTGATAAGCCAAATCGAAGATAAATTAATTTTTGTTAACTCAATCTTTATCGTCAAATACATTTATTGATGTGATGATAATTTTTTCCTGGATGAAATATTAACCTAGACTTTCCCTTGAATGTAAGTGAGCGGTCTTGAATTCTTGACCTGATCCAAATATTGGGATGGTTTTGAATGGTGCGTATGCGAGGCTGGTAGTTTTGACTCGCGAATGGGGAGTGTATCAAGAAAAATACGAGATATACGCAGCCTACCCCCAGGTCACACCTCACGCGGCGTCGTTGATACAATGCGACCACGTTATCCATCGCTCCTCCGTCAATTCGCGCTATTCATGCAGTAAAAACTCAATGGGCAACGCCGTCGGCAGTCTCGTCCTCTCTTCCTTCCTCCCGTTCACACACAGATATTATGATGAAGAGCGCCAGCGGCACGAAGCTATTCTTCGTTCAATCCTCACCCCTCAGGCCAACACCCTCCATGCCGGGAGCCCATCGCCGCCTCTGCTTCATGTCCACTCTTCTTTTTTTCTTCACCTTCGCCTCCCTCCTCTCCCTCCTCCCCTACCACTACTCCTCCTCCTCCACCGCCACCGCCGCCGCCACCACCACCACCAACAACCCACCTCCAAACCTCTCACCCGCCTCCGCCTCCGCCTCCACCTCCCATCATCCTCCCCTCCCGGCCCCCATCTTCGACACGCTCCTCTTCTACGCCACCTCCTCCTCCGCCGCCGGCCGCATGGCCGACCCGAACTCCGCGCCGCCGCAGCCGTCCTCCACCGCCGTGCGCCCTGCAACCTCCTCGTCTTCGGCCTCGGCCACGAGTCCCCCCTCTGGCTCGCCCTCAACCACGGTGGCCACACCGTCTTCGTCGACCACAGCGACCTCCGCGCCTCCAGCTTCGAGGAGGAGCGCCCCGGCTACCTGGGACTCGAGGTTTACGCCACCGCCTTCCCCACTCGCGTCGCCGACCTCCGCCCCCTCGTCGCCGCCGCCCGCGACGAAGAGGCGAGCCCCAGCGGGCACTGCCGCCCCGTCCAGGACCTCCTCTTCTCCGACTGCCCTCTCGCGCTTTCCGACCTCCCCAACCACCTCTACCGCCTCGCCTGGGACGTCATCCTCGTAGATGGGCCCCCGGGCTACCACCCGGAGGCGCCGGGGAGGGCCGCGGCAATATTCACGGCGGCGGTGCTAGCAAGGTCCGTCGGCGGAGAGGGGACGACTGAAGTGCTGGTCCACGATCACGACAGGGAGGTGGAGAAGGTGTGCAGCGAGGATTCCTCTGCGCGGAGAACATGGAAGGCTCCGCCGGGCAGCTGGCCCACTTCGTCATCCATCGTGGCCGCGATAACGGTGGAGGCGGAGGCTTCTGTAGGAACCGCACAGCCACCACCTAGGCGGAGGCCGGTGGAGGCCCTCCTTTTTTTTTTTTCCCTTTTGTGAAGCCATTTCTTTTTACTTTGTTTTTCGAAACATATTTTATTAGCATCAGCCTATGATCTTCTCCATCACGTCAAAAAATCTAACGCTGCTGAGCTCTAGGCGATCGATGCCTGAAACTTGTTGTGATTGATCGTTACTTAATTAACTAAAATTCGAGAAAACAGTTCAGAAAGAACCATGGTAAGCCATTAAATTCTCACACAGCACCACTAAGGAAGTTAATGAAGCCGACAGCCTTCAAATCTGATTTAAACTGATCAAAAATATAAAATTTGGACATAAAAAATTATGGATTGAATTAGATTGAATTTTAAAATTAAACTCAAAGCTTTATGGGATTTCGCTTTAGATCCACACTTGAAAACCCAAATAAGATATCAATTATACGCACCCATGCAAATGTATGTACGCGCGTATGCATACATCCTTGGAGAATGCATTGCAATTATTCATATTTTTTCTGCATACAGAAAATTAATAGCCTGCCTGACGGTGCAAACATATATTAAAGAATAAAATATATTTACAAATTTTTTTTAATACTTTGTAAAAGTAAAGATTTGACTACCCGACCATAAGTTAAAATTCAAATAAGAAAATGAAGAATTTCAAAATTATATAAATTCAACAAAATTTATATAACTTTATCAACTCATATGGCAAATTTGATTAAATTATACAACTCAACTGATGTCAAATGCATGTAATTTTGAGTAAATTTAAGCAATTAAGGAAGATAACAGCTGCATATATAAATAAAGAGGTTTATCAATCGAAATGGTAATTAAGTTCAATCATAGAGCCAACCATGCTAAATATATTTTTTCAGAATTATACCTTTATATCACCTACAGCGGTAAAATAGAAATGATTTATTATTGTTCTATTACATGTTTTCTCATTAATTATAAAGCATAATAAAGGCCATGATATAAGTATTATTTTGCTATCAAATAAATAACCCAACCTAAATATAGTCAGTACAAACCTATCTTAGCAACTTGGCCTTCTATATGTTCACATGACTCATTCGCCTCCTTAGATTGAAAGCAATAACTTGCACTGAGTGATACTAATGTCGTCCTCTAGCTAAGCAAATCTCATCTTATATGCATGCTGGCCACACATGAGCCCTTACAAAGGACCCCTCCTTCAGCGGGCCTGGGATCCTTCGACGAACTCCTTGCGCCTGCGGGCTTGGCGCGCCAATCTGTTGACACCAAATCATCGTCCCTGAGCGTCCGATCGTCTTCTCCAGCGGGCCCGAAATTCTTCGGCGAGCTCCTTGCGCCTGCGAGCCTGCAAACAAGTCCCGGAGGCCGGAGATTCCGGCGGGGACCTCCGACGCTCAAGTCAGTGCTTTGGGCAACAGCCGTGAGCTTGAGGAAGCTCGAAAGAGAGAAGAAGAGAGAGGCTTAGAGCCGTGCTCTCTATGGGCAAGAATTAGTGTTAAGAGTGTGGTGTGTTCTCAGTTCTTGGAGTTCTTAGTGTTACCTGGTTGGGGTCCCCTCTTACCCTTTTTATAGATGCCCGGAGTCCGTGGGCTTGGGGCGTGATCATTTGTCAGAGCATTAATTGATGGCAGCACAATGGAGCTTACCTCCATATGAGTGTCAAGCTGCAGGCCATATCCCGTTAGAGTAGGTGGCTGCAGGGCATGGCTGATGTTACAGTACTTGCCAGATGTGTCCCCTACATCACTTTTTTGGTTGTCCTGCGCAAACAGCGATGGATGATAAAGTTAGTCGTGTGGGTCCCAAGGTACAGCCGTTGAGGGGAAGATAATGTTGAGTTGAAGCCAATTGTCCCTCGTAGAGCATTGATTATAGAGTGCTTGCATGACACTGTTCATGCCCTTGGATGTCATGCCCTTGGATGAGCTTAGAAAAGGCCGAGGGTGAATACTTGCATGGCACTGTTCACTTGCATGACACTTTTTACTACTGAGGCCGAGCACTATTCATGCCCTATTCATGCCCGAGGGGAAGAAGCGAACACGTCTGAGGTCGAAGGGGCCAACCATAAATGCCTTAATGCATTGAAGGAAATAAGGCATTAAATGTCTTAAAGCGGGTGATGCAAGTGGCCTTTATGAGGCCATAAATGCCTTTATATATGGGAATGAATAAAGCAATAAATGCCTTAAAGTAATGAATGCACGTGGTGCCTTGGTGCGATAGGCCGAGGGGTCTCGGGGGCTGAGACTTGAGGCCAATACCGAGAGGGGTCTCGGGGTCTGGGGCCATCATGGCAGCCATAAATGCCCTCCAAGTCATTATGAGAAGCCGAGAGGGGGTTTCGGGGTTGAAGGTGGAACATATCCGATGGCAGCCATAAATGCCCTCCAAGTCATTAGGACCGAGACCGAGAGGGGTCGAAAGTGGAACATGTCTGAGGCCGATGGGGCCATCATGGCAGCCATAAATGCCCTCCAAGTCATTATGACCGAGAGGCCCCGAGAGAGGGTCTCGGGGTCAAAGGTGGAACATATCCATGGGGCCATCATGGCAGCCATAAATGCCCTCCAAGTCATTATAACCGAGACCTAGAGGCAGAGGGGCCATCATGGCAGCCATAAATGCCCTCCAGTCATTATGACTGTATCATTAAATCCATGTCGCAGTTGAGAGAAATGCCGTGGATGGATTTTTGGAGCTGAGGCAGAAGGGGTCTTCGTCAGTTTCCTTCTTTCACATCAGATGCCACCTCGCCCCTAAGACGAAGCGGGCCCACTCCAACAAGGCGAAAGGGGCATCACCTCCCAAGTGGTTGATCCCTACTTGACTTTGGGGTCTTTAACTTTTGACATAAAGTTTGGATATGGGTCCCCGTCCACATGCCATTGAGGAAGAGAACCATGAAGCCGCAATGATGCTCCTAAGACAGAGGGAGCCGTTGAGGCTGCAATAATGCTACAGAGGCAGAGATAAGCCGTTGAGGCTGAAATAAAATTGTCGAAGCGGAAATAGAGCCACGGGGGCTGAAATAAAATTGCCTCGGGTGTCTGTGTGCTGGTCCGAAAGGTGACTCGAGCGGGTACGGGCTGTCAAGGATTTGAGCCGACTCGGGGCGTATGCTAACCAGGTTGAGTGGTATCTGTTAGCCGCCATACCGTCGAGCTACTTGGAACCACCTCGGGGGTTTCGTGGCTGGCCTGAGGGGTGACTTGAGGTCGCTGGAATCATAGGTCTTGAACCACCACGGGGGTTTCGCGGCCGGCCCGGGGGTGACCTTTTGATCACAGGACCATTGAGAGCCTTTTGAATGGTTGGTTTTCCCATAATGTATTTAGATACTAATGAAAAGAAACTTTTCTTGTAGTATACTTAACTCTTTGTTGGAGGAATTTGTCTCCTTCTGCTTCATTTTGGGAGGCTCCATGTTTGTGGAATTTGTTAGTGAGCTTGGAGGGGCTCTTTACTTTTGGCGTGAAGTTTAGAGGTGGATGCCCGTCAACTGTGAGTTGAGGAGTTGGCCTCTCCCAGCTGTGAGCTGTCTTGGGGCTTCTTGATAGCTGAAAGTACCAGCGATATGTTGCAAGTGTACAATTTAAACGAAGGTATTACTCGATTGGCCGTTGGCCGCTAATGCAGAGTTGAAGCCGCTGAGACTGAAATGAAGCCGTTGAGACTGTGACAAAGCCGCTGAGGTAAAGTTGAGGCCGTTGAGAGCCTTTTGAACCCGAAGGGTGACCTGAGAGTTGAGTCATCAGGTGCCTTTTTAACCCCGAAGGGTGACTTGAGGGTGCTTGGACCAGGCTCAGGTGCCTTTTAACCATGGAGGGTGACCTGAGAGTTGAAAGTCGTCAGGTGCCTTTTAAACCCCGAAGGGTGACCTGAGGGTGCTTGGACCAGGCTCAGGTGCCTTTTAACCCCGGAGAGTGACCTGAGGGTGCTTGGATAAGGCTCAGGTCCCTTTTTAACCCCGAAGGATGACCTGAGGGTAATTGGACCAGGCTCAGGTGCCTTTTAACCCCGGAGGGTGACCTGAGAGTTGAGAGTCGTCAAGTGCCTTTTGTGCTAAGCTGGCCTCGGGCTTTAGTGATGATGGTACATCAGGCTTTGAGTGCCGACCGGAGTTGAGCTTTTTGGATCCAATGGTACACCGGTCTTCGGTGCCAATGGTACATTGGTCTTGAATGCTGATGCAAGGTTAGTCTTCCCTGTATGATATTTTTAAGTATCAATGAAAGAAAACTGTCTAAAGTGCAGCATACTTAGCTCTTGTAGCACCCTTATTTTCCTTCTGCGGATTTGAGCACTTCCGCCCGCTGGTGGTCTGCCCCCCAGGGAATCAAGTTGGGACGAGCTTGGAGTTGGTTGATGACCAGCTCCTCTCCGAAATGAAGCTGGGGACCCATCTTCAGAGTGCAGTAAAGAGAGAGAGATGGGATCTAGAGCCGGGGACGCTGGAGCGGAGCCACGGATGAGAGTCGGAGTTGGACTCCAGAGCTAGAGGTCGCTGAGGGAAGCCCGGGCAGCCAGCACTGTTGAAGACGAGCGGCCGGGAGAGTCCGCTGAAGGAGGACGGTTAGGAGAGGATGTTGCTGGGAGTTATCAGGCAGCCTCTACATTGGTTCAAGGCAAGGGGCCCTCTAGCTACCACGGTCTCTCTCTCCTTCCGCTGAGTTAACGACCTGCCCCCCAGATAACTATGTTGATTGAAGGCGAGGGTACCAGTGCTGAAATCCGAAGGCAGCTGGAATGGAATCCGCAGGAGGTCTTGGGTTCAGATTGGCTCTGGGTGTAGTAGAGAAAAGAGAGGGGGGGTAAATAGATCAACGGTCAAAGCCCTTTGTCCTCATCTTCCACTTGCATTATGCCTTAGCTTATCACCGCTAGGAATAAAAAATGCCCATAAATACTTGAGGTGACCAGGAGTTAGGATTTGGATGGCAAGGAGTGGCGCTCTTGCTGGCTAATGAGCCCGAGCCTTAAATTGCCGTTGAGTTGAGTTTGAGGTTGCTTTTGCTCCTGAGCTTGTTGCGACGTGGCCATGGAATATTGCTCCCATAGCCTTTGAATAACTGTCGCTAATGCTTGGATCTTCAGGGTGAGGGTGGCACGGTATTTTGCTTGAATGGCATGAACTGGTGGTGATGGTGGAACAGAGAACTAGCATCTTGTTGCTCAGCTTGTTGAGGGTGCCCCCCAGCATAACTAGCGGAAGCTTCCATTGTTGTCATAGAGGGAGTGAGAGCTTGTAGCTTAGTGTCACAGAACTCTACTTTCTCCCCTACCTGGCGCGCCAATCTGTTGACGCCAAGTCACTTTCTTCAAGCGTCCGTGAGCGTTCGGTCACCTAGGGGTGGCAATTTTTGACACGACACGATAACTCGATATGAACACGACACGAATTAAATGGGTTTGGATGACTATTTTTTGGTACAACCTGTGTATGACACGACCCGTCAACACAAAATTTAAATGGGTCGTTGTTCGGATTCAACCGCTTAACCCGAAATGACCCAAATTGACCTGTGTATTTAATCGGTCGACACGAACCCGTCTGACCTGTTTTGACCCGTGTATTTAATCGGGATAACCCGAACCCGCTGTAGTCCACTGGCCCATAGGCCCACAAGTCCACAAGGATCACAACCCGCTCGCTTTTAACTCTGAGTTATTTTGGTATTCCTTCGCTCGCCCAACGCCCGCTCGCCTTCCGCAGTTCCGCTCGCCCCTTTAACAGTCAACCCTAACCCTAGCTTCTAGCCTTCCATTCGGCCATTTATTTTTGCCGCTTGCCTTCATCGAAGCTTTGGAGTTGCCAGATCTTTCCGATTATCACCGACGAGCAGAAATCGTCACCGGCAAGCAACGAAATCCATTGGTAATTTTTGTTTCATCCCCGGTTACCCTGTATGTATCCTTGTTCTCTGTGGGTTGTGGGTTGAGTCTTGCTAAAAACCATCGCCGAAGAAGAGACGGCGACAGCATTCGGATGGATCTAGATCTCTAGATCTAGTTTCTGGCAAGGGTGGGAAGCCATGGCTAACTTCCAACAATGGTCGGGCTCCGTTGAAGACAAGAGGACTGCAGGTCCTTTAGTTAGATCGGGCTCCCTTCTCCCATCTCCTCATCTCTTCTTCACAAAATTAGTTATCGTATGTCATAATGTCATCTCTTTCATGGTCCATTTTTTCAAATCCAGCATCTTTAATGCATATAAATATTAACTACTTTTACAATTCAGGAGGCACTTTGATTGCTCATCCCCTGTTGGCAATCAGAGTCTTCCCCTATTCGCAATCAGAGTCTTCTGTTGGTAATTAGAGTCTTCCCTTGTTGGCAATCAGAGTCTTTCCCATCTTTCATCAATTAATCATGAAGAAAAGGAAAAAAAAATTACGTGAGCTTTATGTTTATATTCATTAATTATTATCCCATATTTACAATTACAAATGTCTTAATATTATTTAAATTATTAAAATTGGGTTACAGCTTTTATTATACGTTTAAATGCTAGGAATCAGTAAGCTTTCATGTTTATATTCCATTAATTATTATCCCATATTTACAAATGTCTTAAATGTTATTTAAATTATTAAAATTGGGTTACAGCTTTTATTACCTGTGTAAATCTGGAGTCACATGTTAGTCGTGTTTCGAGTCAGGTTGTGTTCGTGTCCAAATTACCTAACCCATTTAACTCATAGGTCGTGTTTGAGTTGATGTTTTCAACCCGACCAAAACATGACACGACCTGGACACGACACGACACGATTGCCACCCCTACGGTCGCCTCCTCAAGCGGGCCCAGGATCCTCGAGCTCTTTGCGCCTGCGGGCCTGCAAACAAATCTTTGGAAAGAGGGTGACATGGTATTTTGCTTGAATGGCATGAACTGGTGATGATGGTGGAATAAAGAACTAGCATCTTGTTGCTCAGCTTGTTAAGGGTGCCCCCAGCATAACTAGTGGAAGCTTCCATTATTGTCGTAGAGGGAGTGAGAGCTTGTAGCTTAGCTCCTTGCGACTGCGGGCCTGGCACCCAATCTGTTGATGCCAAATCACCATCCCCGAGCATCCGATTGCCTCCTCCAGCGGGCCCGGGATCCTCCGGCAAGCTCCTGCGCCTGTGGGCCTGCAAACAAGTCCCGGGGCCGGAGATTCCGGCGGGGACCCTCCAACGCTCAAGTCAGTGCTCTAGGCAATAGCCGTTAGCTTGAGGAAGCTCAAAGAGAGAAGAAGAGAGAAGCTTAGAGTCGTGCTCTCTGTGGGAAAGAATGAGTGTTAAGATTGTGGTGTGTTCTCAATTCTTGGAGTTCTTAGTGTACCTAGTTGGGGTCCCTCTTACCCTTTTTATAGATGCCCAGAGTCCATGGGCTTGGGGCGTGATCACTTGTCGGAGCATTAATTGATGGCAGCACAATGGAGCTTACCTCCATGTGACGTGTCAAGCTACAGGCCATATCTCGTCAGTAGGTGGCTACAGGGCATGACCGATCGTTACGGTGCTTGCCAGATGTGTCCCCTACATCACCTTTTTGGTTGTCCTGCGCAAACAGCGATGGGTAATAAAGTTAACAGCGATGGGTGATAAAGTTAGTTGTGTGGGTCCCAAGGTACAACCATTGAGGGGAAGATGATGTTGAGTTAAAGCCAACTGTCCCTCGTAGAGCATTGATTTAGAGTGCTTGCGTGAGCTTCAGAAAAGGCCGTGAATACTTGCATGGCACTGTTCATTACCGAGGCCGCTATTCATGTCGAAGGGAAGGAGCACTTCTGAAGTCGAAGGGGGCAACCATAAATGCCTCGGAAGGAAATAAGGCATTAAATGTCTTTAAGCGGGATGTACGTGGCCTTTATGAGGCCATAAATGCCTTTATACATGGGAATGAATAAGGCAATAAATGCTTTAGAGTAATGAATGCAGCCTTAAGTGCATTGGTTCGATAGGTCGAAGGGGTTCAAGTCATTATGACCGAGAGGGGAACATGTCTGAGGTCGATGGGACCATCATGGAAGCCATAAATGCCCTCCAAGTCATTATGACCTTACCATTAAAGCATATAACAGCTGGGAGCAATGCCATGGATGGATGTTGGGGATTCGTCAGTTTTTTTCTTCACGGTGGCGTCGGATCAGCCACATTACATTGGATGATACCAATATAGTCCTCCAGCTATGTAAATCTTATCTTGCATGCATGCGCAACTCATATGAGAGGTTCCATTCTGTGCAAGGAATAGTGCACACTCTATTCCACCTCTATTGTTTTTTTTAAGACAAAAATAACATCAAGGAAGGAAAAGAGAGAGAAAGATGGGATAAAGCAAATGGAAAGGAAAGCAAGAGAGAGACCTAGCAAGCGAGAGAGAATGATGAGACCCGTGATCAAAAAAAAAAAAAAAAGCTAGCATATATATCAATCAATTATGAACTAACCCGGTGCAACCAAACCCTCCCGCTCTTGCTTTTAAAGAATTATGTGTATATAATTTCATATGTATATTTATTAATATTTTAATCATTAAAAATCATAAATGAAGTGGTGAAACCATAACCATCTTGCTGCATCGAATTTCTATCAATGTCATTAATTGTGAAAGCCGTTTTATAATATTTATTAAATTTTACATCGGGCTTGATTATCGCATGGTGTTTTCATTCTTCATGTCTTTTAATTGCAGGAATGCTTGAATAACAAAGGTAATACTGAATAAATATCCTTTCTATTTTTTTTTTATATTTTTTTTTACATTTTTTAAAAATTTGATAATACATGAGGTGACATTTTGAATGTTTTAAATAATTTTAAAAATAGTCCATAAAAGAATTTATTAAATATCTAATGTCTACTTAAAAAAAAATTTATGATATCTAGCATTTTTTCTTTTAGGGATCCAACATGAAATACGGCTGCAAAGCTTTAGCTGAATTTGGATTTAAAATTAAACCTAATGAATATATTTTGGATTTGGCTATGGGTATGGGTTAACCAGCTCTACTTAAACAAGGCCAATGCGCATCACTTAGATTGACTGAAAGGCATCTCCCAACGCACCTGGAACTTTCTTCAGCTATATAATAAGAGAGCATCGAAACTAATGGGATTAGGTGTGATAAGCGAAAGATGATGATGCCAAAGCAGCAGCAAAAGTGGAACCGGGATACCTTTCATGCATGCGGACAAAACAAATGGCCAATGAACTCTTGGCTCAGTCCTTCAGTGCAAAAGAAAATTTTATGACTTATTTTCCTTTGACCTTCCTATAGATGAGATCATTAAACTAGGATTTCTATGAACAGCTTGTGTTGTCTTAAAATTTAGTTGGTTGGACATAGTCTCATTCAATAAGAAGTAGGAGGAGCCAAACTTTTGCCATGAATATATAAATGAATATATAAATATATGCTTCTCCTACCTTGCTCATATAACTTGACTAAGTTCAACATAAATGAATATATAAATAAGATCTAAATTAATTAAAAAATAGAACTATTATATTTTTAAAATTTTATGTACATATAAATAAAATTATTTTAGAAGATCTGATAAAGTTTCACGCTGATTGGTTGAGCATAAATAAAAATTGTATGATTTTAATAATTAACAACATGTCATCATACTTTAATAATATGCCTAATCAAGGGTAATTCTGTATTTATATGAGGATAGACGATTGTTCTTTAGATTCTGAAAAAAATTTATATGCCCTGTTGAATATTTGAACTTCTTTTAAAATTATCACACCCCCCCCTCCCTCGGACCCCCCCTCCCCCCCCCCCCAAAAAAAAAAAAAAAAAGCAATAGATTAATTTGAAAAAAAAAGATTTATTATAATAGGTATGATATTAAAATTTATTTGTAAGTAAAAAAATAAGGTTTAAATGTAATTTTTTTTAAAAAATGCTTATAAAGAATAAGTAATTACTATTTGTCCTAAACAATGATGGGTATAAATCAGGTTGGGTATGTCCTCAGAACAAGAATAGAACGCATGAGCCGGTCTAATAATAATATTCAAGAGCTTTGCATAATATATTTATATGTGTGCAACTTCTCAAAAATTTGAGTGAGCTTGTTAATACTAACTCTTAGAAGATCACTGGTTTCCTTTTGAAAAAAATTATATATTCATACAAAATATATATCATATTTTTTTTAAAAACTATATAATATGTAATATAAGAATATAAATGCCCAAGCCTTGGCTCATCCACGGGTAGTCTCCACCCCCAGTCTTGGCTCAGCCACCGTGCCAACGGAGGTTATGTCACACCGTGCCAACGGAGTTTGTAACAGCAATGAGGAAATGGTTGGGCTGCCCCCTCCTTCCGTTTCCTCCTCCGTTTCAAAAAAACACCCTGCACCAAGTCTACGTCGCCACCGGTGCCGGCGCTACGCGTACCCCACCTCCGCCTCCTCCCTCATCGCGCCACCCTCTTTCTTCCGACCGCCCGTACCTAAAGCAACCTTTATCTCATAATAACCATTACTTTCCTTTCGTCTTGTTAACTTTTTTTCTCTTATCTTATTTTTCCCTTCAAGAAGCATCGCTTAAAGGGTAAAGCACTTCTTTTCCTCAAGTTGGACAACCTTATGGTTAACACTTTTGCTTTAAATTTATTTTAAGTGTAAATGATGACACCAATTTGAAAGCTTCTATTTGCATAGAAAAAATTACTTTCTATATTTTTAAAATTTTTAATTTTTTAAATTAATCTTAAAATCCTCTTTTTTCTTTCTTTCTTTTTATTCACTCCGATTTGACCCCTCCTGGCTTTTTTCTATGTTCACTTCGGAAACCCTTTCTATCCTTTCATGTTCGCTTTGACGCCCCCGCTCACCCTTCCACCCCATTCGCTTTGGCAACCGCCCTCTTTTGGCTTCTCCCCGTTCGTTTCGATACCTCCTACCCTCTCGACTTTTCTTTCCTTTCTCGATTGCTTCGGTCTTTGCCCCCTCCCTCCCTGAGCATCGAGCACCGATGCTGAAAGAAGATGAAAAGGATAAGGATAGAGAAGAGGGGAAGGTAGGAGTGCTAAATGATGAAAGGATGGGTAGCTACCAACAAGAATATAGTGTTGTTATGGGGGGGGGGGGGGGGGGGAAAGGATCTCAGCTCAAAAGAAGTTCAAGAGCGAAAAGAAGATCGAAGAGAAGATCAGTTTTTCTTTTTGGTAATGCTAATGGCATAAGGTAATCAATCTTAGCATCAAGAGAAAAAAAGATGCATATGATTTGTTATCTTAAAAATTATATTTTTTTGTTAAATATTTAAAAGGCTTTGGCTTGAGCCAAGCAAGGTGTTGCTAAGCCCTGTTGTAATCTAATTCATATCTTGATTTTTAGGCTAATGGGGTCTACAAGGGCAAAAACCATTCAACCAAAATTCAGCCTAACAACTCAATGAGCTTTTGAATTTGACCAGAGAACATTTTTAGCCGTAAGTAAGAGAGAAGCCATTAATCTTATTAAGAAGATAAAGATAATGGAGAAAATTTCAAAAAAATGAAAAAAAAAATCAAGAACCTTGCGTGGATGAACGATGTAATTGGCAAATATTTGATTTTGAAAGTTAAGTGCTTATAGATAGTAATTAGAATTATGGTTTATGACTCATGTAGTCGCACATCTTTTAATGTATACCGAACGAAGGAGATGTGAATTAAAATAATAAAGGATAGTATTGTAGCCAGATCATCCTCTTCGAATATCCACGAGCGTCCGGTTGCCTTCTCTACGAGTCTGGGATCTTTCGACGAGCTTCTTACGTTCGAGAGCCTGCAAAAAAATCTCAGGAACCGGAGATTCCGACGAAGACCCTTGACGCTCAAGTTAGTGCTCAGAGCAAAATCGTGAGCTTGAGCAAGCTCGAAAGAGAGAGATGCTTAGAGAGATGTTTTCTGTATGAGCAAGTATAAGCGTTTAGAAGTATTATGAGTTCATTACCTGGTCGGGGGTCCTTCTTATCCATTTTATTGATATTCCTTGTTATTTAGTGATGGAACGAGTTATGTGGAGCCTTTAATGGATGGTGACTTTGTGGATGAATGATGACTTTTTGGACGAAATGTCAGACTTAGTAGAATTTGTCCCATCTAATTTAATTGGGGCTTCATGATGGATAACTTCTTCGTGGCTTGTCAAAGCTGCAGGCTGTGTCCCATCAAATATGGGTGGCTGCATAGTTGGTGGATCAAGTCTCATCAGAGTGCGTGACCACTTGATTTAGACTGTTACTGCAGACTGTTGCAAGTAGGTGAGCTCAGTCATCACACATGCATACTGCGGACGGTTGGTGGGTCAGATCTGATCAGGCACGTTGTTGACCCAATTATTGATTTTGATGATTAATAAAGGAATTGAGTATATTTATTTGATTACTAATGGATTTGAGAAGTGTTTCAGGAGTTAAAATTATCTGATCAATTAAATGAATTAAGAAACGTGTTTTGAATCCATTGCAAAACTTCAATTTCAAAGTTTCAGAAACTGGAGTCGACACTTAGAATTCCTGGAGCCGACCCCATGGCCATTCAAATTTTATTCTGATTTTTGATACGGTTCGGAGCCGACACCCAGAGTTTCGGAGCCGACACCCAGAGTTTGGAGTCGACACTTACGGTGTCTGGAGCCGACTCTGATGCGTGGATAGAACGTTGATTTTTTGAGCATCCTGGAGCCAACACATACAGTATTCGGGAGCCGACACCTGGCGATGGCGAGCCGACACTTACTTTTTCAGAGCCAACTCCTCAACGAACTCGGAAATTTCTATTTTTGGAAAAACGATCTGGAGTCGACACCTGAAAAGTTGGAGCCGACTCCAACCTGACTGGAACGAAATTTAAATTGTCAGATCAGCTCTAACGGTAATATTTCCTTTTTACCTAATTTCTAACGGATATTTTTGTTTCAGGTACACTCCAACGGCTAGTTTTATCCCAAAATGGATTGAAGAAAATCTATAAAAAGGGGAAAACACCCATTTAAAAAAAAAGAGAAGAAAAAAGAAAAATTTCAAATCAAAATCTGAGAAAGCTGAGCCTGAATCTCAAGAGAAAAGCATTCAAACTCAAATCCTTCCACTCCAAAAAGCTCAAAGAGGAATCCAAGGCGCCCAAATCAAAAAATCGGTGGATTTCCCAAATTGAAGAAAAAGCAAAATTTCTTCCATTTCCAATCTTCTCAACTGCAACGACTGTGAGGGATTAAAGCTGAGGCTTATTCATCATTCCAAAGGAAGAAGAGGAAAAGAAGAAAAGCTCAAATTAATCATCTCCAAACAGGCTTTTCTAAACTTGTTTACTTTATTTTGAATATTTGCTCAACTAAGGAGCTGCGAATCATTGTAAAACATTCTTATATTTGTTTGTGCTAGTTCTATCAAGGGGATTGAACTAGTGGAGGTTGTTAACCTCGGGTCAAGCTAGATTAGCTTGAGTTTAGGGTTTTGTGCTGGTGAGCCCAGAAAACCGGCTGGGTTCGTTGTGATCCCGGAGGAAAAACAACAAGTTGTGAGTTGTGCTCTTGTAAAATAACTCGGCTGTAATCTAGTTGATTATAGTGTGGACCCAAGTGAATCTTGGGAGTGGACGTAGGTGTTGGATACACCGAACCACTATAAAATTTGTGTTTGTCGTGCATTCATTATCTCTATCTCTATCTCCTTGTTTGTGCTTTATATTTGCATTGCAATCGATTTCATTTGTCTTAGAGCAGATAATTTTTTAAAAGGTTAAATTTTTTAAGAACCCAATTCACCCCCCCCCCCTCTTGGGTTGCCATCTGGGCCAACAATTGGTATCAGAGCAAGTGCTCATTAGAATTTGATCACACGATCAAGAGCTAAAGATCCAAATGGCAGCTCATGTTGGATCATTTGCCGAAGGTCATTCTACAAATAGACCTCCCTTATTTAATGGTTCCAACTATTCATATTGGAAAGCAAGAATGAGGATATTCATTCAAGCTTCTGATTATGAATTGTGGGTGTTATAATAATGGACCTAGTACACCCACACACATTGTTGATGGCACTATTGTTCAAAGCCCGAAAGGGATTGGAATGATAATGATAGGAAAATGGCACAGCTCAATGCTAAGGCCATGAATGTCTTATATTGTTCATTAGATGCTAATGAATTTAATCGCATTTCTACATGTAATTCCGCAAAAGAGATTTGGGATAGATTAGAGGTTACCCATGAGGGTACCAACCAAGTAAAAGAATCTAAATAAATATTCTTGTTCATAAATATGAATTATTTAGCATGGAGCAAACTGAAACTATAGCTTGCATGTACACTAGATTTACCGATATTGTGAATGGTTGAAAAGTCTTGGAAAAACCTATACTAATTCTGAACTTGTTCGCAAAATTCTTAGGTCACTTCCAAGGACTTGGGAAGCAAAGGTGACAGCAATCCAAGAAGCCAAGGACCTCAACACATTACCCCTAGAGGAGCTACTTGGATCCTTGATGACTCATGAGCTAACCATGAAACAACATCAAGAGGAGGAAGTCAAGAAAAGAAACTATAGCTCTTAAGGCTGCAGAAAGTGAGGAAAGTGCATGATGATGATGATGATGATGAGACAGCTCTTCTAGCAAGAAAATTCAAAAAATTCATGAGAAGAAAAGACCCTTCCAAAAGAAGAAATCTGGATTTAAGATGGAAGGAGAAAAAGAAAAGAAAGGACAAGGACAAAGAGAAAGACCCCTTGATTGCTATGAGTGTAAGAAACCGGGGCACTTTAGATACGATGTCCTCAACTGAAAAGACTTTCAAGAAGAAGAAGAAAGCCTATGTTGCAACTTGGAGCGACAGCGATAAATCCTCTTCGGAGGAAGAACAAAAAGAGGTTGCCAACATTTGCTTCATGGCAAACGAGGATGATGAGGTAAGTTCTGAAAACCCTTGTGATGATTTTGCTTTCGATGAATTATTTGAAGCTTTCAATGAACTAGTAGATGACTTTAAAATTTTGAAAAAGAAATACAAGTCTTTGAAAAATGATAGCTCAACTTTTATCAAAGAAAAAGATAATCTTACTAATGAAATTAAAATGCTGAAATTGAAAAAGAAATTTGACAAAAGAAAAGAATCAATTTCTAATGAAAATGATAAATTAAAGAAGGAAGTTGAAAATATAAAAGTGTTGTTGATAAATTTACTTATAGTTCTGAAAAACTTAATTTATTGTTAAGCAATCAAAGAGCCATATATAAAGCTGGTTTAGGATATAGACCTAACTTAAAACAAAAATTTGTAAAAACTTTTTTAGAAAAGAACAAAAAGAGATAATGTTACATGTCATTATTGTAACAAGAAAGGTCATAAAACCTATGAATGTAACATGAGAAATAGTAGTAAAGGCAAGAAAATTTGGGTTCCCAAAGGAACAATTTTTTATGCTACTAACCATGAAGGACCCAAGAAGGCTTGGGTACCTAAATATAAGACTTGATTATTTTTGCAGGAGTGTCTTGCGGCCAAAAGATAAAGCGAAAGTGGTATCTCGATAGTGGCTGCTCAAGACACATGACGGGTGACAAGGATCAATTCATCACCCTTGAGAGCAAAAGAGGAGTTGTTACATTTGGTGACAATGGCAAAGGCCAAATCATGGGTTTGGTAAAATTCAAATAACTCCCTCCACATATATTGAAAATGTCTTATATGTTAATGGTTTAAAACATAATCTAATAAGTATTAGTCAATTATGTGATAAAGGTTTTAAAGTATCATTTGAAGCATCAATCTGCACTGTTTCTAATCCCATTGATAATAGCATTATTTTTATTGGAAATAGAAATGGCAATGTATACTTGATTGATTTAGACAATTTGTCTACTAGTAATCATTGCTTAGTTGCTAATAATGCTAATATGAATGAGATTGGTTGGTTATGGCATCGTAGATTAGGTCATGCAAGCACACACCTTATTTCAAAATTAATTAGAATGGATTTAGTAAAAGGACTTCCACAACTAGATTTTGAAAATAACAAAATTTGCGATGCATGTCAATTTGGAAAACAAACTAGAAATTCTTTCAAAACTAAAAATATTGTTTCCACTTCTAGGCCACTTGAACTACTTCACATGGATCTTTTTGGACCTACTAGAACCACAAGTCTAGGAGGAAAGAAATATGGTCTTGTGATTGTAGATGATTATTCTAGATACACTTGGGTATTTTTTTAGCTCATAAGGATGAGACCTTTCCATTATTTTTGAAATTCTTCAAGAAGGTCACAAATGAGAAAACAACACCATAGTGTCTCTAAGAAGTGATCATGGCACTGAATTTGAAAATCATTTATTTGAAAACTTTTGCATAGAAAATGGCATTCATCATAATTTTTCGCACCTAGAACACCGCAACAAAATGGAGTAGTTGAAAGGAAAAATAGAACCTTAGAAGACATGGCCCGTACCATGCTATGTGAAAGCAACCTACCAAAATACTTTTGGGCGGAAGCTATAAACACGTGCTACATTCTTAATAGAGCTCTAATTAGGCCAATCATAAGAAAACTCCTTATGAACTATGGAATAATAGAAAACCAAACATAAGTTACTTTCATGCATTTGGTTGTAAATGTTTCATTCATAATAATGGTAAAGATAATCTAGGAAAATTTGATGCAAAATCTGATGAAGGTTTTCTTAGGGTATTCAACATCTAGTAAAGCCTATAGAGTGTTTAACAAGAGAAATTTAATTGTAGAAGAATCTATTCATGTAATTTGATGAATCTTTAGCATCAAGTTCTGAAAAGATTGATGATGAGGAAGATACAAACATTCTAGAAAGAGATATTGAAAAACTGAATATAGATGTATCTTCGGATCATGAACAAGAAGCTAAAGATAATGATTCTCCTAGTGTTGATTGTTGATGCAAATCACTGATGTAGATCTTCCTAGAGATTGGAGATATGCCTATGGTCATCCAAAGAATTAATTATAGGTGATCCATCTCAAGGAGTAAGAACTAGATCATCAATGAGAAACATCAATAATCATCTTGCATTTGTATCTCAAATTGAACCTAAAACTATTGAAGAAGCAGAAAAAGATAATAATTGGATGTTAGCTATGCAAGAAGAATTAAATCAATTTACTAGGAATAATGTTTGGACTCTTGTAGATAGACCTAAAGATCATTCTGTTATAGGATCAAAATGGGTATTTAGAAATAAATTAGACGAAAATGGCATAGTAATTAGAAACAAAGCTAGATTAGTTGCAAAAGGATATAATCAAGAAGAAGGAATTGATTTTGATGAAACTTTTGCACCTGTAGCTAGACTTGAAGCAATTAGATTATTACTTGCATTTGCATGTCATATGCATATCAATTTATTTCAAATGGATGTTAAAAGTGCATTTTTAAATGGATTTATAAATGAGAAGTTTTTGTTGAACAACCACCTGGTTTTGAAGATCATGAATTTCCAAATCATGTTTTTAAATTACACAAAGCACTATATGGTTTAAAACAAGCACCTAGAGCTTGGTATGAAAGATTAAGTAAATTTCTAATTGAAAATGATTTCATAAGAGGAAATGTTGATAAAACACTATTTTTGAAAAGAAAAGACAAGGATTTATTAGTAGTACAAATATATGTTGATGATATTGTATTCGGTGCTACTAACAATTTGTTATGTCAAGAATTTGCTAAGTTGATGCAGGGTGAGTTTGAAATGAGCATGATGGGAGAACTCAACTTCTTCCTAGGACTTCAAATCAAACAAAGCAAGAAGAATTTTCATCAATCAAGCCAAATACACAAAAGAACTGCTCAAGAAGTTTGGAATGGAGTCAATCAAGCCACTTGGAACTCCTATGAGCCCTTCATGCAAATTGGATAAAGATGATGATGGTAAGAAAGTAGATCAGAAATATTATAGAGGTATGATCGGATCTCTTCTTTACTTAACAGCTAGTAGACCAGATATAATGTTTGCTGTATGTTTGTGCGCTAGATTTCAATCTGAACCTAAAGAATCACATTTAATTGCTGTAAAAAGAATCTTAAGATATTTAAGTGGAACTAAAAATGTAGGCTTATGGTATTCTAGAGACTCAACATTAAACTTGATTGCTTATTCTGACTCTGATTATGCTGGATGTAAATTAGATAGAAAAAGCACAAGTGGAGCATGTCAATTCTTAGGTAGTAACTTAATCTCTTGGTTTAGCAAAAAGCAAAATTCGGTTGCATTATCTACTGCTGAAGCAGAATATGTTGCAGCTGGAAGTTGCTGTGCTCAAATCCTTTGGATTAAGAGACAACTTGAAGATTATGGCATAACACTTGATAAAACTCCAATTATGTGATAACACAAGTGCAATAAATCTAACTAAAAATCCAATTCAACATTCAAGAACAAAACACATTGAAATTAGATATCATTTTATAAGAGAACATGTAGCTAATAATGAAATTTGTCTTGAATATGTTAATACTGAAGAACAATTAGCTGATATATTTACAAAACCTTTGAGTGAAGAGAGATTTTTTCTTATAAGGAATGACTTTCTAGATCTATATTAATTTCTTGATATTCCTTTCATAATTCTAAGGACAAATTATCTAGTCATCTGAGGTATTTGATTCTTAATATTCCAAAATTTTATCAAGATTTTATAAAATATATTTTGAAGTTTCAGATGGTTGAATTTCAATTATTTTTCTCTGAAACTGTCATTGGAGTCGACACCTCAGAATGAGGAGTCGACACCTCTGACTGTGTCGCTCTCGGTCCCTGACCTTGGAGCCGACACCCGTGTAAGTGGAGCCGACTCCAGTTCGAGCGCTGACTATGTTAGCGATTTGGAGTCGACACCCGACTTTGCGGGAGTCGACACCTGGGATTCCAAAATCGATTTATTAGGGCAGAGTCGACACCTAGTCATTTCATTACTCTTCGAATCCTCCACCAAATCCCTCCAAAACTCTTCCAAAACCTCCCCATCTCTAATTCCACTTCTCTAAGCCTTCCTACGGATTCAATGGCGCCTAAGAGGAAAGGTTCGGTGATTGGAGCGACCGTGGTGACCGGGAAGCGTTCCGTAAGGCGACCCGTCCGCGAGCCGTCTCCAAGTGAAGATTCCTCCACCGATTCAGACAATCCTAACGCCACTTCACCTCAGGTAGATACCCTAGCAGGGAGGGTAATCACTATGGGAAGAAAAGTTGATTTCGAACTTTTTGAATCCGAGGGTTTTTCGATTGGTAGGCAACTTAAGGAGCTTGGATGGGATAAAGTATGTTCGCTTGATGTACCTACTTACCCAGCTTAGTAAAGGAATTTTACTTTAATTTAGCAAGAGGAGATGGTGGTTTAGTAAGCACTGTTAGAGGAAAACGGATTCACCTTACATTTCACAAATTAGGAAATCTCTTGACATCCCAATTACTGGATTAGCTGCTGATGTGCACAATGAGAGATCAGCTGCCCTATCAAGGATGTTAGGGAGAGAGGTTACTGAATTTGAGGAAATTAGGGCTAATCAGTTGCCCTTGGAATTAAGGTTGTTACACAACATTTGCAGCAGAATTTGTTTCCGAAGACCGGACGTTTTGAGTATGTCTCCGAGCGGGACATTGTTGTGATGGATAGTGTATTGACCGGTCAGCCCATTAATCTAGCTGCTATGATGGTATTTTACATGGCCGAGGCTGGAGGAAGGAGAAGATCGTCACTACCCTACGGCATGATCTTAACGATGGTATTCAGAAGCCAAGGGGTTGTAATTTTGGATAATGAACCCTCCAAGAGCCTGAGACACACTGATTATTATAGCTTGGCCACTTTACCGAATGGGATTTGTTAAATTAATGGTCAGTGGGAAAGGAAAGGGAACTTGGATGAGAGAGTCCCCGAGCCTAGACATTCTGTATCTTGTGAGGCTGGTCCGTCTATGAGGATTCCATCTCCACATCCTAGTAGTCCTGCTCCTGCTCCTGTCCCAGTACCAGTGATTCCATCTACTTCATCTACTTCTTCAGTCTTTTCAGACCTTCAGTTAGAGCAACTTAGAAATCTTCTTGCTGCTCAGAAGGAAGAATTAAAGACTGAGTTTGACACAAATTTATGAATCTTAAAGAAACTCTTTATTCATTAGATGATCGGATTGCCAAAATTGAATCAACTCTTAGCTCTTCTACTGTATCTTTAAGTGGTGATTTGAAGAACATCTTTGAAGAACTTAAAGACATTTGTGGAGATTCTGAAATCTATTCAAAGTGCAATGCCGAGTTACAAGATAAAATTATCACTGCTTGTACGTTTGTTGATGAAAGACTAAAAGACTACGTCAAGATTCAGTCTGAAGGAATGCAGAAGATTGTAGATCATTTAACAAGGATTATTAGAACTAATTTTTGATCTTCATGTAATGATGTAATGAATTCTGATGTAATGGAAATACAATCTTGATGTAATGAAAGTTTAATTTTGATATAATGAAAGTTTTTGATATGATGATGTGCAGTTTAATGTAATGTCAAAGTTCAGTTCCATTTTGTAATACTTTTGATGCAATGAAATTACCTTTTGATCTATCAATTTATCTTTTGACTTAACTTTTTTTTCTTTTTGTTGATTAAAAAAGGGGGAGAAAGTTATGTCGTATATGCATTGGTTAGCAATTGATTGGAAAATTAAGCTTAGTTGATTGATTAATTGGAGAAAAGTTGTATATGCATTGATTGGTTATGCTTTAATTGCATTGGAATAAGCAATCAAGAACAATTGATTATTTGAACTTCATAGGGGGAGCTACCTATTCAGGGGAGCCCACTTGTGAAGGTCATTTCCTTAAAAATTTGAATTTAAGAATACTATGCATATACTCAATGTTTTTATAATCATCAAAAAGGGGGAGATTGTTGACCCAATTATTGATTTTGATGATTAATAAAGGAATTGAGTATATTTATTTGATTACTAATGGATTTGAGAAGTGTTTCAGGAGTTAAAATTATTTGATCAATTTAAATGAATTAAGAAACGTGTTTTGAATCATTGCAAAACTTCAATTTTAAAGTTTCAGAACCTGGAGTCGACACTTAGAATTCCTGGAGCCGACCCCATGGCCATTCAAATTTTATTCTGATTTTTGATACGGTCCGGAGCCGACACCCAGAGTTTCGAGCCGACACCAGAGTTTCGGAGTCGACACTTACAGTGTCTGGAGCCGACTCCGATGCGGGACAGAACGTTGATTTTTTTGAGCATCCTGGAGCCGACCATACAGTATTCGGGAGCCGACACCTGGCGATGGCGAGCCGACACTTACTTTTTCGGAGCCGACTCCTCAACGAACTCGGAAATTTCTATTTTTGGAAAAACGACCTGGAGCCGACACCTGAAAAGTTGGAGCCGACTCCAACCTGACTGGAACAAAAATTTAAATTGCCAGATCAGCTCTAACGGTAATATTTCCTTTTTACCTAATTTCTAACGGATATATTTTGTTTCCAGGTACACTCCAACGGCTAGTTTCATCCCAAAAACGGATTGAAGAAATCTATAAAAAGGGGAAAACACCCGTTTGAAAAGAAA
>UESW01003880.1:859233-1150603 GCA_900491605.1 Calamus simplicifolius | reverse complement strand
TATTTTTTGTGCTAGTTCTATCAAGGGGATTGAACTAGTGGAGGTTGTTAACCTCGGGTCAAGCTAGATTAGCTTGAGTTTAGGGTTTTGTACTGGTGAGCCCGAAAAACCGGCTGGGTTCGTTGTGATCCGGAGGAAAAACAACAAGTTGTGAGTTGTGCTCTTGTAAAACAACTCGGCTGTAATCTAGTTGATTAGTGTGGACCCAAGTGAATCTTGGGAGTGGACGTAGGTGTTGGATACACCGAACCACTATAAAATCTTTGTGTTTGTCGTGCATTCATTATCTCTATCTCTATCTCCTTGATTGTGTTTTATATTTGCATTGCAATCAATTTCATTTGTCTTAGAACAGATAATTTTTTAAAAAGGTCAAATTTTTTAGAGAACCCAATTCACCCCCCCTCTTGGGTTGCCATCTGGGCCAACACACGTGAGCCACGTGCAGTTGGTGGGCCCTATCTCATTAGAACTGAGGCAGCCTTAAAAGCTAGGGCCGAGTTCGAAGAGGAGGCCGTCTTGGATTTGGGGCCGAGTCTAGAGACGAGACCGTCTTGGAGGTTGGGGCCGAGTCTGGAGAAGAGGCCGTCTTGGAGCTGGGGCCGAGTCGAAAACAAGGCCGCCTTGGAGGCTAGGGCCAAGTCCGGAGAGGAGGCCGCCCTGGAGGCCAGGCCGAGTCAGAAGACGAGGTTGCCTTAGAGCTGAGGCTGAGTCCGAAGAGAAGGCCGCCTTGGAGCTGGAGCCGCCTTGGAGCTGGGCTGAGTCTGAAAACGAAGCCACCTTGAAGGTTGGGGCCAAGGCCGACACTAAGGACCGAGTAGAGAAGGCCAACTCCGGAGGCTGAGTAGAGAAAGTCGACGCCAAGGAGGCCGAGTAAAGAAGGCCGACTCCGGGGGCTGACACCAAGGTCGATGCCGAGGCCGACGAGGCCGAGGCTGATAAGGATGGGTTGACGGGCCGAGGCCGACAAGGATGAGGCCAACAGGGGGTTCAGCCCAAGTGCGATCACCGTTGCTCATGGGGTCAATTTGGCCCCATCAGATAGCAAAGAGATAGAGCATCAAAATTGAGCATAGAAAAAATATAACACTGTGATATTATGTAAAAAATAGAACTTGATTACGATTTGTTTAGCACAGGCCATTTGATTACAGAGCTCACCTTCCTAATAAATGGCCTCAAAGGTTCTTCTGAAACACTTCTCACACCATGTTTTCTAGCCTATATCCCAGCATTTAAGTAATCCAACGATGACCGAAGCTGCACAACCGCATGAACAGGATTCAAGTGCAACTGCAAGATAAAAGGAGAAATGACTTAGAAGTTTCTTAAGATATAAAGGCACTCGTCTATTCATTATTTATCAAATGATAACTACAAATATATCCATACGCAGAACTACCAAATCCTTGGGCAGCTATTGGAATCAGAACCACATTTTTAGACATCAAGCATTACAATGAGGTTATATTGCTTTTAGTATGAAGAAATTAGCTTGACCTCATTCTTTTTTGCATTTTGACATAAACAAAGTTTTCTGAATATTACCATTCATAGGAGGTAACATGTAATCTTAGCAACAAACTACAAAACACCTGGTCATTGTAGTTCCATGTCAGTCTAGCCAGTCTATGGAGCAATATATTTTAAACTGACTAAGAAATACTTTCATCAGATCAGGGGTTGATCACTGTCATCTAAAAATTAATTCTTCCAATCCAAAGTACTTATCCTAATCCAAATAAAACAAATTTAGCTTCCACATTTCACAGAAATGAATGGAATTGTGAGAGAAGTACAACAAGAAAATATAACAAAATCATTTCAATTGGATCTAGAACAGAATAAATCAGTCTTTAATAAAGAGACAGTTAAGCTGGCCCTATAAACAATAAAGAAGCACATTCACATGATGAGGTATTTAACTATCATATATCATGACTTTAAAAGGTTGGCTCAATTGAGCACACAAAGATGAAATGGAGTGATTCAAAGATGAAAAGAATATGAAAAAGTTTGCTATCATTACCTGGTTGCCTCTTAGAATCCCGACAGCATAGTTGGTCACCAAAGGAGCCTTTGATGATGACAGTGTCTAGAAAATACAAAATATCAAAGAAATGCACAAGGAGAACATAAAGGATAACAGCATGCATTACTTACAGTACCCTGTTCAGAAAATTAAACTATGCAACTGATACCACAAACTACACAGGTGAATCTCGGAGTAAATTACCCACAGGTGATGAAATGTGCAACTAACATCACAAAATTTTAGCTCTGCATGATTCACAATTACCTTTTTTTCCAATCGCAGAGGCTCATCAACATCCCGGTTATAATTTTCACTGTCAACATCTATACTCAATTCAACTTCAATTTCGATTGTTTAGGCTTCACCCTCACCTAACAACACGACACAATTGGAAGAATATCAGAATACAAGGCTGCAAGAGCAATAACTCCATTTCAAGGAACAAGTAAACGAGCACATACCATTAAAAATAATTAAATCCATGCAAATCATATGCCATATGTCACAATTACTATATCATGATAGTATTGGGAATTGTACCTCTTTGCATCTTTTATTCAAATCATATGGACGCCAAGGAGGTCTTAAGTGGATATTGCATAACATAGAGCTGCAAGGAGAAAGATCCATAAGCATAGAGCAAATATAATTGAAAGAACACAGATGAAGTGTTTCACTTTAAGTTAAGGCGGAACATAATCCAAGCGTATAAATAACAAAGAACTGATAGAAGTTAAAAAGGCCGACCATGGCATTTCGCTGATTAAAAATAAAATCTCAATAACATGTACAAAAACTAGTTCAGTTAATCGTGAAGAAAATTTCATGGGGCTTGAGAAGAGAATAGTTATACTATTAAATTTCATGGAATATTCAAGCCAAGAGCACAATCCTCATAGATTGATTATAATGTAAAATCTATAAGAAGAATTTTCTCAAATGCAAATTTGTTCATTTTTACTCTTAAAGTTTTTCTCAGAGTCCTTGTTATTTTACAAGTCTATTTTACTGCTAGTCAACCTGTTTGTTAGGCAAATTCAGCTCGTTAAACATGGATAAGTCTTTTATATGTTTCCTTAGGTTGATCTACAATAAGAAGGCTTAAGTTGTTGTGAAGGGCTAGGTGATGCCGAAACATTTTTTGAATTGAGGAGAAGGATGAGAGATCTTAATCCAGCAACCCTGTTTTCACTTTTCAATGAATTATACTGCAGAACTTTTTTTCCTTCTCTATTTCACTTGAAACGAGCCGATGATAATTGCTTTCAATTTCGAGAATTACTCAAACAAGAAGGCTTTATGAGGTTGATCAATTTAATGAGATATGGAGCATTCGATGTAACTCATAAAGGCTGCTCGGCTAAGTGGCTACTTCAGCACGTCCATAAAACAATGTGAAATATTAGATAGCACAGAGTCTGTGTTTAGTTCTCAGATAAAAGCCATTAGTTTCCTCAAACATGTCTATTGATTATGCCAATCGTATTTAAATCTTAAATAGAACTCATTGGTCTCCCCAAGAATGATAAGTTTGTTCCAGTTAACAAGTTGTTTTTATTACACATACTGATCGTATCCATATACTTCCAACCAAAACTACATAAGAATCCTCATTTGCTCGCTCGGATGATGCAAACTCTGATTCAAGATTTCATTTTATTGTTCACTTCTTGTTATGTTATTCATGAACGTCCTTAAACCAAAAGCAGAATATTAAATTTATCCACAAGGTGCTTCAAAGAGGATTCAAGAATCTCCTATAACTAACAAATTCTTAACTAAAGATAACACCACATGCTAATAAATAAAACATCAACCTGTCAAACCATTGTGACGTCCAACATCATGGGTTTTTGTTCCTTGATGAGTTCTTTTTTGTTGAACGTACCAGTTACAGTCATATTTCTAACAAAACTACTCACAAATCTCGGGTTGGTTTCTTATAAGTAAAGAAACCTCTTCTGAATTGGAGATTTTATCCTTTTTCCGTTTCTTGCTTTGTTATTCTTTAACACTAACCGGAAGATTGATGCTTGAAAACTGATTCAAGATTCACATAAAACCAGCAATCTGATGACTACAAGCAATACTTCTCTCGCATTTTTATTCATTGTAGCACCATCAAATCTGATGACGCCAAGTCACATTCTTCAAGCGTCGGGAAAGATGGACGTCCTTCTCTCCGGACCCCTGCAAGAAAAAGTCCCCGCAGACCGGATGCTCCGGTGGGGACCCTCCGACGCTCAAGTTAGTCACTTGGGATCAGATGAGAACTGCTCAGCCGAAGGGAGCTGAAAACAGTTAGGGTTTTAGCTAGTAGGAGGAAAAACTAGAAAACCAGAGTTCAAGGATCCTACTCACAGCGCGGGCGCATGCTTTTATACCTGTTCGAATATCCCATCTTTCCATTCCGAAAGATTGTTGTCATACCGTCACTGTGCGCACCGGAGGCACCCTGCGTTACCTCTCAATATGGCTTTACAGGTGTCTAACAGCCACGGTTGCATTCGGTGCGCACCGTTGCTTGACATGACCGCGCACAGTTGCAAGTGGTAACGAATCGTACTCCGTAACAGGGCATGGTCATGCACAGTGACACATGTAATGCACCATACGCCGTTATGAGGTATGGCCGCAAGCAACCACGGGCGCACGGCGGGCCACGTGGGTGCGCCATGTGGCCCGAAGTTGTCGTTTGGTTCAAAAGGCTGGTTTACGTACTGAACGTTGCCCCCGCACACTGAGACCGGAGGGGGTCTTGGGGGTGAAATGATGTTTGTGCACCCTGAGACCGTAGGGGGTCTCGGGTTGAGATGCAGTGGCCTCACCCCGAGACCGGAGGGGTCTCGGGGGTGAGATGATGCTTGTGCCCCCCGAGACCGGAGGGGGTCTCAGGGTGAGATGATGCTTGTGCACCCCGAGACCGGAGGGGGGTCTCGGGGTTGAGATGCAGTGACCTCATCCCGAGACCGGAGGGGGTCTCGGGGGTGAGATGATGCTTGTGCACCCCGAGACCGGAGGGGGTCTCGGGGTTGAGATGTAGTGACCTCATCGGAGGGGGGTCTCGGGGTTGAGATGCAGTGACCTCATCCCGAGACCGGAGGGGGTCTTGGGGGTGAGATGATGCTTATGCTCCCCAAGACCAGAGGGGTCTCGGGGTTGAGATGCAGTGACCTCACCCCGAGATCGGAGGGGGTCTCGGGGTGAGATGATGGTTGTGCACCCAAGACCGGAGGGAGTCTTGAGGTTGAGATGCAGTGACCTCACCCCGAGACCAGAGGGGGTCTCGGGGTGGGATGATGCTTGTGCACCCCAAGACCAGAGGGGGGTCTCGGGGTTGAGGTGTTCGGGGTCTTACCGGATGTTCGGCAGAGCTAAGGATGAATGACTCCGTGGAGACGGAGTCCTCCAGGCGGACGCTTGGCGGAACCAACACTAATGTCAGATAAGGAGGAGGTTTTGGGGTTAGGGGAGGACCTCCATTAGCTGATGTTACCATTTATTCTAACGGCGCTGGATCAGCCACATCAGATGCCCCCTCACCCCTGAGGCCCCCACTGGCAAGGCAAAAGTGGGGCCCGCTTCGTTTCAGGGGTGAGGAGCATCTAATGTGGCTGATCCAGCGCCATTAGAATAAATGGTAACAGTAGCTAACGGAGGTCCTCCCCTAACCCCGGAACCTCCTCCTTATCCGACATCAGTGTTGGTTCTGCCAAGCGTCCGCCTGGAGGACTCCGTCTCCATGGAGTCATTCAACCCTTAGCTCTGCCGAACATCCAGTAAGACCCCGAACACCTCAACCCCGAGACCCCCCTCCGGTCTCGGGGTACAAGCATCATCCCACCCCCGAGACCCCCTCCGGTCTCGGGGTGAGGTCACTGCATCTCAACCCCGAGACCCCTCCGGTCTCGGGGTGCACAAGCATCATCTCACCCCGAGACCTCCTCCGGTCTTGGGGTGAGGTCACTGCATCTCAACCCGAGACCCCCACTCCGGTCTCGGGTGCACAAGCATCATCTCACCCCAAGACCCCCCCTCCGATCTTGGGGTGCACAAGCATCATCTTAACCCCGAGACCCCCTCCGGTCTCGGGGTGAGGTCACTGCATCTGAACCCCGAGACCCCCTCCGGTCTCGGGGTGCACAAGCATCATCTCACCCTCGAGACCCCCTCCGATCTCGGGGTGAGGTCACTGCATCTCAACCCCGAGACCCCCTCTGGTCTCGGGGTGCACAAGCATCATCTCACCCCCGAGACCCCCTCCGGTCTCGGGGTGAGGTCACTGCATCTCAACCTCGAGACCCCCCTCCAGTCTCGGGGTGCACAAGCATCATCTCACCCCCGAGACCCCCTCCGGTCTCGGGGTGAGGTCACTGCATCTCAACCCCGAGACCCCCCCTCCGGTCTCGGGGTGCACAAGCATCATCTCACCCCCGAGACCCCCTCCGGTCTCTGGGTGAGGTCACTGCATCTCAACCCCGAGACCCCCTCCGGTCTCGTGGTTACACAAGCATCATATCACCCCCGAGACCCCCTCCGGTCTCTTGTGAGGCCACTACATCTCAACCCCGAGTCCCCCCTCCGGTCTCAGGGTGCACAAACGTCATCTCACCCTCGAGACCCCCTCCGGTCTTAGGGTGCGGGGGCAATGTTCAGTACGTGAACCGGCCTTTGAACCAAACGACAACTTCGGGCCACTTGGCGCACCTACGCATCCCGCCGTGCGCCCATGGCTGCTTGCGGTCATACCTCATAACGGCATATGGTGCATTGCATGTGTCATTATGCATGACCATGCCCCATTACGGAGTACGATTCGCTACCACTTGCAACTGTGCCGGTCATGTCAAGCAATGGCGCGCACCGAATGCAACCGTGGCTGCTAGACACCTGTAAAGCCATATTGACAGGTAACGCAGGGCGCCTCGGCGCGCACAGTGACGGTACGACACAATCTTCCATAACGGAAAGATGGGACATTCGAACAGGTATAAAAGCACGCGCCTGCGCTGTGAGTAGGATCCTTGAACTCTAGTTTTCTAGTTTTCCTCCTACTAGCTAAAACCCTAACTGTTTCAGCTCCCTTCGGCTGACAGTTCTCATCTGATCCCAAGTGACTAACTTGTGCATCGAAGGGTCCCCACCGGAGCATCCGGTCTCCGGGACTTTTCTTGCAGGGGTCCAGAGAGAAGGACGTCCGTCTTCCCGACGCTTGAAGAAGGTGACTTGGCGTCATCAGATTGGCATGCGAGGAAGGGGGATTGAAGAAAAGAATAGCCTTAACCTGTTATTGACTTCTCCCTCCTCAAGCTCTTAAACAATGGTGACGACTCGTGCACGAGAGGCCACCGTCAGTCACACTGATCAGCCCATAGCTGGCCCCTCAGCCCCTCCAACCGACACACCGGCACCAGTACTGGTACAGCTTTTCAGGAAGATCGGTTTGCTGCTCTTGCTGCACAAGTTCAATCCTTGGCCACAATGGTCCAAGGCCTACAGCATCAGGCGGTGATTGCACGGCAACCAGAACCCCTCTCGTCGGTGCCAGGAGTCCCTCAGCCCAGTCAGCACTCAATTCGGAGGAGGTCTCCTGCCCGAGAAGCCTGCCCTCGCCGCACTTCACCTAAGCCTCACCGCCGCGAGGCCTCCAAGCGGCCTGCTGCCCTCTCGCCGCAGCGCGTCCCCCAAGTGACAGCATGAGAAGGAGGCGGAGTCCCCGTCGGCCTCTCCGCCGCCTCTCCTCTTCCTCAGACTCTTCGAGGGAGGAGTCCTTCGATGGCGGGTAGCCCGCCGGGCGGAGCGAAGACTTGATGAGTACAACAGCGGTTGGAAGAGTTCAGCCGCCGGAATACCAACCCTCTAGAGACGGACTATGATAGCTGCCCACCGCTATCTCGCCGCATCATGGAGGAGCCTATCTCCACTCGGTTTCGTCTTCCTCAGCTGGACCCTTATGACGGGACCACGGACCCCTTGGACCACCTGGAGAGTTACAAGGTTCTTATGCAGGTCCAGGGGGCAACCGATTCGCTCATGTGCATCGCTTTCCCAGCCACCTTGAAGAAAGCTGCCCGAGCCTGGTATTCCCGCCTGCCGCTGCGAAGTATCGATTCCTTCCGTCAGCTAGAGAGGGCCTTCCTGGCCCACTTTGATGCCTGCAGAAGATTCCAAGGGTAGCCGATAGCCTCTTCTCTGTCCAACAAAAGGGTGAGTCCCTTCGGGACTATGTTGCACGGTTCAAGGAGGCTGCCCTGGAAGTTTACAATCTTGAAGACTCAGTGGCCACTTTGGCCTTGAAGCGAGGGCTTCGCCCATCTCGCTTCGCGTACTCCCTTGATAAGAAGCCGCCCGGCTCCTACGCCGAGCTCTTGACCCGGGCCCAGAAATACATTTGGGCTGACGAGGCCGACTCCTCCCGATGCGAGGCTAGTGGGAGCGTCTCCAAGAAACCGGCCCGATCGGAACCTGTCAAAGCTCGCCCCAGAAGACCTGAGCCTCCTCACGGCCAGACAACCGTCCCGAGCCCCTGCACCAAGAGATGGACCCTACACCCCACTGCTCCCCGATATCGCAGATCTTGCTCGAGATTGAAGGGGAGCCTTATCTTCAGCCCCTCCTCCAATAAACCCGAAGATCCCCGCAACAAGAACCTCTACTGTCGTTATCACCGGGATCACGGCCATGACACTGACGACTGTCGCAGCTGAAGAAGGCTATAGAAGACCTTATCCAACGAGGCCACCTGGGAAAGTTCGTCAGAGGAACAACCCGGAAGCTCCTGGCCCGTCAGCACCCCCGCCGCCGATGATCGACAATGCTCCAACTGAGAAGACGGTGGCAATGATTTCCTGGGGGCAGGTGACCGCCCAAGAGGCCGAGAGAGGAGGGAGTTAGACTCTGTAATCCCTTTTTCTAAAAGGGACTTAGAGGGGTAGTTAATGAAAATAATGATAGTGTCGTCGTGTCCATGACGATAGCTAAACACCCTGTAAAAAGAATTTTGGTCGATAGCGGGAGCTCGGTGAACGTTTTGAATTACGATGCTTTTGTTCGCATGAGTTTATCATCTGACCTGCTCCGACCTGTCGCCACACCCTTGATGGGGTTCACAGGAGACTCCGTGCAAGTTGAGGGGGAGATCACCCTTCCTGTTACGGCTGGCATGGCCCGCACCAAAGCATGGTCCTCATGAGTTTCCTAGTGGTCCGGGTGCCCCTTGCCTACAACGCTATCCTCGGAAGGCCCGGACTCAACCTCTTGGACGCCGTCATCTCTACTAAGAGGCTCCTTGTGAGGTTTCCCGCCAAAGGAGGGGTCGGGGAGATGTGGGGGGAGCAAAACCCGCCCCCACTTTGCTGCCACATGTCTCCAGGTCCGCAGGAGGTGATGCCTGCGCCACGCCAGAGGTGTTGGACCCCCGGGACCTGGAGAGGAGAGGAGAACCGGCTGAGCATCTACTGGCCTTCCCTCTCGGGAGGACCGGCAAGAACGATCCGCATCGGAGCTTTGCTCCCGGAGGAGGCCCGTGATCGACTCCTCGCTTTCCTACGAGCCAACGATGACATCTTCGCCTGGTCGGCATCGGACATGCCGGGCATCCCTGAGGAGGTGATCACCCACCGCTCAACATCAAGCCTGAGTGCCGACCCATTCGACAAAAGAAGAGAAGTTTTGCCTCAGATAGACAGAAGGCTGTGGACGAAGAGGTGCGAAAGCTCCTGGCGGCCGGTCATATCCGTGAAGTGCACTACCCCGACTGGCTGGCGAATGTCGTGATGGTTCGTAAGGCCAGTGGGAGCTGGAGGATGTGCGTGGACTTCACCGATCTCAACAAGGCGTGCCCCAAGGATAGCTTCCCGCTGCCCCGGATCGATCAGCTAGTGGATGCTACGTCCGGGCACGAGGCCCTTAGCTTCATGGATGCGTTTTCGGGGTACAACCAAATAAAGGATGGACCCAGCTGATGAAGAGGCCACTTCCTTTGTCACCGAAAAAGGAATTTACTGCTACAAAGTGATGCGTTTGGGCTGAAAAATGCCGGGGCAACTTATCAGAGGTTGATGAATAAGGTCTTTGAGGGCCAGATTGGGCGCAACATGGAGGTGTATGTGGATGATATGTTGACCAAGAGCGCCCATGCGGCTGACCACGTTGATCTTGCAGGAAACCTTCAACAACCTGCGCCAATATCGGATGAGGCTGAACCCCCACAAGTGTGCCTTTGGGGTTGCAGCAGGCAAGTTCTTGGGTTTTATGGTGACCCAGCGGGGATCGAAGCCAATCCTGACAAGATCCGGGCCATCCTGGATATGAGGCCCCCAGCTAACAAAAAAGGAGGTGCAGCGCTTGACCGGAAGGGTGGCGCCCTGAGTCGCTTCATGTCAAGATCGCGAGAGATGCCTGCCCTTCTTCAAGGCACTGCGCAAGGTCAACGGCTTCGAATGGACAAAGAGTGTCAGGACGCCTTCGAGGAGTTGAAGCAATTTCTATCCACTCCCCCGTTACTGTCCAAGCCAAGGAGCGGGGAGGAGCTTCTTCTGTATCTGGCAGCCTCCCCGAGGCCGTCAGCTCTGTGCTCGTACGTATGGATGCTGATGGAATGCAGAGGCCAGTCTATTACACCAGTAAGGTGCTTCATGATGCCGAGACCAGATACACCAGAACTGAGAAGATCATCTTCGCCTTGGTGGTCTCGCACAGCGCTTCCGACCCTATTTTCAAGCTCATCCCATCGTGGTGCTCACGGACCAACCTCTCCGAACTATCTATCCCGTCCTGACACCTCGGTCGGTTGCCAAGTGGGCCGTTAAGCTGATGAGTTTGATTTGTCCATCCGGCCAAGGTCTGCCATGAAGTCCCAAGTATTAGCTGATTTTTTGGTCGAGTGTACCTGGACTGAGGAGGGCCATGAAGAGTCGCATCCGGAGGTGCGCATGGAGCCACCCCCGGCGGGGGGAGCAGAAGGAGAAGACTGGATCCTACATGTGGATGGAGCAGCAACTCTCAAGGAAGCGGAGCTGGACTCATCCTCGCAAGCCCAAGAGGGAGGTAGTGGAGTATGCCCTCCGGTTCCTGTTCCAGCACTAATAACCAGGCGAGTATGAAGCCCTATTGGCGGGGATGAGGTTGGCCAAGGAGCTTGGAGCGGCGTCTGAGAGCCTTCACAGACTCCCAGCTTGTCTCTGGGCAGGTTACTGGGGAGTACGAGGCCAGAGACCCAACCATGTCCCTACTTGAGCAAGGTGCAGTCCCAGGCCTCTCGGTTCTCTACTTTCATGTCAGCTACATTCCCGGGGAGAACGCTAGGGCCGATGCATTGTCCCGACTGGCCACCTCGGCCGACGGGACCCTGGGAAGAACGTATGTGGAGCACCTGCAGGCCCCAAGCATTGAAGTGGTGGAAGAAGCGTTGCCAGTTGAGCAAGGGCCCTCTTGGATGGACGCCTATGTATCCGATATTTGACCGACGGCACTCTCCCTGAAGACCCCGCAGAGGCTAGATTACTCAAGCGGAGGGCCCAAGGTTCCTGATAATGGACGGGAGGCTTTATCGAAGGTCATTTTCATACCCGGTCCTCAAGTGCGTGGGCCAGCTGAAGCAGATTACATCTTGGGGAGATCCATGAAGGCATTTGCGGGAGTCATCTGGGGGGCAGAGCCTAGCCTACAAGGCCCTACGACAGGGATATTACTGGCTGACCATGAAGGAAGACGCGGCCGAGCTTGTCAAGAAATGTGATAGCTGCCAGCGCCATGCCAATATCAGCGACAGCCGACGTCTCAGCTGACCCCCTTGGTGGCACCTTGGCCATTCGCTTCAGTGGGGTATGGATATCTTGGGACCATTCCCTCCGGCCTCTGGACAGCGCAAGTTCCTCTGGTGCCATTGATCACTTCACCAAGTGGATTGAAGCCGAAGCCCTTGGCTAAAATTACTGAAAGCAAGGTGAGATCCTTCTTTTGGAAGTCCATCATATGTCGGTTTGGGCTACCCCATACCTTAGTCACCGACAATGGCGGCAGTTTGACAACGCGCCTTTCCAGGGAGTTCTGCACCGAACTTGGCATCCACCAGAGGTTCACTTCCGTCGGACACCCTCAGACTAATGGCGCGGCCGAGGTGACCAATCGCATCATTCTCCAAGGATTGAGAACCGGCTGGATGATTGCAAAGGGCGATGGGTGGAGGAGCTTCACAATGTGCTGTGGGCCTACCATACAACGCCACGAGCCCCTACCGGAGAGACTCCGTTTAGCCTGGTTTTCGGGTCCGAAGCTGTTATCCCAGTGGAGATAGCTCCCCGAGTCCTCGGGTGGAGTCGTATGATGAGAAAGATAACTCGGACCGGCTGCAGGCCAACCTTGACCTGGTGGAGGAGGTGCGGGACCGATTGCGGTTGTGGATGGCGGTCTATCGACAACGAGCTGCCAGATACTACAACGCCCGTGTACATCCCAAGACTTTCTTGCCGGGAGACTGGTCCTCCGACGGGCTGAAGTCTCAAAGCCGGCGGAGGGGGGCAAGCTAGCCCCGAATTGGGAAGGACCCTATCGGATCGCCGAGATACTCCGTCACGGAGCTTACAAGATTGAATAGCTTGATGGGAAGCCACTTCCTCGGACGTGGAATGCAGACAACCTTCATCGGTATTATCAGTAGCGCATCTCTCCTCGCACATTAAATACCGTGCTGTATTCTTTTGGGCCTTTGCCCCTCATTCCATATTAACAATTTCAATTTTAGCTCATGAGTTCTTTCACCTAAAGTCCTGGGCCAGCCAAGCATAAAGCCCGATCCCCGTCGGCACCTAAAGCCCTGGACCAGCCAAGCATAAAGCCCAACGTCCGCCGGCACCTAAAGCCCTGGACCAGCCAGGCATGAAGCCTGACCCCCATCGGTACCTAAAGCCCTGGGCCAGCCAGGCATAAAGCCCGACCCCGTCGGCACCTAAAGCCCTGGCCAGCCAGGCATAAAGCCCGACACCCATCGGCACCTAAAGCCCTGGCCAGCCAGGCATAAAGCCCGACCCCTGTCGGCACCTAAAGCCCTGGGCCAGCCAGGCATAAAGCCCGACACCCATCGGCACCTAAAGCCCTAGACCAGCCAGGCATAAAGCCTGACACCCATCGGCACCTAAAGCCCTGGACCAGCCAGGCATAGAGCCCGACATCCGTCGGCACTTAAAGCCTTGGACCAGCTAGGCATAAAGCCCGACCCTCGTCGGCACCTAAAGCCCTGGACCAGCCAGGCATAAAGCTAGACATCCGTCGGCACCTAAAGTCCTGGACCAGCCAGGCATAAAGCCGACCCCCGTCGGCACCTAAAGCCCTGGACCAGCCAGGCATAAAGCCCGATCCCCGTCGGCACCTAAAGCCCTAGGCTAGCCAGGCATAAAGCCCGACACCCGTCGGCACCTAAAGCCCTGGGCCAGCCAGGCATAAAGCCCGACCCCCATCGGCACCTAAAGCCCTGGGCCAGCCAGGCATAAACACCGACCCCCGTCGGCACCTAAAGCCCTGGACCAGCTAGGCATGAAGCCCGACACCCGTCGGCACCTAAAGCCCTGGACCATCCAGCATAAAGCCCGACATCCGTCGGCACCTAAAGCCCTGGACCAGCCAGCATAAAGCACGACATCCGTCGGCACCTAAAGCCCTGGACCAGCCAGGCATAAAGCCCGACCCCCGTTGGCACCTAAAGCCCTAGACTAGCCAGGCATAAAGCCCGACACCGTCGACACCTAAAGTCCTGGACTAGCCAGGCATAAAGCCCGACCCCCGTCGGCACCTAAAGCCCTGGACTAGCCAGGCATAAAGCTCGACCCCCATCGGCACGTAAAGCCCTGGACTAGCCAGGCATAAAGTCTGACACCCGTCGGCACCTAAATCCCTGGGCCAGCCAGGCATAAAGCCCGACACCCGTCGGCACCTAAAGCCCTAGACCAGCCAGGCATAAAGCCTGACACCCGTCGGTACCTAAAGCCCTGGACTAGCCAGGCATAAAGTCAACACCCGTCGGCACCTAAAGCCCTGGACTAGCCAGGCATAAAGCCCGACCCCCGTCGGCACCTAAAGCCCTGAACTAGCCAGGCATAAAGCTCGACACCCGTCGGCACCTAAAGCCCTGGGTCAGCCAGGCATAAAGCCCGACACCCGTCGGTACCTAAAGCCCTGGACCAGCCAGGCATCGGCACCTAAAGCCCGACACCCATCGAAACCTAAAGCCCTGGACCAGCCAGGCATAAAGCCCGACATGCATTGGCACCTAAAGCCCTGGACCAGCCAGGCATAAAGTCCGACCCCATCGGCACCTAAAGCCATGTGCCTGCCAGGCATAAGGCCCACCATACCCCTAGTAGAGCGGTGTGCCATCAGTCCTAAGGAACCCGCCTACTTCAACCTCCAAAGTCCAGTGCTTCAACCCCAGGAAGCCTATCCTTCTGGCCCCGAGTTTCGGTCCTAGATTGCTAAGATGGAGTAATTCATGCATAAATTAAGAGTTATCCCCTGGCACTAATAGGACCGAGAGGTCGTGCATCATCAACCAATGAATTTGGGATAAGGGTCGCAGATAGACAATTTATCTTGGAGGAAAAAGATATTTCATTAATTTGAAATGATTACAAAACACCAACATAGTCGGACTTGCAAAAATAAAAATACAAGGAGGCTCACGGTTCAGCCGGCGTGGGCTCATCATCAGAGGGGGCCAAATCCGAGAAGTGATCTGGTACGACTTCCAGGGCTTGGGGAAAGCTCAAGTCCTAGCAATCTTCTCCTTCCCGTGCTGGAACCCTTGAAGAAACACCGCCGTCGAGGCTTCTGCCAGGTCATCTGCAAAGCGCTCGGACACTTTGTATTCTTCTATGATTCCGGCGGTCCTGGCCACGACGGCGGCTTCCATCCTCAATGGCCCGAGCTCCTTCCTCCATGGCGAGGGCTGCCGCTGCAGCCCTCTCGGCCTCTTGGGCGCGGCTCACCTCCTCCTCAGCTTGGTTCGCCCTCTCCTCCGCTGCCCTTGCCTTTTCCTCCGTGGCCCTTGCCTTTTCCTCCGCTGTCGTTGTCTTTTCCTCCGCTGCCCTTGCCTTATCCTCGGCCGACCCTATTCTCTCCGTAGCCGCGGCCGCCCGACCCTCGATTTCTTGGATGGCCAGGGTCAGCTCAGAGATGTGCAGTCTTTGGCCATCATGGCATTTTCAGCTTCCATCATCTGGTGGAGCGCCGCCCACAGACGGTTGGCCTCGGCCTCCGCTCGACTCTCGATGACCCTTATTTCATTGGCCCGAGCGGTTCTGGCCGACTCTAGCACCCCCTCAGCCGCCTCCGTGCGATGCCAGGCCTCTTCGGCCTCCTTCTATGCCTCACGCAGAAGGGCCTTCCCACCATGGATCACCTCCCTCGTGGCCCTTAGGGAATACGCAAGCTGCATGCAAGATCCAGGTCAAAAAAGAAAAAAAAAGGGGGGAAAATATAAAAGCAAAGGGTGGCAGGACCACTTACTCTGACAAGGGCTGCGTAGGACTCCCGGAAGAACGTACCCGCCTTCAGGTGGCTAAGCTCTTCCAGGACCTCGGGCATGAAGATTAGAGAAAGGACCCGCTCTGCCCAATGCCCGTCATTCAGGATGGAGTCCCGGGCGGCCCTGGTCTGGCCCTGCTCCGTTCGGCAGCCTCAGCATTCTCCGACACGGCATGCGGGCTGCTCCTCGGCATCCTCTCAAGGGGTGGGCTTGCTGTCCCTGATGGTCCTTCGCCCCAGCTCCTGACTGCCTCGGGTAGAGTCGGTTCACCAGGGGTAGGGAGCTCCTCCGCTACTATGGGCTCCTCTACCACTGCCGGCTCCTCCACAGCTGGCTCCTCCAGTGATACCCCCTCGTCGCCGCCCTCTCTGGCGGGTGTCAGCTGTGAGGTCGATCTCTGGAGCGACCGGGGAATTTTGCGGTGCTGATGGTCTGGGGACCCGAGCTATCGGGCATTTTGGGGCCGGGGTTTGCCTGCCTTCACTCGGCCCTTCCTGGGCCCTCTTCTTGGAGACGGCCTTCAGGAGTCTATGGGTCGAGATCTTCATGGCTGTATGATATCGGTCAAGGTCGAAAAAAAAAAATGAAACCATGCAAAACTTTGGCTAAGTATGGAGATGGCTTACCCCGGTGGGAGATAAGACCCACCAACTGGAGGTTATCTTCTGTCAGGAGCAGGGTGTACCGAGGGATCTCGGCAGCCAATAATTGACCCAATGCTTCCCGGTCTCCAGGGTGGACGGCAGAGTTCGTGTTGCCTCGAAGGTCGGGGTCTCCCCACCGGGGCCTGACTTGGTCTAGGCTGGCAAAAAGAACCGAGATTTCATCCCTTGATCGAAGAAGAAAGGAGAAACTTGAGGACCCGGTTGGGTCGGGGCTGGAACAGCCACCAACCCTTCTGGGACTGAAGGATATAAAAAGACGAAAGAGGGAGATTCGGGGGGTGATGCCAAGGCGATGACAGAGAACAACAAAGCACTAACGACCCGATAGGAATTTGGGACCAGCTGGGAAGGAGTCAAGGAATAGTATTCAAGGAGATTGATGAAAAAGGGAGGAAGGGTGGGCGGAGGCCTACCTTCAGGCAAATCTCGTAAATGGCCACTCGGTCGGATCGGGAGGAGATGACTCTATCATCGGGAGTCGGCAGGAAAAGCCCAACATCTTGGGGAATCTGATAACGGGCCCGAATTTTTATCAAATCCTGGCCTGTTACCGTGGAGGCGGTCCCCCCCGGGGACTCCTCCACCCTCGAGGAGGTGCCGGCCTTCGATCGGCGGCTCCTCGATGGAACCCTACCAGTGACCCGCCGCTGGGCCAGAGGGACGCGGTCCTCCGAATCGGTGGACCACTCAAGTGAAGGAGAGGGGGAAGGAACAGGAGAGGCGCAGTGCCTCTCAGAAGGAGAACGATTCTCGAATCATCCTCCGAGGTCGAGATGGGAACTCATGCATAAAAGAAGGAATGGAGGAGTCTAGAAGAGACAAAAAACTGACCTAAGGAAGGAAAGCTAAGCGCAGGTTCTCGGGTGCAGGGGAGACCAAGACGCAGAGGCTCAGAGGAAGATGACGATGGCAGCAGTGGTGTGGCCAGATTCAACCCCCGTTTGAGTTTTATTGGGTTTCAAATTATCCCGCCATGTCTCATCAGCCACATGGATCCCCACCATAGGCTGGCTCACCTCGATGGTTGCCCAGCGCGTGATACGATACGCCTCTGGCCAATGATGGGACTTCGCTGACGTCGCCGCAATGAGAGGTAATGATGATGCGGCTTTCCACGCAGATTTTGAAGAGTTAATCTCGCCTCGAGGATGATCATGGCGGCTCAGTGGATGGAAGCGGCTGCCTTCTCACATTCCCATGCCGTCCGCATAGAGATGCGGACAAGGATCAGCCACGTGGGAGGTAGCACCCCTTTCGCCTTGCCAGTGGGGCCCGCTTCGCCTCAGGGTGAGGGAGCATATGATGTGCTGATCAGCGCCGTTAGAATAAATGGTAACAGCAGCTAACAGAGATCCTCCCCTAACCCCGAACCTCCTCCTTATCCGACATCAGTGTTGGTTTCGCCAAGCGTCCGCCTGGAGGACTCCATCTCCACGAAGTCATTCAACCCTTAGCTCTGCCGAACATCCGGTAAGACCCCGAATACCTCAACCCCGAGACCCCCCTCCGGTTTTGGGGTGCACAAGCATCATCCACCCCCGAGACCCCTCCGGTCTCGGGGTGAGGTCACTGCATCTCAACCTCGAGACCCCCTCCAGTCTCGGGGTGCACAAGCATCATCTCACCCCCAAGGGTCTCGGAGTGAGGTCACTGCATCTCAACCCCGAGACCCCCTCCGGTCTCAGGGTGCACAAGCATCATCTCACCCCCAAGACCCCCTCCGGTCTCGGGATGCACAAGCATCATCTCACCCCCGAGACCCCCTCCGGTCTCGGGGTGAGGTCACTGCATCTCAACCCCGAGACCCCCTCTGGTCTCGGGGTGCACAAGCATTATCTCACCCCCGAGACCCCCTCCAGTCTCGGGGTGAGGTCACTGCATCTCAACCCCGAGACCCCCCTCCGGTCTCGGGGTGCACAAGCATCATCTCACCCCCAAGACCCCTTCGATCTTGGGTTAGGTCACTGCATCTCAACCCGAGACCGTCCTCCGGTCTCGGGTGCACAAGCATCATCTCACCCCCGAGACCCCCTCCGGTCTCGGGGTGAGATCACTGCATCTCAACCCGAGACCCCCTCCGGTCTCGGGGTGCACAAGCATCATCTCACCCTCGAGACCCCCTCCGATCTCGAGGTGAGGTCACACATCTCAACCCTGAGACCCCCTCTGGTCTTGGGGTGCACAGTATCATCTCACCCCGAGACCCAAAGGGGTCTCGGGGTGAGGTCACTGCATCTCAACCCGAGACCTCCTCTAGTCTTGGAATGAGGTCACTGCATCTCAACCCGAAACTCCCTCCGGTCTCGGGGTGCACAAGCATCATCTCACCCCCGAGACCCCCTCCGGTCTTAGGGGAGGCCACTGCATCTCAACCCCGAGACCCCCCTCCGGTCTCGGGATGCACAACATCATCTCACCCCGAGACCCCTCCAGTCTTAGAGTGCGGGGGTAACGTTCAGTACGTGAACCAGCCTTTGAACCAAACGACAACTTCGGGCCACCTGGCGCACCCACGAGGCCCGCCGTGCGCCCATGGCTGCTTGCGGCCATACCTCATAACGGCGTATGGTGCATTGCATATGTCGCTGTGCATGACCATGCCCCGTTACGGAGTACGATTCGCTACCACTTGCTACTGTGCGCGGTCATGTCAATCACGGCACGCACCGAATGCAACCGTGGCTGCTAGACACCTGTAAAGCCATATTGACAGGTAACGCAGGGCGCCTCCGGCGCGCACAGTGATGGTACGACAACAATCTTTCGGAACGGAAAGATGGGACATTCGAACTGGTATAAAAGCACGCGCCCGCGCTATGAGTAGGATCCTTGAACTCTAGTTTTCTAGTTTTCCTCCTACTAGCTAAACCCTAACTGTTTTCAGCTTCTTCGACTGAGCAGTTCTCATCTGATCCCAAGTGACTAACTTCAGCGTCGAAGGGTCCTCACTGAGCATCCGGTCTCCGAAGACTTTTCTTGAAGGGGTCCAAAGAGAAGGACGTTCATCTTTCCGATGCTTAAAGAATGTAACTTTGGCGTCATCAAAATCGATAGCAAGAATCGAGTAGAAAGACCTTACCCAACGTCCTCATCGAGAGGGGCTGTAGTAAAGAACGCATCAATCTCCCGGACCACCGTGTCCTCCCCGTCATCCACCTCCATTGGCTCGCCCGCCACCTCCTACCTCTGCGCCGCTGGGCAAAGGAAGGGGACTGGATGCTGGTTCTTGGTAGGCCTCATCCGCTTTGGTCACGGCAACATGGTCCAGAGTCGATGACGTACGGGCTCGGCCTTGATCTTTCCCTTGTTCTTGGGAAGAAAGCTGGCGGTACTGCTCGCCCGAGCGTGGCCGGAGCGGTGGGAGGAGTCGGGGAGGTCGAGGTCGAGGGCTACGTCGACGTCGGCGTCGGAGGAGGAGGGAAAGGGATCGATGGCTTTGTCGTCGCCGTCCACCATGTCTCGCGCTCTCTCTCTCTCTCTCCCTCCCGAGCTAAAAGAGAGAAGGAAGAAACTGACGATCGAGAATGCATGACAGGAGCCAACCACGCGATATATATATATATATATTGTATGTATGTATATGTATGTATTAGTCCCAAAAGAGCTATGCATCTTGCTTCATCGATGATGCAGCGGTGGAGCGAGCCTGCACTCGAGCAGTGAGGTGATGCATGGGCATGCAAGGCAGGTCCATGCTTACACTCTTGCCATATCCACCAAACCCATAATGACTTTATGGCCATGAAGCCAATGCAAATTCCGCCGAGCTTAGCTGGACCTTTCGATGACGTACACATACGCGCCATCATCAACGATAATTGCAACGACATGAACACCTTCGTCACGACCATCTTATGGAATAGCGTCTTGATCTGATTGTATTAATTCACACTTGGAACGTAGTAATTATATACTCAAATAAATTGAAGGACTGCTCGTCTCTCATGTTCACCTTGTCAACAGCATCAAAAGCTTGTGCTCCACTGGTGACTTTGGAGCTAGAGAGTCAAGATTCACATGGAAGCTTCTATTTGCACAGTTTAAATTGCTTAATATATTTCTTAAATTTTTTTAAAAAAATTAATTTTTAAATTATTTTTAAAATCTTCGGCCCTCTCCCTCGTACTTTCCAACAGCCGCCACTCCTCCTTCAGCTTTTTTTTTTTTTTTTTTTCATTCGCTCCGATAACCCCTTTCTTTCCTCGCTTTCTTTCCTTTTCTATTCGCTTCGGCGGACTCTTCGACTTCCCCCTTCTTCTTTGTTCACTCCGGCAGTCCCTTTCGATTTTCCTCCTTTCTCATTCGCACCGACGAATCCTTCCCTTTGGTTTATTCTGGCAGCCTTCCCTTTGAGCATCGGAGCAAAAGAAAGTCAGAGAGAAGAATATCTATCTTTTTTTTTTCATTCTCAATTTGCCGAGCATATTAATAAACTAGTAATTTTGCATCTAATATTTTTTTTTAATATTTTTATACCTATAAATAATTTCACGTTTATGCAGTTTCTATATATTTCTTTTCTTCAAACTCCAAACACAAAATGAGTTTAGGTTTGAGTCTCTTGGTCATTCGCAAAGCATAGCAAAAACTCTCAAACTCAAGGCATTTCCATAAAAATCACTACAATGTATGGGATCTTTTTTTTTTTTTTTTTTGAAAAAAAATCATCCTATTGCATTATCTGTAAGTTCATATGTAGTATATATATATATATATATATACACACACATAATTAGGTACCAAGTGTTTTACAAAATTGCTAAGAAGACCTCAAATCCGTACAAATTTGGCAGCCTAGGAGAAAGCTTTCCAGAGTGGTGGAGGATCCATCATCCATAAACATCTTAATTAATCACCCACCACAACCTGCAGTCTATGGTTATGGTGGTGTGCGTCCTCTTGAAGCCATTGAGTCATGAGACAATCATTAAGTAGCCATTCACTCAAAAAGCTTTCCGATTTGAATCACACAAAAGTTATGGATGGATGTGCCTGATCTCGCATAAGATTCGTGATCGCGGCGTTCATCTGCTTGATCTCCGGCGAGGTTAGCTGCGGCCGGTGTTCTTCCTTGCCATCGGAGGCCTACGTCTCCCTCTCCTTGCTCTCATGGCAGCGGATGATGCTCAGGATGCTCGGACGGCGTGGAACAGGGGCATGCTCCGAGCTACGAATGGGTTTCATCTTCCCCCTCTCCGGCAAAGGTGATGGAGCTTGAAAGCCGATTCCCAGAGGTCGTTCATATCCCGGCGGAGATCCTGGAGGAGTCTAATGTTTGCTGGAAGGAGAAGGGGGTTTTGGCTCGGACTTACCATCGTTGGGTTCCTCCGGATGCATTTGTCAAGGAATTCCGGCGTGCAGGCATCTCCGGCGACATCCACACGGTATGCCTTGCTCACCGTTGCTATGTATTCCGGTTCGAGGACTCCGGAGCTCAGGAGCTTATGAACGGCCGGCCGTGGGTTGTCAATGGACAACCCGTTGCTACTGAGAGCTGGCATCCGGACTTTGTCCCGGCCATGGACTCTCTGCCTTCGGCCCTTCTCTGGGTGAGACTGCCGGCCCTGCCCATGGAGTATTGGGTTGATTCGGTGCTTGAAGCTATCTTGGCACCGGTGGGGAAGTTCATCGCCGCCGACTCTGCTACTCGATCCTTGTCAAGGGGAGCGTTCACCAGAGCTTGCGTCCGAGTTGATCTTCGGTGGTCCCTTCGTCCGGGAGTCAGAATCCAGGGATCAGCTACCCCCTTCTGGCAATCCTTTCAATTTGAGCAACTGTCTGGAATTTGCTCAGATTGTGGCTCGATCCACCTCATGGGCCCTTGTTCTCTTTCTGCTCAGTCGTCTGAGCCAGCGCCGGCCTCGCCGGGGCCGTTTTTTAGCCCCTGGATGTCAGTAACTCGCCAACGCAAGTCCTCTGCTCAGGCGAGGGTGCAGTCGGCTTCTTCCGAGTCCCCCTCTGGTGCTTCATACCCTCCTCGGTTGGCTACGGTTAGGCGGGGGACTCAGGCAAACGGGAGAGCTTCTTCAGGGAAGCAGTTGCGGTGGACGCCTTTGGTGGCTGGGAGGGGGAGTGTCAGCAATCCTGTGACTGAGGACCTTCCGTCAACTGGATTGTCTCAGTGAGCCACTGAGAATAACAGTGTGCCTGTGGGAGGGTGCCATGCCAGTCTGATACCCCATGCAATGTCTGAGTCCTGGCTGTAGGCTCCTAGTTCAGACAGTCAGGGCCTGATCCTCAAGAACCCATTTGCCCTTTTGAATGAGAGTAATGGGGATCACAGCCTGGTGTCCCGGCTGGATGCTAACCCGGGTCCCTCCAAGCGAGCCAGACCCGAGGAATCCTTGTCCCTGAGATTGAGTTCTAGCAGTGAAAATCGAAAAGGAAAGGATCTTCTTCCAAGTCTAAAGACCCCCAAGAAGAATGTTATAAATTCAGATCCTATGATCCCTTATAAGGGTCCTGTCACTTTGATCAATGAGCCTAACAAGGCCTTTTGTTACCAGGTTACTGAAGGTGACATGCACTTGGGTCAATCAACAAAGGGAGAGATCAGATGTAAAGACCCGGTGCTATCCTACCGTAAGGTGGCTACTCAAGATCAGTCCATGGATTCTGGCATCCCCGCTGCTGAACCCTGCTCTTTGGAATCCGCAGCTGAGGCCGATTCCCAGGGAATTGATAACATACAAATGGATTGTAACTTTCAGATGATGGAGGGTGCTGCTCTGATCTTAGGGCACCCTGATGACTTGACTATGGTTGAAGATCAGGATGGGTCCCACCCCTCATCCATTTGCTAATGAAAGTCCTTATATGGAATGTCAGAGGGGCTCGAAAACCTTCTTTTCGATCCACCTTTGCTAGATTGGTGCAGATCCATAATTTTGATATTTGTATTCTTCTTGAAACCCGATTATCGGGTGACAGCTTGGTCCACTTTCGGAGACAGGCTACCAGATCATGGTCTTCTTATGCAGTGGAGTCTATTGGACTATCGGGTGGGATGGTTGCATTCTGGTGCCACTCTTTGATTAAGGTCAATGCTTTTCATTAGTGTGATCAGCAGATCGCTCTTCTAGTCTCGGAGGGCTCTTCTGATCCCTAGCTTCTGTTGGGAGCTTACGCCAGCACTGACTTCAGGGAACGACATGCTCTTTGGACTGAGAGTCTTTCTCTCCTTGCTCAGGGTTTTCCTTCTATCCTGGCTGGTGACTTCAATTGCATTATTGCTGCTAATGAGAAGAGAGGTGGTAGGCGGGTCACTGATACTCCAGATATCATGGAGTTCAGATCTTTTATCTCCTCAGCTGGTCTTCTGGATTTGGGATTTTTGGGCCCCCATTCACCTGGTGTAACAATCGTCAGGGTTCGGCCAGAGTTTGGGAAAGGCTAGACAGAGCCTTGGCCACTGCCCAATGGACTCAGATGTTCCCCTCTGCCACTGTCACTCATTTACCTCGCATCGCCTCTGATCATTGTCCTCTCTTGATTTCCACAGTCACTGAGCATGTGCAGCAGCGTCAGTTTAGATTTGAGCAGTTTTGGACGTCCTATCCCTCGGCTCGGTCTATTGTGGCACAGGTTTGGCACTTACCGATGAGGGTAATGTTTCTTATCGTCTCTCCAGGCGCTTAGAGCTGCTGCGATGCCGTCTGTCAAGATGGAATAGATTGGAAGTTGGGAATCTTATGAGATACATTGAGCAGGTGGAATCTGATATTGCCGCCTTGCAGGATAGGGAGGATCGGGATGGCTGTCTCTCTGATACTGATCTCTTTTCTCTCAGATCTAAGCTTGCTCTTCATCATTCCCTGCTCCTTCAGCAGGAGTCTATTGGAGGCAGCGATCTAGGGTTCAGTGGCTTCGTGAGGGGGATCATAACACTAGATTCTTCCATCAGGCCACTCTGAAGCGTCGGGCAGCTAACAGGATTCGACGGATTGTTGATTTGGAGGGCAATCCCTAGGAGGATTCAGTTATCATCAGGGATCAGTTATTTCAGTTCTTTCTATCTAGATGGACGGAGACCACTGGAGAGGGGGCACCGGTTGTCAGTGTTCCTTCTTCTAAGAAGGTCTCAGAGTCCCAGAACAACATTCTGATCAGGACTATCACTGATGAGGAGATTCAATTGGCCTTATGGGATATTGGGCCTGATAAGGCGCCCGGCTCGGATGGCTTTCTGCCTTTCTTCTTCCGATATTATTGGGATATTGTCGGCCGAGAGGTCACCCAGGCTGTTCACAGTGCTTTCCAGTCCAGATCTATCCCTTCAGATTGGAATCAGACTCTCATTACCCTTGTGCCGAAGCATCCGGATGTCTCTTCTCCTCAGCACTTTTGCCCGATCAGTCTCTGCACAACCCTATATAAGGTTTGTGCTCGCCTTTTAGTCTCCCGTCTGCGGATGGTCATTCCTCAGCTCATCTCTTCTGAACAGGGGGCTTTCATCAAAGGTCGGAGCATTTCTGACAATGTATTTATTGCTCAGGAGTTTATGTACGATCTTCAGAGAGCTCCGGCTAGGCAGTGTTTTATGGCCGTCAAGCTAGATATGGAGCGTGCCTATGATAGGATGAGTTGGAGATTTATGCACCAAACTCTGCTGGAATTTGGTTTTCATGGCTTATTTATTGATTGGGATTATGGCCTGCATCTAGAAGCCATCATTTTATTATTATCAATGGTGTGCAATCCTCTTTCTTCCAGTCTTCGGTGGGCCTAAGACAGGGTTGTCCATTATCCCCGTTTTTGTTTGTGCTGGCTGTGGATGATCTATCTCGCGCTCTTCACTAGGCTCAGCAGGACGGGCGCATCATTCCCTTTATGGCTGCTCCCTCGGGGCCCCCCCTTTCCCATCCTCTCTTTGCGGATGACTGCATCTTGTTGGGTCAGGCCTCTATTCAAAATGCTGACGATTATGCCTCTGTTATTCAGAGTTATTGTGATGCCTCTGGTCAGAGGGTTAACTTAGATAAGTCTTCTATCTGCTTTAGCCCCAAGACCCCCACGTCTACCAGGGAAGTCATTCATCTAGCTCTAGGTATCTCGAATAGGACAGATGCATTATCTTATCTGGGGATCCCTCTCTTGGGCAGGCGTCCTCATATCAGTGATTATAATTATCTTGAGCGATGCATTCGTGATCGGTTGGATGGTTGGCAGGTGACCGGCTTATCTATGATGGCGAGGATTACCCTTATTCGCACTGTCCTTACGTCCCTCCCTATGTATCTTCTATCTAATACAGTGGTCCCTATTACATGTCTTCGAAGGCTGGAGCGTTGTTTCAGGGACTTTCTGTGGGCTTCTATGCAAGATGGCCATGGCATTCATCTTCAGGCATGGGAGTCAATCTGTATGCCTCTGAGGGAGGGCGGCCTTGGTATCTAGTCCTTGATTACCAGGAGAGAGGCTCTGTTGGCCAGGCATGCTTCGAGATTTATTCTTGATCCTCACTGCTTCTGGAGCTCCATTATGCGTGCGAGATATGGTGTCTGGCCTCCTCCTTCGGATTTCCATTCCACTCGGGGGCAGTCCTTCCTTTGGAGAGAGGTGTGTCGTCATGCCCGACTATCTTGAACAATGTCTCCTGGATGCTTGGAGATGGTTCCTCGGTTGATGTTGCTCAGGATATTTGGATTTCGGATCTTCCTCTCTTTTGGTGGCCGTCTTCTTCAGCACGGGGAGCTGTTCACGCAGGACTCTTCCTCTTGGGATTCTCAGGCTGTTGGCAGATTATTTGGGGAGGAGCTCTCTCGGTGAATCTCTCCATTCCTATTATCCCGGGTCCTTCCCAGGATACTAGATTATGGTGTAGATCTTGTCTTCCCAGGGCTCCCACTTCTGATCTCATTGAGGAGTACAGATCCTAGCCTCTGGTCTTGAGGGATGCTATTTGGATTTGGAAGCTCCCCATTCACCCTAGGGTCCAGTTATTCTTATGGAAGATCTTGATGAACTGCCTCCCCTGCTGCTCTTTGCTTTCTAGACGGGGCATTCCTATTGAGGTGACCTGTCCGCTGTGTGATGAGGAGGAGGAGACTATTGACCACGCAATCTTATCGTGCCACAGAGGAGGAGGAGACTATTCTCTAATACCTTCCCAATTAGTTCCTAACTCGATCCGAACCATCGTTGGCTTTCTGGTTCTCTATCACCTGCAAGGCATAGAGGCCAACATCTCCTTATTCCGCAGTTTTTATACCCTCCGCAAGCAATCAGGTTGGTGGTCCTTCACTCCTAGTCCAATAGGATCCTTAAGTTGTACCTTCCCACCTCCGTTAAAGGATGGAAGGATAAGTTTTTTTTTGCTGATATCGATGGGGTGCGCGGAAGCTAGGGACACCCAACATTGATGCCAATAGGGATTCTTCCATCCTCCCAAGAGATCGAATGGCATTCAGGTAGCTTCTGACTGCCGATGTCCCTCGATGCAATAAGCTTCTGGTCGATGAAAACCTTCGTCTCGCCGGCTTAATTCCTTTGGTGGTGAGCACTTGATTACTCACCTTTTTCCTTCTTTCTTCTCTCTTCTTCCTTTTTTTTAATTCATCTCCCGCCTTTATAGGGATGACGCTATCGCTTCGCGAGCTTAGGCAGGCGGCCACTAAGAAGAGGAAGGCAACGGGGAATGATTCCCTTGCTGAAAGGAGGGCCGTTGCCAAAATCCCAAGGAGGGCCGACGCGGGGAGGGCCGACGCTGGAGGGGCTAGAGTTGTGAAGCCCCTGCGCGCTAAGGTTTTGAAGAAGGCCGACACTAGAAGGGCCGACGCTGGGGAGGCTGATGCTAAAAGGGCCAAAGTTGTAGAATCCCCGCACATGTGCGAGGCAGCCAGAGCCTAAGTCGACGAGCCAGCCAAGAAAGACACGGTAAGGGCCGAGGCCGGCGAGGAAGTCGGGCGGAGCCAAATAGGAGAAAGAAGATCACCTTCAGTTCCAACTCCTCCTGTCATCCTGCTCAATCCTTCTCCAGAGCAGGTCGCAAAAGCGCCGTCACCCCCGCCTGAAGCCGTGGAGACGGAGCAGGTCCCCGCAATAATAGGGCCAACTACCGCAGCTATTATGCCCCCCGTAGGGGCAACAACCAAAGCGCCTCCACCAGCCAAGGGGCCGGAGGCAGCAGAGTCGGAGGCGGAATCCTCCTCCACGGCCCCCATGCCAAGGGAAAGGAGGGGCATTGACCATTCCTTCTAATCACTTTGGCGAACCACAGCCGCTGGGCCAAGCGGGCCTTAGATGAAGCATCTGTGGTAGAGGTGCAAGAGTTTCTCCGGCATCAAGGGAGAGCCACCTTCTTTCACGAGGCATCTGTGGCACATCTTTGGGTGAGCCTTTGCCCCATTATCATTTTCCTCTTTGTTTTGTTTGTTTTATTTTGCTTTTTAACATTGACATTTCGTTCAGGCACTGAACTCTCTGATCGCCATGAGGGAACTTTGGACCCTGAGTGATGCTGCTCTCGACCAGTCACGGGAGGAGATGCCATCACTCCAGGCTAGGATAGAAAGGGCAGAGATGGCCTTGGAGGATACCCGGGCCACCTTAAAGGGCGAAGTTGAAGCCATCCGACTGAGAGCTGAGAAGGCAGAGTACGCACTGGAAGTTGCCCAGAGTCGTGCAGCTAATGAGCTAGATAATGCCCAAGTGGCCGAAGAGAAGCAAAAAAGGGCCGAGGAGAGGCTGGAGGTAGTGGAATCAGAGATGTGCATTTTGAAGAATCAATTGGATCTCGCCTCCATTGAAATAGATGCAGCCAAAGAGGTCGCCCGCCAGTCCGATGCCAAGATTGCTGATTTGAAGGCGACGGTGACTGAAGCCAAGAGGGAGGCCATCGAGGCCGAGCGAAAAGCCCTCGAGGCGGAGAAAAGAGCTGTAGAGGCTGTAGAGGATTTCAGGAAGTCTAAAGCCTTTAATAAGGAGCTAGCCGAATCGACGGCGTTTGCTTACGATGCCGGCTTCCAAGACTGCAAGGAAAAAAATTCAAGAACTCTACGACCTCGAGGATATTGAAGGGCTGAAGCCAGATGACGTCCCTGAAGACGATGACCCGGCCCCAAATGACCCTTAGTAGTTCTTTTTTTTTGTATTGCTCCAAGCCCGACACATATCGGCAATTTTGTAAACTTTTAGCCATCAATGAATATTTTAACCCTCATCGCGTGCCTTTGGTCATAATCAGCTTTAGCTATCTGAGTTGCCGCGAATCGCCAACCAATGGCTGAAAAACACGACTCCTCCTTTTAGGAAACTGATGCGGGACCAATTTCGGTCGTAGAGACGACAGTCAAGAACAGTAGGTAGTACAAGACCCTGCTCATGCAGGCGCGAAGCCATGGAACGCTTACTGCCTTGTTAGATATGTCGTGCGAAATGGGATTGTGCGCCAAAACGTTGTCCCTAATTACCGACGCAGGGAGTCGGTCTTTGGTGCCGACACGGGGCGCCGGTCTTAATTGCCGACGTGGAGCCGGTCTTTGGTGCCGACGCGGGGCGCCGGTCTTAATTGCCAACGCGAAGCCGGTCTTTGGTGCCGACGCGCGGCACCGGTCTTAATTGCCGATGCGGAGTCGGTCTTTGATGTCGACGCGGGGCGCCGGTCTTAATTGCCGATGCAGAGCCGATCTTAATTGCCGACGCGGAACCAGTCTTTGGTACCGACGTGGGGCGCCGATCTTAATTGCCGACGCAGGGCCGGTCTTTGGTGCGACGCGGGGCGCCGGTCAAAATTGCCAACGCGGGGATGGTTTTTTGTGCCGATGCGGGGCACCGGTCTTAATTGCCGATGTGGGTGCCGGTCTTAATTGCCGACATGGAGCCGGTCTTAATTGCCAACGCAAAGCCGGTCTTTGGTGCCGACGTGGGGAGCCGGTCTTTAGTGCCGACGCAGGGCCGGTCTTTAGTGCTGACACGAGGCCGGTCTTTAGTTGCCGACGCAGGGCCGGTCTTTAGTTGCCAACGCGGAGAGCCAGTCTTTAGTGCCGACGCGGAGCCGGTCTTTAGTGCCGACGCGGAAAGATGGTCTTTAGTACCGTCGTAGGGCCGGTCTTTAGTGCCGACGTGGGGCCGGTCTTTAGTGCCGACCCGGGGCCGATCTTAGTTGCCAATGCGGAGAGCCGATCTTTAGTGCCAACGCAGGGCCGGTCTTTAGTTGCCGACGTGGGGCCGGTCTTTAGTTGCCGACGCAGAGAGCCGGTCTTTAGTGCCGACACGGGGCCGGCCTTTAGTTGCCGACGCGGGGCGGTCTTTAGTTGCCGACGCGGGGAGTCGGTCTTTAGTGCCGATGCAGAGCCAGTCTTTAGTGCCGACATGGGGCTGATCTTTAGTGCCGACGTGGAGCCGGTCTTTAGTGCCGACGCGGGGCCGGTCTTTAGTGCCAACGCGGAGCCGGTCTTTAGTTGCCGATGCGGGGCTGGTCTTTGTTGGCGAGCATACTCACTCAAAAATAACGCGAACATTTTGAACAGCAATTTATCAAGTAGATTCAAATTAATGAAGATAGCACCTTACTGATAATACCGGTGTAAATTATCGGCGTTCCAGGTGCGAGGAAGCAGTTTCTCGTCTAGCTCTTCAACTTTGTATGCCCCATGGTGAAGTACCTCCTTGACATGGTATGGTCCTTCCCATTTCGGTGCCAGCTTGCCCCCCTCTATTGGCTTTGATACTTTAGCTCTTCGCAGAACGAGATCTCGGAGTGGAACGTCTTGGATCGTACTCGAGCATTATAGTATTTGGCCGCTCGCTGACGGAAAGCCGCCATGCGAAGCTGTGCTTGGTCTCGCAACTCTTTCACTAAATCTAGATCGGCTCGCAGCTGGTTTGAGTTGCTTTCTTCGTGGTATAATTCTGTCCATGGACTGAGAACTTCTATCTCCACCAGAATGACTGCTTCGGTCCCAAAGACCAGGTTGAAAGGAGTTTCCCCAGTAGAGGCTCACGGCGTCGTGTGGTAGGCCCACAGTACACTGGGGAGTTCCTCCACCCAGCACCCTTTGCAGCCATCTAGCCAAGTCCTGAGCCCTTGGAGGATGATGCATTGGTCACCTCGGCTGCGCCGTTGGTCTAGGGGTGCCTCACGAAGGTAAATCGATGATGGATGCCCCAGGCCAACGCAAAATTCCCGGAAGGCCGTGTTGTCAAACTGTCGGCCGTTGTCAGTAACAAGGGTATGCGGTAGCCCGAACCGGCACACCACAGACTTCCAGAAGAAAGACCTTATTTTGCCCTCCGTGATATTAGCAAGAGCCTCTACCTCGATCCACTTGGTGAAATGGTCAACTGCCACCACTAGGAACTTGTGTTGTCCGGAGGCTGGAGGGAATGGTCCCAGGATGTCCATGCCCCACTGGGCGAAGGGCCAGGGTGCGGCCAGGGGGGTCAGATGGACATCGGTTGATGTTGAATGTTGGCATGGTGCTGGCAGCTATCACACCTCTTAACAAGTTCGGATGCGTCCTCCTTCATTGTCAGCCAGTAGTACCCCTACCGTAGGGCTTTGTAGGCAAGAGCTCTGCCCTCCAGATGGCTTCCATATACCTTCATGTATCTCTCGCATGATATAATTAGCTTCGGTGGGGCCGACACATCTGAGAACTGGGTATGAGAACGACCTCCGATAGAGCTTTCCCTCCATTATGAAAAATTTCGGGGCCCGTCTTTTAAGTTTCCTGGCTTCGGCAGGGTCTTCTGGGAGGGTACCCTTGGTAAACCGGACATAGGCATCCATCCAGGAAGGCTCCTGCTCAACTGGTAGAGTTTCTCTCGATGCGTCAATACTCGGAGCTTCTAAGTGCTCTACATAAGCTCTTCCTAGCATCCCATCAGCTGAGGTGGCAAGATGGGATAAGGCGTCGGCTCTAGCATTCTCTTGTCGAGGGATGTAGCTGATGCTAAAGTAAGCTAAGGGAGAAGCTAGCGATTGTACCATACTTAAGTAGCGGGACATGATGGGATCCCTTGCTTCATATTCCCCTGCGATTTGGCCAATGACCAGTTGGGAGTCGGTGAACGCCCTAAGGCATTTCACCCCAAGCTCTTGAGCTAATCTTATCCCAGACAGCAGAGCCTCATATTCTGCTTGATTATTAGTGGCTAGAAAGAGGAAGCGAAGTGCGCACTCGGTTACAACTCCATCCGAGTTGGCCAAGATGAGGCCTGCTCCGCTCCCTTGAGAATTCGATGCCCCATCTACATGAAGGACCCATTCATCATCACTGGTTCCGAGAGGCTGGGGGTTTGTAGAAGGTTCTTTAGGTTGCTCCTCTCCCCAAGTGCATTCAACCAAAAAATCTGCCAAGACTTGAGATTTCATGGCTGACCGGGGGAAAAGATAAATCAAATTTCTCCAACTTAAGCGCCTACTTTGCCAGTCGGCCGAAGTATCCGGGCTAGCGAGAACTGTCTTCAGAGGTTGGTCTGTGATCACCGCGATCGGATGGGCTTGGAAGTATGGCCGTAGACGCTGGGCAGACACGATCAACGCAAAGATAATCTTCTCCATCTTCGAGTACCTGGTCTCTGCATCGTGGAGCACCTTGCTTGTGTAGTATACTGGCTTTTGCATGCCATTGGTGTCCACACAGATCAGCACAGAACTAACGGCTTCAGGAGAGGCCGCGAGGTATAGAAGGAGTTCTTCTCCACCTGTTGGCTTGGCTAGCAGCGGCGGGGTAGATAAGAATTCCTTTAACCCCTCGAACGCCTCTTGACATTCTTTCGTCCATTCGAATTTATTGACCTTGCGGAGCGCCTTGAAGAAAGGTAGGCACCTTTCAGCGGACTTGGACAGGAAGCGACTTAAGGCGGCCACCCTTCCGTCAGGCGCTGTATTTCCTTCTTGTTGGTGGGAGGCCTCATATCCAAGATGGCTTGAACTTTGTCCGGGTTTGCCTCGATCCCCCGCTGGGTTACCATGAAACCCAAGAACTTTCCGGCTGTCACCCCAAATGCACACTTGCGCGGGTTTAGCTTCATCTGGTACCGATGAAGGTTGTCAAAAGCCTCTGTTAAGTCCGCAATATGGTCGGTGGTGTGGACGCTCTTTGTCAACATGTCATCCACATACACTTCTATGTTGCGCCCTATTGGCCTTCAAAGACTTTATTCATCAGCCTTTGGTAGGTGGCTCCCGCATTCTTTAGCCCAAAAGGCATTACCCTGTAGCAGTACAACCCCTTCTCAGTTATGAAGGAGGTAGCTTCTTCATCCGCCGGATTCATCCTGATCTAGTTGTACCCAGAGAAAGCATCCATGAAGCTAAGGACCTCATGACCGGATGTAGCATCCACCAGTTGATCGATCTGGGACAGAGAAAAGCTGTCCTTATGGCATGCTTTGTTGAGATCGGTGAAATCCATGCACATTCTCTAGCTCCCATTGGTCTTACGGACCATCACCACGTTGGCCAACCATTCGGGGTAATGAACCTTCCGAATATGGCCTGTAGCCGTTAACTTGCGAACTTTCTCGTCAATAGCTTTCTGTCTATCTGGAGCGAAGTTTCTTTTCTTCTATCGGACCGGCCGACACTCTGGCCTGAGGTTGAGCTGATGGGTGATCACTTCCTCGAGGATGCCCGGTATGTCTGAGGACGACCATGCAAAGACGTCGGTGTTGGCACGTAGAAAAGTGAGAAGTTGATCACGTGCCTCTTCTGGAAGCAACGCCCCCACCTGGACAGTCCTTGCGTCATCCCCCAAGGGGAGGGTCAGGAGGTGTTCGGCTGGCTCTCCCCTCCTTCCCAGCTCCCGGGGATCAAGTGGCTCAGAGGCTATTCCCGACGCCGCTTCCAGTGGGCTGGGAGACAAATGATAGCAAAGCGGTGGCGGGCTTTGCTCCCCTTTCATCTCTTCGACTCCTTCGTCGGTAGTGAACCTTACCAATAATCTCTTAGTGAAGATCACGACATCTAGCAAATTCAATCCTGGTCTCCCCAATATAGCGTTATAAGCCAGCGGGACCCGGACCACTAAGAAATTTATAACCATGGTGCTTTGACATGGAGGGGTTCCAGCCGTGACTGGGAGGGCGATCTCCCCCTCAACGCTCATCGAGTCTCCAGTGAAGCCCATTAGAGGCGCGGCGATGGGTCGGAGGGAAGACTTCGACATATTCATCCGAACAAAAGTCTCGTAGCTCAAAACATCCACCAAACTCCCACTATCAACTAAAATTCTTTTTACAGGATGTTTGGCTATAGTCATGGACACAACGACGCTGTCGTCATGCTTATTAACTACCCCATCTAAATCCTTTCCAAAGAAAGGAATTATAGAATCTATTCCCTCTCGCTGCCTTTTTGAACCGCCACTTGCCCCCCAAGAAATCATAGCTATGGTCTTCTCCGTTAGAGCATTGTCAATGCCGGCCGAAAGTATCGAAGGCACCAATGGGACCTGAAGTGGGAAGGTTTCTCCTTCGAACGAATTTGCCCAAGTGACCCTTCTGAACCAGCTCCTCAATGGCCTTCTTCAGATGGCGGCAGTCCTCAGTGTCGTGACCATAGTCTCAGTGGTACCAGCAGTAAAACTCCTTGTTGCGGGGGGTCCCAGATTTCAAGGGAGCCGGACGCTTGAAATAAGGTTCCTCCTCGATCTCTAGTAGAATGTGAGATATAGGAGCCATGAGGGGAGTGAATTGCTCCTTAGAAATAAGCATCTATGGTCGGCGATGTGGGCGGTGAGGAGGCTCAGGCTTCCGGGGTCGTGCTCCGGCATGATCAATAGGCGATGGTTTCTTACTGGTGTTTTTGTCAGCTTCCCTCCTGGAAGAATCTGCCTCGTCGGCGCGGATGTATTTCTGTGCTTGACTCAGAAGCTCAGCATAAGAACTTGGAGGCTTCTTGTCCAGGGAATAGGCAAACCTGAAGGGACGAAATCCTCGTTTTAATGCCAAAGTTGCTACAAAATCATCCAGGTTGTACACCTCCAATGCTGCTTCCTTAAATCGAGCGAAAAAGTCCTTCAAGGTCTCGTCACTCCTCTTCTGGACCGCGAATAGGCTATCAGCCACTCGTGGGATCTTTCGGCACGCATCAAAGTGGGCCAGGAAAGATCGCTCGAGTTGCTGGAACGATTTAATGCTACGCGGAGGCAGGCGGGAATACCATGCACGTGCTGCCTTGCGAAGGGTGGCTGAAAGGCGACACATAAAAGGAGTCTGTCGCTCCCTGGACCTGCATGAGGACCTTGTAGCTCTCCAGATAGTCCAGTGGATCCGTTATGTCATCGTATGGGTCTAGTTGGGGGAGACAAAAATGGGGCGGGACCGGTTCCTCCATGATGCACCGGGAAAGTGGGGGGCGATGCTCATAGTCCGTCCCGTGAGGGTTAGCGATCCGATGACTAAGCTCCTCCAACCGTCGATGATACTCATCAAGCCGTTGCTCGGCCCGACGGGTAGTCTTCCTAAGGGTGCCATCTTGAGATGAATCAGAAGAGGAAGCCAAAGAAGATCGCCGGCGTAGGGAGCTCACCCGCTTGGATTCTTTCTCGTCCGGCCGATGGTGGGAACGACCGGAGTGACGGGAAGGGGACCGCCGTCGCTTTGAGGCCTCTCGGCGATGAGGTTCAGGGGGTGAGTGACGGGAGACCTCGGGTGGGGTCCCGCCTTGGTGAGACTGAATTGTCCCCTGCACCCCTTCACCAGGCGCAGGGGGTTGAGGTGCAGCGGCCAAGCAGTGTTCTTGCAGTCCCCGTACCATTGTCATCAGGTCTTGGACCTGGTGAGCTAGAACTTTAAGCCAATCAGGCTGGCTTATCTGTGCAGGGGGCGGAATACGGAGGTTGGCCTCCGATTGCTCAGCTCATGGAATGCGCTCAGCGGCTTGACTGGAGGAAGCCTCCTGTGCTCGTGTGGTCACCATCGTCTTCCTTGCAGAATTGGTGGGGTCACAGGGAGAACCTTCACCTTCCTCCCGTGCGAACGCCCCTACCTGGTGCGCCAATCTGATGCGGACAAATCAACCATGATGAGCGATGGGCATGTTGAGATTTGTCATGGGCTTCCAAATGGGATGGAGGGTCGTCTTCCTTCTTCGAAACCCTGCAAGAAGTTCCCGGCCAGTGTTCTCGGCAAGGACCCTCCGATGATCAAGTTAGTAAACTTGTCGCTCAGTTCTGTAGTAGTGAGAGGTAAGTTGAGAGATTGAGAGAGAGAGAGAGAGCGATCGCCTTGCATTGAGCTCGGGTCCTCCTCTTATACCTGTATGGGGGTCTCGTTTACCTCATTCCGTTGGAAACCGTCGAATCTTCCTCGTTGGGTTTCTTTGAATGGCGAGTGGTTAAGCCGTGCTGGATGAGGGGCCACTTATAGCGGTAACTGCCGAGCATGCTAGCACTTGCCCGTGATTTCAGTGAGCGAGGTACACGGTAATAGACCTCAAATCTCGGGATTTGTTGCCTGAAGCGGGTTATTGTGCATGCGAGAAAGGCACCAAGTTAGGACCGGAGCCATTGCTGGAGGCCGGAGCCAGAGGCCGGAGCCCAAAGGCCAGAGCTGAAGGTCGGAGCCAAAGGCCGTCGCTGGAGGCCGGAGCTGAAGGCCGGAGCTGGAGGCCGAAGTCAAAGGCTGTCGCTGGAGGCTGGAGCCAAGATTTCATTTCTGGGTTTTGCTGTACATCATTATTTTCAGAAATCATGCAAAAGATAATACCATCCAGAGAAAACGATCAGTCGTATTAGATAATGGAAAGGTTTTAATGTTTTATGCTGGACGAAGTTGCATTCATCACATGAAAGCACGATATCAATTTCTTTCTCGGTCTACCATCGCATCATCTTCTGCACAAATTTGAAAGCACTTCAAACTTAGTCAATTATCTGCTGCATAATTAATGAAATGGAGAATGATCCAATGTTATTAATCAGGTTTCGTGTAAAGTATGCAACCCCATCCCTTTAGCTCACTTTCAAAGCTGTAGTCACTTTCAAAATGTTTGGATATATGGTTGGTTAGTCTAAAGTGACTCACTTGTAGATTTTTTTTAATTTTTTTTTAAATTTCTTTATTTTTTTGAAGAGAAAAGTGGGGAAAAAGACATTCCTCGACCAAAAATTTTTCAAAGTTCCTTTCTTATAACTTATTTTCAGGCTTTGGCCTGAACTCTCATGGTCTTGATCAGCAACGAAGATCAAAATGGGCACTTCCATTTTGATCTAAAATTAATAGCAGGGAACTGAAATACAGCCGCCAATGAATTTGATACTTGTCTGAATTCACTGAAATAGAGCTGTAATTATAATTTATAAAACTCAAAGAAATCTTAGACCAACAAACTGAAACAGTCGAATAGATTAAAACGCGTAGCTCCTGTTCTTGAACAACGAAACATATCCTTAATTGGCAACCTTCTAAAGCCGAGACGTTATTACAGAATGTTGTTTGTTGTCTGAATAGAGACAGCTGAACTTAGCCTTCTAAATCACATCAAGAATGATTAGTAGTGCGTCTGTTAATATGATCGATTTAATGAGATCCAATGATTAATTAGCCTTCTAACTCGCATCATCAACAATCCAATGATATATATATATATGCAAAGCTAAGGAACGAATATTTCCGTACAAAGGAAACACCCCCGTCCCTTTCCTGCTCACTTTCAAAACTTTAGTTCGCATTCTCCAAAATGCTGGTTGGCTTGTTGGTTAGTTGGTTTAAAGTGAATCACTTTCAGATTTTCTTTTATTTCTTTTATTTTGATCTTTTAAAAGTTCCGTTCTTGCTTTTTCATAAGAAAAGTGAGGGAAAAGAGGTTTCCCAACCAAATTTTTAAAAGTTCCTTTCTCATCATATCCTAACCGAGCTCTGGCTTGGATTCCTAAGTCAACCAAGTCCAGCACTCATGAAATCATGGTCCTGATCAATAACAGAGATCAAACGGGCACTTTCATTTTTCATCCAAAATAGCAAGGAACTGTATTATATTATATATCCAAAGCCCGAACTAAAATACAGAAGCCAATGAATTTGATCCTTGTCTGAATTTACCGGCTCAGCATTGTAATTATAATTTGTCATGAGAGACTAATATATCAAGCTGTATTTTCTAGTAAATTGAAGCTATCTCGACCAATGACTTTCCTACCCAGTTGATACGAATTCTTAAAGTTTATTCGTAGGAACTTTCTTGTTGAGAGTTTACTCCTCCTTCGTTATCAAAAAAATAAAAAAAATAAAAAATCAACCAACAAATTTTATCTGAAATAATCAAACCATATAATATACATCATAAAACAGATGCATGAAAGGTTAACCCGATCATACGAGCACTACACCGCGAGAGCTCCCATGCGTTCTTGCGGTCGTAAGCATCCACGGTGGGCCAACATCCGTACTCGTCCTTAAAGAATGTATCATTTTTTAACCTCATGACGGCATTATTTCGAATTCCTTTTCAATATTAAAGAAAAAGAAAAAAGACAGCATCGTTCAGAGTAATACAATAAACTAATAAAGAAACATGTAATTGAGGTTGGTGTGCTCCAGGCTAAATTTTGCTAGTCTTTGATTGATCCACGGTCAGTGCGGAAGCTTTTTTTTCTTAAGAAAAAGAAAAGGGAAAGGATCATCATATCATATGCAAAAATTATTTACATATAAGCAGGGAAAGTATCGCTCCGAAAAAATATTATATGAAGAGGATATTAAGACTTTTGCCAAATGATTAGCCTCTCTACAGACATGCTGGCATGAAAAATTTGAAAGAGAGGATGTGACGGGCCCGAGCTCGAACGTTCTTTTATTCTTTATGCTAATAATTGATGCGGCTTTAGAGAAGAATTGAGGTCTGCCTCGTCCGGAGCTCATTAAGTTGGCTACTTTCTTTTTATGATTGACAAGAATTGACATTCCATACGTATCAAGTGAAGTTTATTAAAATAATTAATAGTTGAACATAACCGGGGTGCAATGCACTGGCATTTGATTACTACTGTCTGAAATGACTAGAACTCCATCTGAGGCTCCCGATTTTGAACAACGAACATTTCTTTGGCAGCCTTCTGAAGCCGAAACGTTGGCAGAAAACGTTGTTTGATGTCGGAATCGAGAGAGCCCAACTTAGCCTTCTAAATCACATCAAGAATGATGAATAGTGCGTCTATAATTAATGGTCCCACAAAATCATGTCCACTAAGCACTCGTTTAAACTCATGCACCCACCGACACATTTTATTTTTGGTTCAAGCACACAAAATTATAGATACTATTTCCCTCTCCCCTGTCCCCCTTCCATACAAACAGACGACGACAGACCTGTCACACTTTCAAACGGCGTGAAATGAAGTACAGAGTTGGCCGCATCGCGGCGTCCCCCTTATTCTCTTAGCAATTCCACCACCCTCACACGAGCTAATTAAGGACACGACCATGAGGACAAAGGAGAAAGTAATTCCAGCACACCGCTTCTATTAATTCCCAGGCCGCCGGTGAAGCGCCTTGTAAGCTGCACAAGGCCGCGACGCCACCGCCGGCCCCCGCACGGCCGCCGGCATCCGAGGCGGTGGTGGCGGCGCGGCTGGGCACTTGCAAGGAATGTAGGAGAAGAAGGGGCAGTAGAACTTGGGGTGCACGGAGAACCGCATGCATTCGGCCGGCTTCCGCTGCTCCGGCAAGCCCGGTATGCAGTTCCGCCGCACATCGAGCACCCCTTTCTTTATCAGTTGCCAGCAGCTCTTCCCGATGGACGTAAAGTAATTCCCCGACAGCGATAAGTTGGCCAACTGGCCCGTCTTCGCCAGCTTGCACACGACGTCCGGCACTTTCCCGTAGAGGAGATTCCCCGCCAAGTTCAGCTGCTCCACCTTCTGCAGGCAGCCGAAAGAGAGCGGTATCGGCCCGGTTACATAATTAAAGCCGGCGTCGAACACCGTTGCTTCGCTTAGCAATCCGATCTCATATGGCAGGCAGCCTGACAACCGGTTGTTGAGGAAGAGCACTTCGATAAGTGTGTTCCCGGCGTTACCAATGGAATTCGGGATGGGGCCGATGAAGCCGTTGTTGGCCAAGGTTAGATAGTTCACCGGCGTGCTGCCGAGGTTGGCCGGCAAGAACTGGTTGAGCTTGTTGTTGTTGAGGAAAAGGACGTCGAGGGGGAGAGTGAAGATGGAGGAAGGCACGGTGCCGGCGAAGAGGTTGAAGCGGAGGTCGAGGAAGGTGAGGTTGACGAGTGGGAGGACGTTGCCGGGGAAGTAGCCGGACATGTTGTTGTTGCTGACGTCGAGCTCGTAGAAGTAGCGGAGGCTGGTAAGGTTGGGGATGGTGCCGGTGAAGTTGTTGGAGTTGGCGTGGAAGAGGGCGAGGTCGGGGAGCTGGTCGACGAAGCCGGCGATGGTCGGGGCGCAGAGGTGGAAGCCGTTGAAGTCGACAGAGGCGATCGTGGGGGTTTTGGGGGAATCCGGCGGGGAATCGCAGTAGAATCCTTTGTAGGTGCAGGGGCGGTAGCCGACCCAGGACTGGGTCACGTTTTTGGGGTCGCAGGTGATGGTCTTCTTGAACTTCTGGATTACTATGTAGGCGTTGTATTGCTTGACGTTAGGGAAGTCGGATGGCTGGGGATCGGCACCGAGGACGGAAGATCCATGGAGGAATATTATAACGAGGAGGATGAGGAGTTTTATATAGCAGCAGCGGTCTCCAATTGCCATGCTAGCTAGTTTTTCTTTGGTTGATAGCTAGCTAGCGATGCTATTGCGAAGCTGTGGCAACCATGGTGTGGGAAGGAGTTAATATAGAGGTTGGAAGCAAAGCTGATGGTTTTGTTCTTCTGGATAACAATTGGAGGATGACAAAGCAGTATGGTAGCGATAGGGGTGGGAATAAAGTTCACGAACAGAACCATGCTTTAATACAGCTAGGGTGGGAATAATACTGTTATGTGGTGGGGTTTGGCCCGGTTTGGGGCACGTTGCAGGTTTTCTTTACCTACGTCTACGATGTCTATTTCCAGAGACCCACTTGCACGTTCTTCACCGTCTGAAGGCGGCGGCCAAAATGAATGCACGCTCGCTGAGCCTCGTTGGTGGCACCAATTTTGTCCTGATGGTTGGATGAAAACCACAAATGACCTTCAATTTACAGTCAGCCCATGCTGTCATCCCGCTTTTTGCCATTAATCCAAACCAATTATGACATGACACGGCCATCAAGAGGCATTGCTTAGAGTGGATATGTGCGATGCATGTTGACAACGTTGATCGCTTGATCGTATCTGCAGGCGATGTCAGGTGGAACTTTGTTTTGATGCAATCAATGTCATGCATGTAACCTACGCTATATTGCTTCCGTACCGTTTGCAATATCATGCTTGCATAAATAATTATAATTATATTTAAAAAATAATAAAAAAGGTTATTAGTATGTATACACATACGAATTACTCATATATATATATATATATATATATATATATATATATATATATATATATATATATATATATATATATATATATAAGCGATCCGTAGCCTAGCACCCACCTCCGCGGAACTTGATACCCGATCCTAGGCAAGGAATCATGTCGGGACGTGGCCTAGAGCCTATTGTAACCGCCCACGCCTACACCTCGAGACATCAAGGAATCCCTTAACAAACGAGTACGGAGCCTAACGGCTATTCTGTCCGCCTCCGTATCGTAACAACCTCTGAACCTTCCAGAAGATGCTTCCAGATGACAGTCTATAAATATCAGATTTTCTCTCAGGTACGCGACTCTTGACGCACACAAACTCTGGACTCACTCCTCTCTCCCGGTAGCTCGTCGACGCTCTGCCCCTCCTAGAGCTTCCGATTGGCCGCCCCCTGGAGAGGTCTCCCGGAGAGATGTCTGGTTGATCGCCGATTCCTTCCCTACTGACTTGAGCGTCGGAGGGCCTTCCGTCCCTCCGCGTGTAGGCTTCTTTTTGCAGGTTCTTCCTGAAGATCGATTATTACATCCATATTTGAGAGCTGTATCATACCGTACATGATAATAATGTGCTGCAAATCTTGTGGTGTATGGGTTATTACACTCCCTTAAATGGAGGCACTCGTCGGTTCCTTCAAATCAAGATGATTAATTCTGATGCGGTGGAAAATCTGGTCCACTAGGCTAGTAAGGCAGGCCACAGCATCAAAGTGCCTATTTCAAAGCAGTTGAGATATTCGAGTGGGGTGTTCAATATGCCGCACTAAAATCCTTTGATGAAAACCAAGTGGTGGTGTTTTTGTCGCAAGGAGAGTGTCGGTAGATTGACCATATAGATTTGGCCGCGGTGGGGAGCCTAACGCTTTCCCATTTACAATGACGCGCGAGCAACTCCACCGGCTGGATGAGCGCCCACGAACGATTCGCAGACCCGGACCCCCAAATATTAGTTTTCCTTTTGTTGAAACAAATCATTGATTTCTGAACTAATTACAGCAAAAAATCTTTGGATCTTGTTGCCGCCGGGATCCATCCTCCGATTCGGACGCGGTCGATCTCCAGGAAGAGGGGTACGGTGGACCTACAAAAAGAAGCCCACACGCGGAGGGACACCGGGGGTGGTCCTCCGCGGAAGGCCCTCCGACGCTCAAGTTAGTGGGGAAGGAATCGGCGATCAACCAGACAGTGGGAGGTGGATCTTTCCGGGAGACCTCTCCAAGGGGCGACCAATCGGAAGCTCTAGGAGGGGGCAGAGCGCCGACGAGCTACCGGGGAGAGAGGAGTGAGTCCAGAGTTTTGTGTGCGTCAAGAGTCGCGTACCTGAGAGAATCTGGGAATCTGATATTTATAGACTGTCATCTGGATCTTGAGCGTCTTCTGGAAGGTTCAGAGGTTGTTACGATACGGAGGCGGACAGAATCAGGCCATCGTGGGGCCGTTAGGCTCCGTACTCGTTTGTTAAGGGATCGACGGCCGGGAGAGCTCCTTGATGTCTCGAGATCTGGTCAGGTAGGCGTGGGGCGGTTACAATAGGCTCTAGGCCACGTCCCGACATGATTCCTTGCCTAGGATGCTGTTCGGGTAGGCCTGGGCTCTCCCGCGTCAAATTCCGCGGAGGTGGGTGAGGCTACGGATCGCTTGATGAAACCGAGCCATGGAAGAGACCGAGCCACGAAGGCCCGGAAGGAGCCGAGCTACGGAAGCCCGGAAGGGCCGAGCTACGGAAGCCCGGAGGGGCCGAGCTACGGAAGCCCGGAAGGGCCGAGCTACGGAAGCCCGGAAGGGGCCGAGCTACGGAAGCCGGAAGGGGCCGAGCTACGGAAGCCGGAAGGCCGAGCTACGGAAGCCCGGAAGGAGCCGAGCTACGGAAGCCCGGAAGGAGTCGAGCTACGGAAGCCCGGAAGGGGCCGAGCTACGGAAGCCCGGAAGGGGCCGAGGGAGCCCGGCCGAAGGGAGGAGGTTAGCCTTAGCCGCCTCGCACGGATATTAATGCAATGACGATTTTACCCCCAACACATGCCCTCCACTCCCTAGTTCGAAGCGTAGGTTCGGGCGTAGGGAGTACAAGTTCGAATGGCGCGCCACGGATGGGACGTCTTGGCCTAGACAGCTCGCGCAATGATGCCCTAATTAATGCGACAGGGCATCTACCTTCGGGGCTAAGGCTCCTCGCGAGCGACGGTTAGATTGCGCCACGCTGAATCCCGATCGATCGGGAGGTTGTCGAGGCGATTCCGGACGCCTGGGATGAGACGCCCCGCCTCCAGGGCGGCTTCCTTGGCGGAGAAGCGAAGTGATGGCCGCATTGCGTATATATATATGTGTGCGCGTGCGCTCGGCGTCTTCTCGTTTTGCTTTCAAAAAGGGTTCTGGTCTTCATCTTCTCGACGCTTCATGTTTTTTGGTACCCCTTTCAATGGCGATGAGCCCTGACGATGTGGCCTCCGAGATCGTTGCTGAGGATTTGGGGAGGATTCATCAGCGGTATGGCTTGCCCTTGGACGTCGTCCTACGGGTGCCGGAACCCGAAGATAGGGTTACTCGGGATTAGAGTCCGGGTCTTCATCTACGAGGATAGTTTGAAGGCGGGTCTTCGTTTTCCTCTCCATCCCCTGGTGAAGGAGATCATGACCCACTACAACATCAGCCCATCAATGGTGGCTCCGAACAGTTGGCGGAATATCATCGGATTCATCTCGATGTGCCACCAGATTCGGATCGTTGCCACTCTCCCCCTTTTCCGCACCTGCTACCACCTGACTCCGGGGAGGAAATCGGAGTGGCCCTACATCGGGCCCCGGAGATCCTTCAACGTCATCGCGGATAAGCCTCTTCCATCAAGGGGTGGAAGAGTCCGGTTTGTCATCGCGGAGGGGAACGTCGGTTCCGACTTTCCTCGGAGGTGGGGAAGTTGCAAGGGATGCGGAGACGCATCCGGCTCTGTCGGCGCAGGAGGAGAGGACTTGGACGTCCTTCGCAACGGACAGTGTTTTCGGCTAACGACCTGCTATCGGAGGGGGCCCTCTTCGCAGCCGGGCTCAGCCCTCTGGACCCGCAAGGTGAGTCCCTTTCGTGCCGTGTATTTTTCTTGATTAGTGTGCTTGATTCTGAGTATGTGTGCCGGTTTGACAGCCACAAGGTTGGCGTTGTCGAGCCTCTCCAAGAGGAAGAGAGGGAAGCGCCCGGGGAAGGTAGCGGCGCGGACAGGCCGGCCCGAAAAAGGGCTCATACCTCCGCCAAAGTCCCGCCGGACGGGAGCAGTCCCATAGACGCCGGGGGCGAAGGAGGATCCGGGGAGGGATGGCCACGCACCGACCCTCTCGTACTGGAGATATCGGACAGCTCGGATGAAGCTCCGCTGGCTCGTCCGACCGCGTCCCCCTGAAAGAGGAAATGGCGGCGGATCCGGCGGAGGCGGCCTCAGAGGGGCCATTGTCCCCGCGGGATTACCACTGGCTCCAGCGGGAGAGGGGAGGAGACGGCGCAGCTGGAGGAAGTTCAGGGGGAGCCCCTACTTGGTCTGTCCGCCGGGGAGTCTGGTAGCAGTGAGGTCGGGCGCCCTCGATGGGTCAGAGGCGGGTCAGACCGAGGCTTCGGGGGAGCCGCGGAGGAGACACAAGTGGTGGCAGGCCGGGATGGAGGGCCCGGTGGCGGAGACACAAATGGTGAGGAAGGGGCGTCGAAGGAGGAGACGCAGCAAGGCGGGAGCCCGCATTGGGGGCTTCTTCGAGAAAGGTTTTGGGGAGCTGGCTCTTGGGCTAGGCCGAATTATCTGAGGAAACCCAAGCCAGGGCCTTGATGGAGGAGGCTGGGAGTTGAAGGCCTCTCAGGCGGAGGGCCCAGGCCGGTCCTTCAGGCGGGGTTGGTCCATCCGGCAGCTTGGACGCTAGTATTGAGGAGGCGTTCTCTGCCATGATAAGGTCGGCCTTGTATCCGGGCGGATCCTCGGCGGACAAGTTTGCCGACCTGGGGTTGGTCGATGCTGCGTTCGGGCAGCAAGGCGTGGCAGAAAGTATCCATCTTCTTCCCGACATTGATAACACAACCTTGATGAGGATGACCCGGGCTTATGCCTCGCGGGTGAGTTACTTTTCTTGTGTGATAGATGTTTCTCGATGACCCCATCGTGGGCTCTTATTCAATTTTTGCCTTTGCAGAGCGTTTTGCTTTCCCGGGCGATTTGCTGGCGCTTGAGTTTGGCGACGGGGGCCAGTGTCCAGGCCCGGAGGGAGAATGTCGAGCTCCAGTCGCGGCTGAAGGTGTCTGAGCAGTTCGAAGAGCTCATGGACACGATGGATAGGAACTCGAAGGGGGCAAGGGCGGCACATCAGGCTGCCGTGGACGAGGTGTCCAAGCAAAAGCGCAGGGTGGAGGAGTTACAGGGACTCCTGGCGAAGAACGATGACGCGTGCTTGGAGTTGGCCAAAATCGAATCGAAGCATTCCGCGGAGGTGGCGGCGATGCAGAAAGAACATAATGAGAGCATAGTCGGCTGGGGAGGGAAGCCGCAGACGAGAGAAGGCGTTTAAGGATGCTTGGCGAGGTGGAGGAGCGACTGAAGCGCCGCGATAGCGAAATTGCCCATTTGAAAGAGAGCGCTAAGTGGCAACAAGGGATGATAACTCGGGTGAACGACGAGTAACCCAAGCTCGAGGGATATCGAAGCCAGACAGCTGAAGATCAGCACTCTGCAGGAGAGGGTCGAGCTGGTCGGGCTGACAGGACGAGCCAGGAGTGAGGCCGAAGAGCTGGCCAAAAGGTTGGCCAGGCGAGAGGGGGAGGTACGCTCCCATTTTCCCTTTTTTTTTTATTACTGGGTTCTCGCAGTGCCGATTGATTTTGGCTTTTTCCAGATGGCGAAGATGGAGTCGGAGGTTCGGGCTCTCAAGGTGAGCTCGCGTCCTCGCATAGGAGCTCGGAACTCGAGACGCGGGCTAGCGAGCTCGAGGAGCAAAATGTCATCCTTGAAGGCCCAGGTGATCGAGGCCGAGAAACAGACTGCGGAGGCCAAGACGCAGCATGCCATACTCAGGGGGAGGCAGGACGCTATTAGCGTTGACGCCTTCCATCATGGGAAGGAGGAGTGCAAACAGCAGATTCTCAGTGAGCACCCGGAATGGGACCTTTCTTTTCTGAGCGCTGAAGATCCCGATGATGGCGAGTCTGAGAAGAGGACGAAGACGAATATGTCGACGTTTCTGACGCCGAACTTGGCGCCGCCCCTGGTCCCAGCGAAGTTGCAGTTTCTGAGGGACGGTCGCACATTGCCGCGGAGGGGGTGAAAATGTCAGAGAAGGGCGAGTCTAGCCGCGCTTCTGTAGGTGCCACTGAGGGTTCCTCCAGAGCTGGTGTGGCCCCCGATCCTTAGGGGCTATTCATGTACTTCATCCTTCAAACATTTGTTTTTTGTTTAACGTTTCATAGTGAAAGGATTTCCTGTTTCCATTTGAGCGTTTTTCTTGCGTGATTTTGCTGTTGCTTAGTCTTGCCTCGATCGGCTTGTGGCTCCTGATGCTCTTGGGTCATCTTTATTTCGAGATTGGGAAAGTGTGTTGGCTCGTACCAATGGGTGAGCAGGTCAGTTGGGACGACGGCACAGTAGGTCGGCTTGGGCCGACAGGAAAAATAGGTCGGCTGGGGCCGACAGACAAAATGGATCGGCTGGGCCGACAGACAAAATGGATCGGCTGGGGCCGACAGACAAGATAGATCGGCTGGGGCCGACAGACAAGATAGATCGGCTGGGGCCGACAGATAAAATGGATCGGCTGGGGCCGACAGACAAGATCGACTGGGGCCGACAGGCAAGATAGATCGACTGGGGCCGACAGATAAAATGGATCGGCTAGGGCCGACAGACAAAATGGGTCGGCTGGGGCCGACGGGCGAATAGGTCGGCTGGGGCCGATAGGTCGGCTGGGGCCGACAGACAAAATAGGTCGGCTGGGCCGACAGACAAAATAGGTCGGCTGGGGCCGACAGACAAAATGGGTCGGTTGGGGCCGACAGGCGAAATAGGTCGGCTGGGGCCGACGGGCGAAATAGGTTTTCGCGCTTCCTTCCATCCTGCCAGCGCCCTGCTGTCCCACAGGCAATTCGGTTTTTACTTTACTAGAAGCGGTGATACGGCATAGTGGAGGGCAAAAAGCTGCGTCAGAGCTTTTCGGAAGGCACTCTTTCCCATGCAGGTCGCTTTGTCGTGATGCGTACGCAACCGCCTATCACTGGAGGGTAATATTCTCGAAGGACGATTTTCTGAGTTCGTCGGTTTTCGAAGCGCCAGTGGGCGATTTCCGGCATTTAATGAACGCGATTCAGGGTTAGGAGGGGATCTTCGTACACGTCATGGTTCAGGCGGCGGGTTTGGCGCGCAGTGGGGCGCTGCGCCAATCCTGAGGGGCCACATGGAGACACTGCTCGAGGGTTTGAATCTCGGGACCCGCAGCCTGGATAGCTTTTCCCGATCTGTTTCCGCCTATAAAAGGGAAAAAGGGGGTCTCATCTGGTTATCCCCAAAGCTTCTTTCTCGTCAGAGCTTCCGTTATGCTCATTTCTCTGTTGTCGCAAGTGAGAGGATCAGGCCTTCCTTTCATAGGCTCCTTGCCGCCGGATAGCTGGGGCGACTGGGGAGCAGCTGGAGAATGGCTCGTCCTTAGGGGATGAGCTTCGGAGATCATATGGAGAGCGTACAACAGGGGCGCAGAGATCATATGGAAAGCGCACATATGCGCTCCCGATGCGATCTCTGCGGTTCCCCTTCGGGGACGCAGGGTAGGAAGTGCACGCGGGCCTCCCATGGGTTGTGTGAATTTCGCCTCCTTCCCTGGTTCGGATTCCCGGGCACAGCTGCCTGGGGAATCTTTCGCCACCTGGGAAGGGGGTGAAAGAGCCTCACCCGCCGACTCCTTGTCTTTGAGACTGGCAAGGCGTGGTGGTACTCACCCGATTTGGGAGAGCGTTCCGATGCCGGGGTCCGCTGGCCTCCTGCTTGCTCGTCGAGGGGCTCCTCAGTTGGGTGGTCTGGGATGGTCATCCAGATATCTCGGTTGGGTCACCGAGATATCGCTACTACCTGAAGCTAGTCGCAACTATTGGTCCGTGTCGACGGGCAATTATCGGCCCTAACCGACTGGGATGCGATCACGACTGTCTAGTTGCCCGAGTTTTGTATTTGCCTTTATTTTATGCATTTCAATGCTCTTGTAAGGCCCGTGAGGCATTTGTAACCGATCTTGGTCGGCAATAAAGGAATTTGGTTTCGTTTTTCAATCCTCTCTTCTCTGTGCCGAGCTATTATTATTGTTTGTGGGGTGCCAAAAGCGTTCCGTTCGTCCTTAGACGAGGGTCTCACGCCGCCCGAACCAATTGAGGTTCGCGCGCGGCGGTTCAGAGATCGTTCGGCGAAATATGCTCCTTGCTTAGGTCAGGAGTTTGATATTTTCGTGTTTCGCCTTTATCGAAGCTCGGAGTATCGTGAGTCGGCTGTGGTCAAAGTACGGGGAGTCTGTACCTTCTCCCATTATGGTTCGGGGAACCTGTCACTCGGCCTAGCCGGGGTTCGAAGAACACTTTACTTGGTCCTGCCAAGGTTCGGAGAACTGGTCACTTGGCCCTGCCGAGGTTCGGAGAACACTTTACTTGGCCCTGCCAGGGCTCGGAGAACTGGTCGGCCCTGCCGAGGTTCAGAGAACACTTTACTTGGCCCTGCCAAGGTTCGGAGAATTGGTCACTCGGCCCTATCGAGGTTCGGAGAACATTTGACTTGGCTCTGCCAAAGTTCGGAGAATCTTGTAGCTCGGACCTGCCGAAGTTTGGAGATTCGGGCTCGAAGGGAGCGACTCAGCTGTCGTTGTAGGCCACAGCGTTAGGTCCACGCGGCGCTTGATAAAGGGGGCGCTAGGGCGGAACGGGCAGTATATTGTCACGCTTTTATTGGTGCTGTCACTCCTCCCGAGGGGGCAAGTTATTGGCCGAATGCCGGATTTCCGCGTTTCCCGAAAAAGAGGCCAGCATTAAGAGGCTCGGGGAAGCGCCGAACGCATTTATTGCGAGGGGCGACAGATCGGAAAATGTTCGCCTGGGGAACTCCCGAACAATCTGCTCGCGCTTATTGATCCTTCTTGGGATGGGCGCGATACCTCGGATTTTGCCAGCATTGAATCGGCGATGCGTGGCGAGTTCTACGGGTCGGTAGTTACGGCGACTGGTAGAGATATCCTCCTGGCGAGTATAAATACGACCGAGGGGCGTCGCTTTTGACCATTCCTCGTTTTAAGCTAAAAAGAATGGCCTCTCCAGCGCGATCATCAGGTGAGTCGCATTCCTCACTTGACAGCCCGCCGCGCTCGGAGGGGAGGTGCACCTCCGTCACGGTTGACGGGCTGAGCCTCGCGTCGGCCTTCGCGAGCAATGAGCAGCTTGCGAGGACTGCCGAAGAATTCTTGGACGTGTCGGTCAGGGAGGCGGAGGCCTCACGCCGGCTGATAGACCGGCAGAGGGAGGAGATCATGTCCCTTCGTCAGCAGGTGGCTGACCTGACGGAGCGCCTGGAGGAGCTGTTGGCCTCTGGGAGTGACTCCGAATTCTGACTCAGGGCCTCCCTTCTTGTGTTCATTTTTTACTACCTCTCTGTGATCCTTCTTTTTATAAATGAAAGATGGATCTTATTTTGAAGTCCCTTTCTTTAAGAGTTTATGGCCTTGACCTGTGTGACGAATCAGGCAGTTGGCGCGGCCCCGTCGTTTTTTGCGCGCTAATATAGGCTCTTTGAACGACGGGTTATAGGGGTGTCATTCCAAAGATTTCCAGTAGCAGAGAGGGAAATCGTCTAGCTCTGCTCGGGGCTCTCGGCCGATTGTGCGGGGCTCAACGGCCTCAAGAGGGTTTTGCCGATGGTGGCTTCTTTTTGTGCGTCTTCGGTTTTTGTTTAACGCGCTCGTTTTTAAACCGGACGAAGTCCTTCGGGGACTATTTGGGGGCCGTTCGGCTATGGTCAAGGCTTGTACGCTTAGGCTTTTTCGCTGGGGTTTTAGCCCGAGTGACTTTTACCTGGCCTTGCCATGGCTCGGAGGATTCGTTGCTCGGCCCTGCCGAGGTTCGGAGAAATATTTTACTTGGCCCCGCCAAGGTTCGGAGATTTGTTGCTCGGCCCTGCCGAGGTTCGGAGAAATATTTTACTTGGCCCTGCCAAGGTTCGAAGATTTGTTGCTCGGCCCTGCCGAGGTTCGGAGAAATATTTTACTTGGCCCTGCCAAGGTTCGGAGATTTGTTGCTCGGCCCTGCCGAGGTTCGGAGAAATATTTTACTTGGCCCTGCCAAGGTTCGGAGAAATATTTTACTTGGCCCTGCCAAGGTTCGGAGATTTGTTGCTCGGCCCTGCCGAGGTTCGGAGAAATATTTTACTTGGCCCTGCCAAGGTTCGGAGATTTGTTGCTCGGCCCTGCCGAGGTTCGGAGAAATATTTTACTTGGCCCTACCAAGGTTCGGAGATTTGTTGCTCGGCCTTGCTGAGGTTCGGAGAAATATTTTACTTGGCCCTGCCAAGGTTCGGAGATTTGTTGCTCGGCCCTGCCGAGGTTCGGAGAAATATTTTACTTGGCCCTGCCAAGGTTCGAAGATTTGTTGCTCGGCCCTGCCGAGGTTCGGAGAAATATTTTACTTAGCCCTGCCAAGGTTCGAGATTTGTTGCTCGGCCCTGCCGAGGTTCGGAGAAATATTTTACTTGGCCCTGCCAAGGTTCGAAGATTTGTTGCTCGGCCCTGCCGAGGTTCGGAGAAATATTTTACTTGGCCCTGCCAAGGTTCGGAGAAATATTTTACTTGGCCCTGCCAAGGTTCGGAGATTTGTTGCTCGGCCCTGCCGAGGTTCGGAGAATATTTTACTTGGCCCTGCCAAGGTTCGGAGATTTGTTGCTCGGCCCTGCCGAGGTTCGGAGAAATATTTTACTTGGCCCTGCCAAGGTTCGGAGATTTGTTGCTCGGCCCTGCCGAGGTTCGGAGAAATATTTACTTGGCCCTGCCAAGGTTCGGAGATTCCTGTTCGAACAGACAGCTCGGTTGTGCCGAGGATTGGTAAGCAGTATCTGTTTCTTTTTGCAATTTATAGCAATATGGTGCATAATGATTCACGCAACAGATTTTGAGGAAACAGATAAGCAAGAATATGCAGTGAGGTATATGGAGATTGTTTGGAGAGGACATACCCTATTGATAATATTTACGAAGGTTGTCCGCATTCCAAGTCCGGGGAATGGACTTCCCATCCATATCCTGTAGCTTGTAGGTTCCTGGTCCAATAATCTCTATTATTTGATACGGGCCCTCCCAGTTTGGCGCCAGTTTTCCCTGCTCCAGCGGTTTGGATACAGAAGCTTTCCAGAGGACAAGGTCGCCGGGTAGGAAGGCTTTCCCCTTGACCCGGGAGGCATGGTACCGAGCTACCGCTGTTGGTAAGCAGCCGTCCTGATTCGGGCCTTTTCTCTGACTTCTTCTACCAAGTCGAGGTTGGTGCGGAGTTGCTCGTTGCTGGCTTCCTCCGAATAATTCTCCACCCGCAATGATGGGAGGCCAATTTCCACGGGGACGATAGCCTCTGTGCCAAAAGCCATTCGGAATGGAGTCTCGCCGGTCGGATTCTCGAGGTAGTTCGGTAGGCCCATAGGACATGATGTAGTTCATCCGCCCATCTGCCTTGGGCTCTAGAGAGGCGAGCTTTAATTCCCTGGAGGAGGTCCTGTTGGTTACCTCGGCCGCTCCGTTGGCTTGTGGGTGCCCGACCGAAGTAAGGTGGTGGCGGATTCCGTGTTCCTCACAGAATTGGTGGAATTTGGAGTTGTCAAATTGCTTACCGTTATCGGTGATTATGGTGTGGAGGAGGCCGAATCGACAGATGATGGATCTCCAAACAAAGTCCCTGGCTCGCGCCTCGGTGATCTGCGCGACTGCTTCCGCTTCGACCCATTTGGTGAAGTAGTCAATGGCGACAAATAAGAACTTTCGCTGTCCCATCGCAGGCGGGAATGGGCCAAGGATGTCCATCCCCCATTTGGCAAAGGGCCAAGCGGAGGATATAGAGACTAGCTCGGCGGAAGGGAGTCTTTGGATATTTGCGTGTCTCTGGCAGGAGTCACAGGCTCGGACTAGATCGTCCGCGTCTCTTTGCATGGTCGGCCAGTATAGCCCTGCCGCAGTACCTTGTGACATAGGGATCGGCTTCCCAGATGGTTGCCGCAAATCCCTTCATGCACCTCACGCAGAGCATAATCTGCTTCGGATGGGCGAAGGCATCTAAGCAGCGGCATGGAAAAAGACCGCTTGTAAAGTTGGTTGTCAATTACATAATGGGTGGCCTGCAGTTTCAGCTTCCTAGCCTCCCTTCGGTCGGACGGAAGCGACCCTTCTTTGAGATATTTGAGGATAGGGTCGAACCAGGATGGTTCGGCTCGACTTGCATCACTCGGTCGGCTTCCATGATGCTCGGCTTTTCCAGAGTCTCAGGTGGAATTTTTGCTCGGCATCCATTGATTCCGCGGTTGCCAGTCGGGAGAGTAGGTCGGCACGGGCTTCTCAGATCTGGGGATCTGAATAATTTCGAATTCAGAAAAATGAGGCAAGTTGCGCACCTCCTGGAGATACCGAATCATGTTCGGCTCCCGAGCTTCAAACTCTCCCGAACATGGCGGCTACCAGCTGAGAGTCGGTGAAGGCGCTGAGCTTTTCCACCTTCAGGTTGCGGGCGATCCTGAGACCGGCAGCAGGGCTTCATACTCGGCTTCATTGTTGGAAGCTGGGAAGGAGAACGATGCCATACTCGAAAGCCATCCCCTCAGGACTAGTAAGAACCAGACCCGCACCGGAGTGATGGGCGTTGGACGACCCGTCGACGTGGAGGAGCCACCGGGCTCTGGACTTGGCTCTTCAGGGGAGTCTGGGGCAGAGCCGTCCTCAGAATGGTACACTCGAGGAGGAAGTCGGCCAGCACTTGGCTTTGATGGCAGGGCGAGGCTGAAAATGTATGTCGTGCTCGCTTAGCTCGACGGCCCATTTGGTCATTCTCCCCGATGTTTCTGGACGGTGGACCACTGCTTGATGGGTTGGTCAGTCAGGACTGTCACAGAATGTGCTTGGAAATACGGTCGTAGCTTTTGGACTGAGGTGACTAAGGCCAGCACCATCTTTTCAATCCTGTTGTACCTCGTCTCCGCATCGCGGAGCAGCCTACTCACATAGTAGATCGGCTTCTAGACTTTGCCTTCTTCTTTGACCAGCACCGAACAAACTGCGCCCTCTGAAATGGCTAAGTACAGAACAGGGTCTCCCCTGGGGCTGGGCTACTGAGAAGTGGGGGAGAGCCGAGGTACTTTTTCAGATCTTGAAATGACTTCTGGCACTCGGGAGTCCATTGGAAGTTTTTGGCCGATCGGAGAGTTTTGAAGAAGGGGAGGCATCTCTCGGCCGACCGTGCCACAAAGCGGTTAAGGGCCGCTATCCTCCGGTTAGGCGCTGGACCTCTTTTACAGACGCAGGGGGCACCATTTGTTGGAGAGCTTGAATCTTCTGGGGGTTAGCTTCGATACCTCGCTGGGAGACCATGAAGCCGAGGAACTTCCCCGAGTTGACGCCGAAGGCGCACTTGGTCGGATTGAGCTTCATCCCATATTTGCGCAACGTTGCAAAGCTCTCTGCGAGGTCCTCAACATGTCGTGGCGCTTCCTTGCTTTTGACCAGCATGTCGTCCACGTATACCTCCATGTTCCGGCCGATTTGCTCTTTGAACACCTTGTTGACCAGCCGCTGGTAGGTCACCCCTGCATTTTTAAGACCAAAAGGCATAACACAGTAACAATAGGTACCTCGGTCGGTTATGAAGGCGGTCTTTTCTTCATCCTCGGGGGCCATTCGGATCTGATTGTATCCCGAATAGGCATCCATGAATGACAGCATTTGGTGGCCTGAGGTGGCGTCCACGAGCTGATCGATCCGAGGGAGGGGGAAGCTATCCTTCGGGCAGGCTTTGTTGAGGTCGGTGAAGTCGATGCAGATCCTCCATTTACCGTTCGACTTTTTCACCATGACAACATTTGACAGCCAGCTTGGGTAATTCACCTCTCGGACAAAATTGGCTTTGATGAGTTTGTCGACCTCCTCTTCAATGGCTTTTGCCGTTCTGGGGCGAAGCTTCTCTTCTTCTGCTTAACAGGCATGTGCATCTCGTCCACATTGAGATGGTGGATGAGGACCTCGGGGCTAATCCCTGGCATGTCGGAGGCGGTCCAGGCGAAGATGTCCGCATTGCTTTGGAGGAATCTGATCAGCCCGTGACGAGGCTCTCCTTTGAGTAGCGACCCATCCTTATGGTTCGGTCGGGCCGAGCTTCGTCTAGTGGTACCTCTTCCAGTTCCTCTGCCGGTTCTCCCCGCTGTTCGGCGAAGTCCTCACGAGCGTCTAGCCGTCAACTTCGGGCATTCTAGACTGAAGGCTCGTAACAAAACATTGCTGAGCCATGGCCTGACTTCCCCGAACCACTCCAATTCCTCGCTCGGTGGGGAACTTCATAGACAGATGCGGGATAGAGACAACTGCCTTAAGGGACATCAAGCCGGGCCTGCCGAATATGGCGTTGTATGGGGACCTGAGGTCGGTCACTAGGAAATCGTTTGTACAATGGTCACGAGGGGCCAGGTTCCCGCGCGGACCGTCAGGGTGACGATTCCTTCCGGGATGATGATGTCGCCGTGAATCCCATCAGGGCGGAATCCATGGCTCGAAGGTTTTCATGAGCAATTTCATCCTGGCAAACACACCGAGGTACAAAACGTTTACCGAACTTCCACTATCGACGAGGATTCGGCTTACATCATAATTGTTCAAATTAAGGGATACAACAAGTGCGTCATCGTGGGGGAGCTGTATCCCAAGAAGATCATCATCGGAAAAGGAGAGCTCGCCGGTGCGTGCCTTCTTCGGCACCGGTGCATCACTGTCGCCCCTGGAGCTCGATCCGCCAGCCTCCTCAATCATGTTGATACGGCCAACCACGGGCGGATTTGGCGGAGGAGGGAGTTGTGGGAGCTCGGGCTGGCGGTACCTCCTTGTGGTGGCTCGGGTGCTCTTTGAATTGGTCCAGCCGTCCCCGCCGGATCATTCTCTCGATCTCATTCTTCAGCTACCAGCATTCTTCGGTGTCATGACCATGCTCCCTATGGTAGCAGCAGTATTTTGCGGGATCTCTCCGGGTCGGGTTCCCTCGGAGAGGTATGGTCGGGGAAGCTGGCGCTCTATCTCCATGAGGATTTGCGCTCGAGGCACGGTCAATGGAGTGTAGCGATCGAATCGCCTGGGGGGACTCCGGGAGCGATTCCTCGGTGGCAGCGGAGGGACTCTTTGGCGGCGAGGCGGACTTGGTCGACGGATGGGACGGTGTCTGTTGAGGAGTTTAGGCTCCTTCTTCTTTGCTTGCTCAGCGCGGGCAACTCTCCGCGACTCCTCGACCCTAGCGTACTTATCCGCAAGGGCCATCATATCAGAGAGACATGGGGGTAACTGACCTCCATAGCCAGATAGAAGTCGCTCTCCTTCGAGACACCCCCCGCCAGGGTGGACATAGCCACCTCATGATTAAGGTGGTCCACCTCCAACATGGCCTTGTTGAAACGGCCAAGGTAATTCCTCAAGGACTCCCCCTCTCTTTGCTTGACCTCGGAGAGGGAGTCAGATCTCGTCGGTGGCGGCAGCTGCTGACGAACTGGCCAATGAAAAGGTGACTCAGCTCGTCAAACGAATCGATGGAACCTGGCTTCAAGGCGTTGAACCAGGTTCGGGCGGATCCTCTGAGGGTGGACGGAAAGGCACGGCAGAGGACCGCATCGGATGCTCCGTGGAACATCATTATCGACCGGAAGCTACTGAGATGGTCATCCGGATCAGTGGAGCCGTGGTAGGGTTCGACGGCTGGCAGTTTGACATGGGAGGGAATCACTTCCTCCATGATCCCCTTAGAGAAAGGGATACCCTGCTCGCCTTGGGCTGGGGCAGGTGAGTCTGCTTGGCGGCGTCCAGCTCCTGGCGCATCTCCTGGATCTGGCGGCGATCTCCTCCTCGCCGCGAGAGGAGCAGCTGGGCGCGAGAACCGCAAGGATGGCGTTGAATCATGGTGAGACGTCGCCGGGGAGAGGGAGCGGGCTCGCCGAGATTTGGGAGGATCTCGATCATGACCGCCTCGTGGGATGGGTTTATCTTCCCTGGGCCGATATGGGGGATCCATGGATCCACGGAAATTAGAGGAGGAGGCCGTCGGCGAAGAAGGAATCGCCGCCTCCTTCTGAGGATGCGAAGCAGGAGGAGCTACAAGGCGCTCCTGGACCATGTGGGTAAGAGCTTGGACTTGCTGGACCAGCATAGCGAACTGGTCCTGGGTCACCGGAATGGCAGGCGGCGATGGAGTCTCGACAGGTGGGGGTTGTGGCGCTGTGGCGCCAGTCGGATCAGGCCTCTGGGAGGCGACCTGATCTTGGGCATCAGAGGTTGCTCTCTTCCGGTTGGCCATCAGAGAGGTTCTTCTCCGATTGAGATCCTCGTCTCCTTTCTTCAAGTTTTAATGGACTTGAGGCCCTTCCTCTAGCGCCAATCTGTTGCCGCCGGGATCTGTCCTCCGACTCGGGCGCGGTCGATCTCCAGGGAGAGGGGTGCGGCGGACCTGCAAAAAGCCCACACGCGGAGGGACGCCGGGGGTGGTCCTCCGCGGAAGGCCCTCCGACGCTCAAGTCAGTGGGAAGGAATCGGNTGTAAGGACCCTAGCCGGCCCTCGAGCTGGTCCTAGGCGGCCACAGTTATGTAAGGCCCCTAGCCGGCCTTGAGCTGGTCCTAGGTGGCCACAAAATGTTAGGCCCTAGCCGGCCCTCGAGCTGGTCCTAGGCGGCCACAAGTATGTAAGACACCTAGCCAGCCCTCGAGCTGGTCCTAGGTGGCCATAAGTATGTTAGGCCCTAGCCGGCCTCGAGCTGGTCCTAGGCGGCCACAAGTATGTTAGGCCCCTAGCCGCCCTCGAGCTAGTCCTAGGCGGCCACAATATGTAAGGCCCCTAGCCGGCCCTCGAGCTGGTCCTAGGCGGCCACAATATGTAAGGCCCCTAGCCGGCCCTCGGGCTGGTCCTAAGCAGCCACAAGTATGTAAGGCACCTAGCCGGCCCTCGAGCTGGTCCTAGGCGGCCACAAGTATGTTAGGCACCTAGCCGGCCCTCGAGCTGGTCCTAGGTGGCCATAAGTATGTTAGGCCCCTAGCCGGCCCTCGGGCTGGTCCTAGGCGGCCACAAGTATGTTAGGCCCCTAGCCGGCCCTCAAGCTGGTCCTAGGCGGCCACAAATATGTAAGGCCCCTAGCCGGCCTCGGACTGGTCCTAGGCGGCCACAAGTATGTTAGGCCCCTAGCCGGCCCTCGGACTGGTCCTGGGCGGCCACAGTATGTTAGGCCCCTAGCCGGCCCTCGAGCTGGTCCTGGGCAGCCACAGTTATGTAAGGCCCCTAGCCGGCCCTCGAGCTGGTCCTAGGCCACAAATATGTTAGGCCCCTAGCTGGCCCTCGAGCTGGTCCTAGGCGGCCACAAGTATGTAAGGCACCTAGCCGGCCCTCGAGCTGGTCCTAGGCGGCCACAAGTATGTTAGGCCCCTAGCCGGCCCTCGAGCTGGTCCTAGGCGGCCACAATATGTTAGGCCCCTAGCCGGCCCTCGAGCTGGTCCTAGGCGGCCACAAATATGTTAGGCCCCTAGCCGGCCCTCGAGCTGGTCCTAGGCGGCCACAAGTATGTTAGGCCCCTAGCCGGCCCTCGGGCTGGTCCTAGGCGGCCACAAGTATGTTAGGCCCCTAGCCGGCCCTCGGGCTGGTCCTAGGCGGCCACAAGTATGTTAGGCCCCTAGCCGGCCCTCGGCTGGTCCTAGGCGGCCACAAGTATGTTAGGCCCCTAGCCGGCCCTCGAGCTGGTCCTAGGCGGCCACAAATATGTAAGGCCCCTAGCCGGCCCTCGGGCTGGTCCTAGGCGGCCACAAGTATGTAAGGCCCCTAGCCGGCCCTCGGGCTGGTCCTGGGTGGCCAGAGTTATGTAAGGCCCCAGCCGGCCCTTGGGCTGGTCCTGGGCGGCCACAGTTATGTAAGGCCCCTAGCCGGCCCTCGAGCTGGTCCTAGGCGGCCACAAGTATGTTAGGCCCCTAGCCGGCCTCGAGCTGGTCCTAGGCGGCCACAAGTATGTTAGGCCCTAGCCGGCCCTCGGGCTGGTCCTAGGCGGCCACAAGTATGTAAGGCACCTAGCCGGCCCTCGAGCTGGTCCTAGGCGGCCACAAGTATGTTAGGCCCCTATCCGGCCCTCGAGCTGGTCCTAGGCGGCCACAAATGTTAGGCCCCTAACCGGCCCTCGGGCTGGTCCTAGGCGGCCATAAGTATGTAAGGCACCTAGCCGGCCCTCGAACTGGTCCTAGGTGGCCACAAGTATGTAAGGCACCTAGCCGGCCCTCGAGCTGGTCCTAGGTGGCCACAAGTATGTTAGGCCCCTAGCCGGCCCTCGAGCTGGTCCTAGGTGCCACAAGTATGTTAGGCCCCTAGCCGGCCCTCGAGCTGGTCCTAGGCGGCCACAAGTATGTTAGGCCCCTAGCCGGCCCTCGGGCTGGTCCTAGGCGGCCACAAGTATGTCAGGCCCCCAGCCGGCCCTCGGGCTGGTCTTGGGCGGCCACAGTTATGTTAGGCCCCTAGCCGGCCCTTGGGCTGGTCCTAGGCGGCCACAAGTATGTCAGGCCCCCAGCCGGCCCTCGGGCTGGTCCTGGGCGGCCACAGTTATGTTAGGCCCCAGCCGCCCCTTGGGTTGGCTTTGAATGGCCTCAACATATAACCCAAAAAGGGCATGGACACCCTGAGCCAGCATAAGAAATTCTCGAAGGTTTAAACTTAGATTCTAGGCGGTCCCGAGCCAAGGCCCGAGGCCAGCTTGGCACCTAATGCTTTTGGAATCAGCACCACTCTATCTATCAACCTCAACAGCTCTATCACAGCCTTAGTGGCTCTATCCCTCTGTCCCAGCGGCATCATTACGACCTTACCAGAGTTATTATAGCCTTAGCAGCTCTACCGCTCTGCCTCATCGGCTCTATCGACCTCAACGGTTTTATTGCAGCCTCGTTGGCTCTATCTCTCAGCCTGCGTTAGTGCAGCTCCATTAGCTCTATTTTTGCCTTGCCAACTAGTTGACGAGCGTCTCCCCCCCCCCAAAAAATTGGGCGTACACTGCTTTAAGTGGCGGGCACAAGGTAATAAACCTACCCCAATATTACTTAAAAATTTTTTACACTCCTTCAGCTTGGTTAGTGCGGACCTAAAAGCTCAAGGAGTGTAGGGGGCATCTGATAGGACCAGTTAACAGGCCTATGAGTAATAAAAATAGAAATTTTCAAACAATTTTTCTAGGCGGCCATCTTCGGCGCCTTCCTAAGCAGCTTAGTTCCTAGGCGGCCTCGTGGCCTTTGGGTTGGGCGCAGCGGGTTTGCTCCCTATTGAAATAAGCGCCCATCATAATGAGGAGAGAGAATAAGGGGAAAAAATAGCTATGTGATGTGACCGCCTTTTTGTCATTAATGTCCTATAGGCAAATCAATGGGCAGCGTTTAATGATACGGACCAAAAGGAAATCTTGCGGCCTATTCCTCAACGGCCCTCCTTACAATCCTAGGCGGCCTTTCATCCTAGGCAGAGGAAGTCCTAAGCGGCCCTCTTTAACAATCCTAGGCGGCCTTTCATCCTAGGAGGAGGAAGTCCTAAGGGGCCCCTTCCTCATAACAATCTTAGGCGGCCTTCCATCTTAAGTGGCCCCTTCCTCATAATATTCTAGGCGGCCTTCCATCTTAAGCGGCCCTTCTTCACAACAATTCTAAGCGGCCCTTTCCTCATGGCCTCTTCAACGGCATTTATGTGCCGAGGCATTTATAGGTCTTATAAAGGCCCTCGCTCCAAGGCATTTATTGTAGGGCATTCAATAGAATAGAGCATTTAATATCAAGTCACGGACCCCGAAGAGAAAGAGATAGCTGAGGAAGTCCTAAGCGGCCTCTTCCTCCGAGGCCTTCCTCAATGGCCATCCTAGGCGGCCTTTCCAAGCGGTCATCCTAGGCGGCCTTTCTAGGCAGCCATCTTAGGCGGCCTTTCTAGGCGGTCATCTTAGGCGCTTTGGTTTCAGACTCCAAATGCCACCACGACGATGGACTCTCTATCGCATTTATGTGCCGGGGCTTTTATGGTCTTATAAAGGCCACGTGCATTTATGGTTGCCACGATTGACTCCCTTTTGGCCCTATGCATGCACGTAAATGTGCTTCGGTAATAACTTCAGGACGTCTTCATCTTAGGCGGGTCTCGAAAGCTTCTCCCAACTAGGCGGCTCCCGAGCAATCCTAGGCGCCACCGACACCCCCATAACGGCGGCCAGGAGCAGCCTAGATGGCCACCGACCCTCCCGTAATGGCTGCCAGGAGCGGCCTAGATGGCCACCGACTCTCCCATGATGGCGGCCAGGAGCGGCCTAGATGGCCATCAACACTCCCGTGACGGCGGCTAGGAGCGGCTTAGACGGCCCCCGACACTCTTAAGACAGTGGCCCCGAGCGTTCCCAGGCGGCCGCACCGGTCCCAAGCGGCCCCTATTTCCTACCATGAGCATCCTAGCCGGCCTCATGCGTGCACAGGTCCAAGCAATCCCAGGCGGCCACAGCGATCCCAAGAGGCCCTTGGCGGCTCCCGAGCAGTCCTAGGCGGCCCCGGCCTCAGTCGATAACGGCCTCGCCGGACCTAAGTCCCCAGCGACCCTTCCTTAGTGGTTTCCAACTCGGACACGTGCGGGCCCTACAGTGACTGTTCATCACGTCATCTTCTGGATTAATAAATTATGACCACTTACTTTAATGAGATAATTAAGTGGTCATCTGTCTCTGATAAGATGGCACCTAAAGCTCTGACATTCCACTAAGAGGTAAGCTTTATCGAAAGTTATCATTCATCATAAAAGTCTTGACAAGTGGCGGCATTTGGGCCTCACAGATGTCAGCCCTGACATTTCACCCACCAAAAGTACTCAGTCATCATGACACTTCAGCCACTCAGACTAAATGAGCCCCAAAAGTCATGGTCCATCATGAGGCCCCACGTGACTCATTCCCACTAGATGACAAAGATTCAAACTTCTCAAGCAAGCTACACAGAGTACAATGGTGAATAAAGAAGGTAAGAGGTAACTCAAAAAGGACTCAACACACTCATTCGGGGGGATCTCTTTTCCTCTTTGGAGCTTTCTCAAGCTCACGGCTGTTGCCCAGAGCACTAACTTGAGCGTCGGAGGGTCCCCGCCGGAATACCCGGCCATGGGACTTCTTGCAGGCTTTGAAGATAAAAGAAGGCTCTGATATTTCTGTGGGGGAACGGTCGACGCTCAAGGAGGCCGACTCAAAGTGATCGGGCATCAACAGCATCCATTTACGAGTTGAGCTAAAAGTTGTGCACCATAGAGTTAGTGTATTATGACATCTAACTGAAGTCATGGTGGCACATTATAACATGCACCAAATCTTGAATCAAAATTAGTGGTAATGTACAACCACTTTGAGATCAGCTAAACTCCTATATTAACCAATGCTCACAAGTGGCATTGATCTCGATCTAAATAGACTTGCACCCAATGCTGATAAATCGTTGTAGTCAAGCAAATGAAACTCAAAACAGGCTGACCACAATTCAACCGAGTTAAGCATAGACTTAAGTTCAACTCCAAAAATAGAAGGCAAATAATATGCCATGATTTGGCAAACTCACCTATAGCAACAAATGGTGGACAACCAAAATGTGGGGCACTGTGGTCACTAGGTTATTACATGTGTCATCTCTAAGAAGAAAGTCTCGATCAGAAAAGAATTTCACCAAATGCATTACTCAATTTGGATAGACTCCCAACAAAGGCATCATTCAATTTGAAAAGGGACTTTATTTTACCCTATTTATGAGGGATTTTATAGCCTTATTAGAAAAATATTCCACCAAAGGCACTACTCTATTCGATAGATAGCTTATCCGAGCCATGCACCATTGATGAACCAATCTCATAAGAACGTTTTCAAACACCTATAAAAGTAGCCTTACATCTCTTATGTAAGTTAATTAGAAGCTTAGGCTCCAAAATTCTAGTGTGTTGACCTAAGAAGCTCTAGGTTTTTTGCTTTTTGGATTAATTTGAACATCAAAGGATTCCTTCAAAATAAACTTTTTAAACCTCTTTCACTCTCTGTTTTTTATAGGACAGTGCATAAAAATCATCTGGAGAGTGCTTTACTACCTGAGCTTTAACTCTTCTCATTGGTTGATGTATGAAAATTAGTTTAAGATCAAAAATATTTAAAAGTAGGAATTAAGAATTGTTTGGTCTCTTGGATTTAAATGTGAGGGTGGGAATTTATTCTACAGGAACGTACTAGGGAGATGAGAAGATAAAATTTAGACCCAAAAACTCAAGCTGTTAGTTCTTAGCCCAATCATATATACTAATTCTTCTTTCATGTACCATTTATGTATTATGGCACTAAGCCTCACATATAGCTTTTAATAGAATAGCTTGTTTATCCCTTTTTTTTCTATAAAACATTTTGCATTTATTTATAATTTATACTAATTGGATCACAATAACTAGCCTCCCCATCCCATATGCGTGCACAAAATAGGTTGGTTTCCTTGATTCATTGCAAATTTGATCACTAGAACTTATAAAAAAGAACTCTAATTCAAACATGGAGATAGTTTGGTACATCATAATTGAGATAGTGTATGAATTGTACCAATTTTTGTACATTATGCCGGTACTCTTTTACCATATGTGATGGATAACTTTTTGTGTATATAAGCACACCCTTTTATATGATGGTGGCCAAATTAAACACAACGCACAAACACGATTCAAACATAACATAAAATAAGTGAATTTAATTTATTCTTAAATAAGTTCATGCCATAACTGTACCGGCATGATTATGTTATAAAATAATGATGTCATGTTATTTGTTGACACATCAACTCAAAAATGACATTGTTATAACCCTTCTAACATACTTTATCAATAACATTTTTAACATTTTTAATTGTTTCTTTTTCTTAATATAAGATTACCTAGAATGTAATTTTAAAAGAAAAGAATGTTGCTTTTGTATTTTGTCTTGATGTCATTAGAAGTTAAAACCTATAAGAAAAGTTAAGTAGATCATGTCTATTCATATTAAATAAGTTATTTAAGTAAATCTGAACTATTTATATTAAATAATTTGTTAAGGAAGTTATATTAAGAGGATTATTAAGTGAGTCATCTCGTGTCAATTCAATAAGATCTATTTATTAAACAATATATCACATCAAGTCACTTATTTAATAATTAAACTATATTTATTTTAAAAATTTTGATATAATTAATTAGTCATGTATTTGTATCGATTCATTTATATTTTAGATATAATACGACAGCACAAATTGCCACCCTTACCTTTATATTGATCATACTATTGTCACTGTTCCAACATCACATTTATGTAGCATGCATGGACTGTTTTCAGGTAAACTATAATTAAGTTGTCATAATAATCAATGTTTTGTTTTCTTTAATAGTGTGCGTGGTATTATTTACTTGGGCTTTATCTCTCATAAAAGATGCCATAAAATTGGCTACATAAATATGGGAGAACCCTATCTCAAACACCCTTAACAATTGTAAATTATAATGAAGGTGGAAAGTGAACCTAGGTCTCTTGGTGCAACCATAAGAACCTTTACAATCTCAGTCAATTGAAATCTTTTATTATTTATTTAAGTGAAATATATAGCTTTAGATTTCATTACATCTAAGACTTGTGATAGCAAATTTGTATGTCCCAATAATTGTGTTTCTCTTCTAGAAGCATATTTGAATTTTTAATAAGTTCTTGCCTGATTTATGAATTTAAATAGGGTATTTTTGAACCCCTATCGTCAATGGATATGCCACCCAGACAGGACTGGAACGTTCCGTTTGACTTGTAGACCAAATTGTAGCATTTTCCACCTTTTAAAAATCAGTGAACCAATAAATGTTATAATAATTTTCTTTTCCTTATGATATAAGTAAGTAACCTTCTGACTTCCGTTTCAACACCACCTCTGGTACAATGAAGACACAAGCAATTTAACAAGGGATTTTGAAGGTCAGTCAAACATCAACTTTAAAACCTTTGAATCAATGAAGACTCAATACCGTCATGCATTATTACCCTGCAATATCGCTGTAAAATGTAGAGGAGGCAAGATGATTGGATCTCCCACACTTCCACTCAATCCACCTTACAGCACCGTTCTGCCCTAAGTACCAGCTGTCTGAAGTATTATTTCATTGCAGCAAATAATGCAGGAATCTGGAGCAGTGCACTGGCTCCAGTCCCTCCCACAAACAACCGTTACAAAATGAAGTTATCCCATTAGGAGTTGTCACCCCTAAAATCATGGGCTGTCACCCATAACTCTATCAGCATTAACTTTGATGCTAATGCTGGTGTTGCCTGATTGCCTCTGATAGTCGTTCGTTTTGTTAATTAACACCCAACTTTGTTGATGCCAAACTACCCTCCTCACTAACATATGCGATCCACACAAGATGCATATATTCTTGCACTGACTTACTACTCCTAAGCATAAGTACAAAACCTTTCCTCCTGCTTGCAACTAAAACCTAGCATCTTCGTCACCCAAGAAGTGGAGCCTCCCTAAGTATATAAAGATATCACCAGCGCATTAAAGCCCAATACCACTCCACCAGCCAGTGGATTTTGTTTTCAAAAGACGCCCACTTTATAAGAACAAGGAACATGGTAAAGAAGAACAAGTTTATATCACTGTAAAAAGAAAAAAAGAATACGTTTAAACATAAACAATACCAAACAATTATGTCACTGATAGGCACATATGCACAATAAAATAAACAAGTACATCAATAATACTCCGGTATTCTTCTTGCCTAGCGGCTAAAAAATAACATCAAAAAAGCAAGAACATACCAAAATAACATATCCAACAAGGACCGACAGCCAAGCTTGGAATACCAACAAACAAGCATCTGCAACCCAAAATACTTCATGATATATAGACGGAATTAAACATCAAAAGAACAAACATCAAGAAGGATATATATATATATATATATATCAAGTTTTTCTTCTAGTTGGTAGCACTGGTCTTCTCATGACTCTCCTCCCCACCATTCTTGTGATAGCCAGGCAACTTCTCCATGAGCTTTCCTAGTATACCCTTCTTCTCTTTCCCCTCGCTTCCATCGGTCTCATGCTCCTTCCCATGGTCGGCGCACTCTGCGGCCGGGGCGGCGGCCTCCTCTGACTTCTTGTGGTGGCCGGGGAGCTTCTCCTTGATCTTTTCTAAGAAGCCTTTCTTCTCCTCTTCCGGGGCTCCCTCTACTTTCAGGCGCTCCTCCACCTTCTCCACCTTGGCAGTGGAGTCCTCGCCTTCGATGGAGACGGCGGTGACTGCCACGTCCTGCTCGATCACGGCCGGCTTCGCTTCTTCGCCTTCCTTCTTTTCACCATGGATCTTCCCCTTGATCTTCTCCTTCAATCCCTTCTTTTCTTCTTCTTCTCCTTGCTCTCTCCCTCAACTTCTTCCTCCTCTGACTGCTTACCATATAGGGTTAGATTAGATTAGAATTTTATATTTAAAATAACTATTTTGCTCTTATTATACATCAAAAGGACAGATAATCCATGCGCACTAAACATCTAGCTTTAAAAAGGGGACGATAAAAGAGGAAAATGATCTAACAGTGGTCTAAATCACAGCACAAAAACCATATATATATATATATATATATATATATATATGCAGTGGAGAAAAACTAAAATAAAATAAAATAAGACAGAGCGCTAAGGGTTTACAAGATGGGGCGAACATACCGAACTAGAGCTAGAGCTGTGGGAGCGGTGGAGCTTATCAAGCAAGCTCTCCTTCTTCTCTTCCTTCTTCTCCTCTATATGAACCTTTTCCACTCCGGTGACCAGAACCTCCTCCTCCTCCTTCTCCTTCTTGCCCATGAAGTCGAACAACCCCCGGTCCTTCACCTCCACCACTTCCTTGTGCTCCTCTGCCATCCCTCCCGAAGACTTCACTCGCAGACACCAACGGATACGTATGCGACCAGGAGGGCTCCTGTGGGTTTCTGCTAGAAATCTCTTCTCGCTTAATTACCTCGCTTTGGATTCGAGCTGAGGATGGGTTGAAGAAAGCCCACTGGGTTATGTAGAGCTTCGGTGGATGGTGGGGTCACGAGGGAAGAAGACGTGGGACGCGTTGCCAACGCGACGAAGGATGGAAATTATTAAGAGCCTCGGGAAGATTGAAGGAAAGCAAATAAAGGCAAGAGGTGGGGGCCGCCGTGCGGCCTCGTCTTTCCGTCGGCCAGTGAAATTGCCACGTAAGAAAGGACGTGGGTTGGAGGTCACTAGCGGGCCCCACGCTGTCAGTCTCGGGCGGACGGATCTGGAAGGGCGGTCGCGCTTATCGGAGTCATGGGCCTCTCGATATGATGTCCCGCGGATGAGTTGTGCCACTCTTAGGTGAGACACGCGTGAAAATTTTATTGGCTGTGGGGGGTGGAGGCATGTTAAGAGTTGTGGTTGGGAAAAAGGTGTGGGGTCGCCGCTAAACGTCGTAGTCGGTTGGCCGTCGGCCTTTTCATGACCCTGCCTTCTCGCTCAATCAAGCGGGACTTCAGGGTTAAGACTCAAGGGTAAGGGGAGTACCATACCACGCCCTTGGACCATAGGGAAATTATTTTGAATTGGAACGGTGCACAAGGCGGGGCGGGGCGGGGCACAACCGAAAGCCTCACCTATTGGAAATTATTATTATTATTATTATTTTCTTTTCTTTCGATAACGGGCGCAAAGTGCGGTGGATGACAGAGGATCCTAACTTAATTATTTTAAGCACTCGCTGGTGTCAAGAAAGGATGTGATGGTCTTGAGGTCATCCACCTTCATGATTAGGAGTGCAGCTCGGTTCATAAAACTCAATTTTTTAATATTAATATTAATTTTATTTATAAATATTAATTTTAATTGTAATTTTAATTTTATTTGTAAAATTTTAATTTTATTTTATTTTTAAAAATTAGATTAAATTGAGTTTTATGTTGAAATTTGATTGATAAAAAAAAAAAGATAATTTAAGACAAACAAGCTTAACATTAATAAATAAGCTAAAGTTTGAAACAAATAAGTTTCACATTGTACAAACAAGCTGAAGTTTGAAACAAACAAACTTCTATTTTAAATTATACGTCTAAAAATATACATCTTTTACATATGACTAAACAAAAAAAAGTACATTTTTAAACCAAACATATCAAAGTAATCTAATGTTTTATAACATTTCAATAGCCACCATATGCATTGATGAAGTCATCTTTATTCTTCGGAAGCAAAAAATATTGAGACGATATAAAGAGCCAGCTAAAGACCACATAAGTCTGTATATATGAGGGATCTTTTCTAAGTAGCGAGACTGCATTCGCCATCCAAAGCTCTCTGGTTTTTGTTCATCACCCCTTTTCCGGATGTTTCAGTATCTTCTCATCACCTCTTCCTATATGCTTTCATAAAATTTTGGCAAACTTCATATTAGAAGTTACAAATGTTTCAAAGAAGATAATTAAAAAAATAAAGATACTAGTTTGGCCCACTAATATTACATGATAAAAGCAATAGTTAAAGGTAGATTGCTCATTTTAAAAGGTAATGAAGGTTCTGGTGGAATGTTCATACCAAGAATCATCACTTCCATAACACCATTGTCAGCTCTACATATCTTTAAACCTAACAAATAAGGCTAAATCATCACTTCCACAACACAGTGGACCTGCCGCTTGCGGCTTTGTAGGTTCGGGTTTTCTCGGGTTTGGGTTGACTACTCCGAACCCGGCCCAATTGCAAATCGGTATGGGTTCAACCTGGATCCTTCGGGTTCGGGTTAAGCAAACTAGAGTTTGAGTACTGCTGCAAATCGGGTTTGGCGGGTCGGGTTCGGGTTGAACCCGACCCAAGTTGCACCCCTACTGCTGGTTAACATTTGCTCATCTTTAATGAATTTAGCTTATTTGTCATTTGTCTAGTGGATAAATGATAGCTACATGCAACTCGTGATTAATGAACCAAATCAAATATTTTCTAGGGTAGAATTTACTTGATTCCTTTTCGTATATGGATCATTGGTCAACATTTTTTTTTTTGAATATTTGATGTTATGTTTTTGGCTGAGTTTTCTTTCGTAAAAAATGGTTCAATTAATGTCACTTATTAGAATTTTCTTGCAGTGAAAAATTATTTTCTTTAGACAAAGCATGCGATTTAGTCAAGCTTGCATGTTGAATAATTTATCCTTTTATCTTGATGCTGGGAGGGAGCTTCTCTCGAGCTGCTCTTGCTTTTAAGAGGAATAGGTTCTTAGTTTTATGTTTTCACGAAGCCTGTTGGCCCAGATGGCAATTCAAGAGAGAAAATAAATTGGGTTCTTAAAAAATTTGGCACTTAAAAATAGTTTCACAAAGTAAAAGTGCACAAGGATAAATGCTAAGAGTGTGATGCTAAAAATGCAAAGCTAAATATAAAGATAGAGTAGAGAGAAGAGAGACAAGCACGATAAACACAAAAAAATTTATAGTGGTTTGGTGTTAGCTACACCTATATCCACTCCCAAGCAACTCTTGGGCCCACACTATAATCATCCTGATTACAGCCGAGTTGTTTTATAAGCTCACAACTCAAACTTGTTTTATAATGGGATCACAACGAACCCAAACGGTTTTCATAGGCAACCTATCACAAGCTATCTAGCTTGCACAAGGCTAATCTGCCTTCCATTAATTCAATGATCACCTGATTGAATCAGTAACCAAATGTAATAAGAGTAAGGTTACAATAGAGTTCAGCTTCTTAAATGAGCAAAAAAGCACTATAAATAAGATAGAAATAGAAGAGTCTGATTTAAAGATTTCTGGAGTTGGGCTTTTCTTTATTTCTCTTCTCCTCTTGGATGATCTTCCTCAAGATAGCATTGAAGCTTTGAAGAAACGTTGATGGAAATCCTTCTTCTTCTTCTTTCTATTTGATGGAAATCCTTCAAGATTGGCTTTTGAAAGCTTTGTATTTCTCTAAACTCTTTTCAAATACTTGGGATTTCAAATCTGAACTTTTTCTTTTTGATTTTTCTCTTCCTTCTTCTTTTTATTTGATGAAAATTCTTCAAGATTAGCTTTGAAAGCTTTGGATTTCTCTAAACTCTTTTTGAACACTTGGGATTTTAAATTTAAATTTTTTCTTTTTGATTTTTCTCTTTCTTTTTCTCTTTTTTTCAAACAATAGGATATCTCCCTTTTATAATTTCCTCTTAATCCATCTTTAGATAAAAACTAGCATTGAATGTACTTGTGGATGTGTTTAGCATAAAAGAGGAAAGAGCCATTAAGGTTTATTAAGGAAAAAACAAGCTTTGGAGTTGTCTCTAACACACCTGAAATTACCTCTGACAGATTAGAGTTGGTTCTAATCTGGCCTGGAGTTCGCTCTAAGTCGAGATGCTTGAAACGGTAATATTTGCTCATCTTGGAGTCGGCTCTAGCTTTCCGTGGGATCGTCATCTTTTTGTGCGAGAGTTGACTCTAATAAATGCGGGAGTTGGCTCTAATTGTGCCTCGAAAAATCAGTTTCTGTTTTATCATTAGAGCCGGCTCTAATTTCCCCAGAAGTCGGCTCTAATCACTATAGAGTCGGCTCTAATGCATGCCGAAAGTGCCAAACTATTCCGATACACTCTGGAGTCAGCTCTAATCCATTTAGAGTCGGCTCTAATATCTAAAACTTGACACTTAACATTAGACATAGATTTAAACTCAATTTTTCTTTGGATTTTGATAAATTAAGCATTTAAATTCTTGAAACATTTAATCAAAATCATTAGTAACATAATATATATACTCATATGATTTTTGTTATTCATCAAAATCAACAATTGAGTCAACAAAGCCTTTTCTAAAATTAATATGCTCCCATTTATGGAGTTTTTTTAAATGGACCAGCTTTAGTGGAGCAGGCATTTTACCTACAAGAGCAAATTTTTTAAATAACTTTTTTATTTGGTAGCTTACTCTTTCTTTCTTTCAAGTAGAGATTTTTTAAACAAGTGATTGAGTTGCCTCTCTTCTCTTGCTCACTAGGAAGATTTCTTTTGGACAGTCTTCTAACAATTTACTTTCTCTTTCTTTTAAATAAAGTTCTTTCAGATACATTGACTTTCTTAAAGAGCAAAGTCCCTTATTTTGCTTAGTGAAAAGAGATTTTTAAGCATTTTTTTAATTATATATATATATATATTGAGTAGAGTTCTTTCAAATTGTTAGCTCTTTAGTGGAGTGAACTCCTTTCTCTTGCTTAGTGAGGAAAACTTTTTTAAGCATTCTTTTGAGCCCATATACTAGGTTCTGGAGGTTGTTATGGGTAGGCTTAGTCTAAGTTTTCGCTTAAAATATAGTGATGATGCAGACCAAAATTGATGATGATCATTTAAGGTAGCCTCTTGGGGAACCGTTGGTCAGCTGTGATACTTTGGTTCTATCATATGGTGCTTCGGGAAGTTATGATGCTTTGGTTTTACCACATAAACCTATTAGCCAAGTTAATAAGGAAGGCCACATGGCAATGCTCCACTACAACATGTAACTAAAAGATATTTTTGAATCTCAAAGTGCCCAGTTTTGTAGCCTTAGGACATCATCACCATCAATAGCTTAAGGATAGGTAGTCGATGAAGGGTGAACGATCTTCAAGGCATGCATATTTTAAAATTTTGATAACGATTACTAATGCGGAAGCTTAAAGATTAAATATTAATCTATCCAACATGCATCAAGATCGTATCTTTGCCTTATACTATAGGATCGTTTGATCTAAATTATGCATATAAATAAAATCATCAAGATCATATCTTGATCTTCAAGATAAGAAGTCATACTACTTGTCTTGAAACCTGCCTTAAGATCTAGGGATCATATCACTTACCTTAAGAACAATAGGTAAATTTGTTGTGCTCTTCAGCTATTCAATCGTTTCGGCCTCTAGAATCGTTCACACAAAGTCCCCGAATGATCGAATTTCCGGGAATGCTAGCTCGTGAAAAAATAACTTGCTGATCTTGAATCCTCCCATTTAAATCTTTCTCCAAGATCCATCAAACTTTTGCTAACACCAGAATCACACTAGAATTTTTAGTTCTAACTCTTAGAACTATATTATTTTATTCTGACTCTTTAGAATTTCAATCTATCTCTTGATCTAGTGAAGAATGTCCTCTATTTTATAACACTTAGAATTTCGACGTTTGGTGAAAACTAAAGAGACGTGAATTCTAACACTTAGAATTCCAACGTTTGATTATTCCGATGTTTGGTGAAAACCAAAAAGATGAATTTTAATACTTAGAATTTTGGTTAATTCCAATGGTGAATTTAAAGAGGTACATTAATTCCACATGAATTCTAACACTTAGAATTCCAATTAAAATCGTTTGGAGAAGATTAAGGTTATACATTAAATTCTACATGAAAATTTAATCTCTCATGAGATGAGATTTTAGTTATCTCATCATGTGAAATCCTCATGCGAGAAAACTCTTTTCATACATGGAGTTTAGGTTTGGGTTTTGGTTTAAGCTGATTTGAATTTATTGGATTGAACCTACATGGATCATGGTCCTAGCCCAAATCAAATTTGGCTAGTTTTGAATCTAGTTAAGTCCAAACCAAGTCTTATTTCAAATCAATATTTGAAATTGATTAGTCCTTCTAATAGACTTAAACCTAATTGAATCTTATTCACTTGTACTTAACCCAATTGAGATAATTCAATCAATCAAATTGATTAATTAAATCATATACGATTCTCAATCGTTGATCAGCAAATAGATCATCCTGGGAAACTTCAATGCATCTGACTCTCTAGGTTTGAACCTAAGCCGGTAGCATAGGAATAACTTCCTATACTAATCGATGTGCCCATTTAGCAATAAAACCCGACGTCCGGATATGTCAAAGGATTGCCGAGCAAACTCCAAAAACCCTAAGAAATAGTTACCATATAATTCATCCTTTTGATCACAAATGCTAAGGATGGCTTAAGAGCCTGTCAACTCTAAACAATAAATCCATAAAGTGATTTCAACTTTAGTGATCATGTGACCTTTACATGAAGTGCCTTGGCCAAGGTCTTGTTAAATTGAAACATAAGCATTTCTCTTTTAACATGATAGGTCAAATTTATCTTGATCCACAGCTGACTACCACAAATACTTGACTGCACTTAGTAACCTTTTGTAACTGGATTAAAAATCCAGATGGTCTAGCACCTAAGTACAATGAGTTGCTTGCAAGTCACCGGTTGTGATCTTCAGGTCTTAAGATACTTATACCCATATCTACTCGGATTAACTCTTGACATCAGAGTGTCCAAAAATGAGTCACGTTCGGTGAAATATACTTCTACACTTTCATCTGTATGTCATAACAGTGGCTCTACACTCCTTGGTTAAAAGGACAATCAACTAATATGATATACAATGTTCTATAATTGATAGTACTATGGCCCTGTCATAGTATATCATTTGATCACGAATACTTTTGAGGACCTTCAAAGATAAATTCTTCTTTATTGTAAAAGAAGATCCTAAGGGTTTTATTACTATTAGGAGTTTTAAGAAGATGTTCTTGTAATGAATAAATTGTCAAATAACTTTTATTAACATATCAATTTATATGCAATTTACTTCAGTACAATCATTAAATGATTAGCTTTAGGATACAATTTCTAATAGTCGAAGCATAAAGGCCTTAGATAACCTCACCCTCTAACTTGTATATACAGCAAGAAGTGGGAGGCCAATGTTACTAACCCTACCCTCTACTTCTTTTATTATAGCCATAGGAAAACCTTATTTTGATTTCCATCATCTTCAAATCATAGTGTGTAGTAGCAAAAAGAGATTTTGAAGCTTCGCTCTAAAGATTAGCAACTGCCTTTATCTAGGCCATTGAAAAGTATCAGTGATTTGAAGCCTTCAACGATGGGCTAACTTGCTTTAGTGCAAAAATCTTTATCATCAATTTTGAGAAAAGCTGTGATGTCATAGTTTAGTCATTTGTAGATCCAACCCTAGCAAGAGGCTTTGGAGGGGGAGGTAGTAAAGGATGTGGTAGCTAACAAGATGCCACTCCCAATACCTCTTCTTCCTCTTCTTCTCCCACCATCTCCTCTTTTTCTTCCATTCCTTTCTTTCTTCTCTCTTCCATTCTTAGCCCCTTTGATTCTCTGCTAAGAGTGACCAAGACATGGGGTTGAGTTGTTGTGTATAGCCATTTGGCCTTTCTTTGATATTTAGTCAACTTTAACTAAGTACAAAGGTATGGCCTTGGGGTTTTTTTAACATGTAATAGTCTTTTTTTCATTTTCTTTTTTACTTTTGTTCTTTTTTTTAAAGGACAATATAGACCTACTTGTAGTAGGTGTACAAACTTATGGGGCTTGATGTACTTTGGCTTGCGCATAGACCCTAGCCACTTGATCTTTTCTTTTCAATGTGATGACATATACCTTGCCATTGCCTAATCACCTCTATGTTCCTTGACTCTATTCATGGTTGGATCCTTTATGGCGAAGTGATAGCTCAACATCATGGCTTTTAGAGCATTAAAGTGGGGATACTTTAAAATGGTATTATAAGCTAAAGAAAGCTTTACCATGAGGAAGTTTGGCATCACCATGGCTTGGTGGGTTTTCTTTTCAACATCCACCATAAGGTTAATGGTCTACTTGACTGGGATTGAGTTCTTAGAAAAATCAACCAGCAAGCCTCCAAGGGCTTCAGATGATCTCCACTAATTTTCATATTTTAAAAGCTTCAAAGTGAAGGATATCAACTGAGCTCCAAGTGTTGACTGGTATCCCTTTTACCTAGTAGCTAGTAATGATATGGTGACTACCAAAGTATCATCATGAAAAGTTTGGATATCTATTTGTCAACTTTAGAAAAGGATATGACTTTTCTTATCTTCTATCTCTTTGATGCCTCGGCTTTGTGCCGTCAGATGTATACTTTTTTGACCAAAGCACTTTCTTCATCGGTGATAAATTTTTCAGAGATTATGCTAACTTTCTTGGTGATAAGATGGTAATCACTAAAGTTCGATATGACAGAAGGAACTAAGGCTCTCGGTTTGTCAAATAGTCCCTTGAGACTTCGAGTAAGCTTCATAGGGTTATATAGGGTTATCTTAAAGTGCTGATTTGGGACCTTAGGTCATTGCTTTAGGTTGGGGTCCCTTATCCTCTCTCTCTAAGGGTGAGTGGGAACTCTATGGCATTGATCCTATTTGTCAGCTGGCACACTCCTTATCTAGCCCCTGCACTTAAGGCACTAGTAGGGCCTATACCATAAAGGTTTAGCTATAGTGGGTTAGCGGCCTTTGCTCTCGGATGGACTAGAGAGAGGGTTTGGTGCCTGACCTGGCCCAAATAGTTTAACAACTATTAGTGCAAGCTAACTCATAGGGCCTAAATAACACAATATTCACTTCATTCATATAGATAATGCTACTCTGATGGTACCAAAATCTGGCTAAGGGATCCTATGCGGAGATGATGAGATGAATGATGACATAAAAACTAAGGTGGAGCCCGATTTCCTTGGCTCTATGAAGGAAAGCTCTATACTTAGGTTGGTACTCTTATGAGGACAAAAGGAAAGTATGAGGGTATCAAAATTGCTCAACTAAAGACCCTTTGATGCTTAAATCAGTAAGGAAGAATGATCGAGAAGGTCAAAAGTAAACCTTTTAGCCTTCTTATTTTAAGAAGATGGAAGACAATATAAAGTTCTAGGGCTTACAACTAAGTAAGATTCAAAGGAGAGAGAGGTAGGAAAGACGAAGGAACCCCCCACGTCGGATGAGGTTTCTTCTCATAGGCAAGCATGGGTCTTAGTGCTAGAGGCTACCTATTCTATAGTGGTATGTCTTACTATGTTGGTAAGATTGGTTAGCAGATAGGAATATTCCATCTATCATATGAGCTTTACTTTTGGCACAGGAATATATGTGTATATGGTGTTATCTAATCTTGTCCATAATTTAGTCAGGTAAAATAGTTAGAAGCTTTGTTCGATAAGTTCTTTTGACATTGTCTAGCCCCCACAAGTGCCAGTGATGTGGCTTGAAGGGACACATACCCTCTTGATGGGATGCTAGCTAGGTTCTAGCTTAATTTATCTCTATTAGGTCCAAACTAGATCGATCAATCCGATCAATGAATTGATGAACAAAATCCCTAATTGATCCAGTTTTTTAATTGGACTCATTGTATAATTGTGTCAATGAAAATCATATGAATTGATTAGTTATTTATTGACCTAATCATAATTGAAAATATTAGACAAATTTTTTCTAAGCTTTAAAATTACTTTTTAATTAATATAATGTAAATATCATGGGTAATTTTTTTAAGTCTTTTCATCTTTCAAAACTAAATTCTCTCTCTTTTTTTTTCAATTGATCTAGCCTTCTCTCTTGCCTCTCTCTTCCACTAGCTCAGATAGAGGATTTCAAGTGGTATTATCATTATTATTATTTAAAAAAAATTAAGATTTATATTCTATTATAATTTAAATAGTTTAATTTTAAAGATTTATATTTTAAAGCTTTCAACTTAATTAATTTTATAGAAATATATATATATATTATGATGATTCATATTTTTTTAATTGTACTAATATTTTTAACTATTTATATTATTAATTATTATTTTATTGGTTGAATTATTGAACTATTGCCTTAATAACGATATTTCTACCTATTCTAATAAGTATTGACCTTTTAACTTCCCTACGCTTTAATGCAAAGTTCCCAACGTATGAGCTAATAAAAGAGAAAGTATTCAAGAGATCATGTGTACTATAAATATCAGTCACCATCACTCGGTGGAGCCCGCATGCATGGAGTGCTCTCGAGGGCAGACCTTTAGGTAGTGTTTGAAATAGAGGATAAGAGGGGATATCCCCTCTTATTCCCAAAAGCCATAACTATAAGAATAGCAGAGAATAAAGTTAACCAAAGGGATAATCCATGGTTAACCATGGTTAACCATGGGATATCCCTCAATTTATTCCTAGAAAATATAAGAATAGCTGGTTATCCCTCCAAATAAGAGTAAAAAAAGGTTATCCTATGGATTTACCTTTTTGCATTTGATATGATCAATGGGATAGCCAAGGGATATCCCTAGGGATAGCCAGGGAATAAACTCTATCCCGTGTACGCACTTATCCATGGATAATATTTTTTCTATCAAACACTACCTTAGGCAGCGTTTGGATGCTGGAATAAGGCCTGGAATAGGGCTTTATTCCAGGTTATTCCCCCAAACGCTGGTTTAAATCATCGGTGGGGCCCACTCAAATGCTTATTCCGGTCAGCAGTGCGTATCCGCGTTTCTTATTCTGCCCGGACCCCTGGAATACGAAATTTCGGCAATGTAGCTATTCCAAGGGCAATCAACGGATGTTAAAACAATTGGAATCTGGCTTTGGATTGGGGTCGGTCTTGTTCTTTTGCTCTCGCGATTAGGGTTTCCTACGGCCGCTGACTTCCGATCCTTGCTCCTCCCCTCTGGCCATTTCTCTGCGGATGCTCTGAAATAGGTCTCCCAAGTCTTCGCTCCACGTGGACGAAGAGGATCATCAGGATCTAACCAAGTTCTCGTTCACTCTTCATCTCTTCCCTGAAACTAGTTATCTGGCTCCTCATCCTCGTCCAATAATTTGCTCCTCTTACTGAGAATGGCCTCAAGAAAGCGAGGGATCAGGTATGCTCTCCCTTCCTTTTTGATATGTTTTTTTTAAGCTAGGGTTTGAGCGCTGTTGCTGTTGGAGTGAACCGATTACGGTTTGGGGTAATCTGGATTTCTTTCCAACCTTATCACTTAAAGAAGCTTGAACATTCTGAACCCAATCTCTTGCTACACTTCTAGACATTCAAAAGCTTAAGGGGAAAATACTAAATGTAGGAAATCGAGTAAAGAGGTTTGACCTTTGTTTAACCTCAAGGCACTGGATGTGCCTTCAACCTCTAATTTCTTTTAAAAAGGCATTCTATAAGGCTTTAATGTTGGACGGATGCTTCAACCTACATGCCATTTGTATTAGCTGAGAGTTAGATAGCGATTATTGTTGGATGCTCCCTTCAAGCTTATTTTAAGTACCTTAATCTTCAATAATTCATGTTCAAGGCTTCGGGTATTTACTATATCTGCCTGAGATAGATCTGTCGTATCTCTAGACATGAGGGCTTGGACTTTATCTTCTCCTACTGATGAATGTTGATGTTTTAATTAGGAATAGTTATTTTTGTACTCTGTTGTTAATTTCCTATTTGTATGGAGGTAGGACAACCTATTTGAATGATAACTACATAGTGGACTTTGTAGCTGTAAATGTTATTGTATAAAAGCACATACTTTGCTATCTACATAACCTAACTACCCTTGTAGATTTTTTTTTTGACATCCGTGAAGGAACACACATTCATATTCATTTTCATGTCGCAGCCATATACATGCTTCACAGTCTATTAAAAGTATTTCGAACTATGTAATGTTCGTGAAAAAACCATAACTGTAGAAACATAAATCAATGGCCTATATCAGTTGGCCAAGTCTGTGCCTTGGCTGGTTATAAGAACCGGTCTATCACATGCAAGCCTAGAATCAATCAGTTAGTTAGTTTCAATTTGAACACTAATTATCCATTTAGGCTTATTACAACTAAAGACAATGTTATGCAAGTGGTTAGATGTGCATATTAACTTATTAGGCTTGTAATATCTCATTTCTTATGTCACACTGCATGACAAGTAGGATTGATACAGTTGGACCATCTTACGACGAGATAAGCAAAATCATTAACTGCACTGTCGACAGTGATCACCGATTCCATGTTTTAGCAAGCATATCCTGATTGTATCAATGATTAAAAGAATGAAAATTATGATCATTATTACCTCCAACTTCATATTAAGCTAATCAAATAAATAAACAATGATGACATTGCTACTTAACTGCCATGATTTTGATGTCACTTAAATCGTAGACATTCACTGCATTACTCTAATAGATCCAATTCTCTATAACATTCGATAGCATCACGTGTCACGCCTTATCGCAATAGAATCAATGATGTCTTTATTTCACGCCGTGACATTAAGCTTTTGAGCCGGTCAGTTTGTTTCTCTTGTTATTTGTCAGAATCTATATTCAAGGATTTGTTCAACTGTGGATTTCGGTAGTTCCTTTGCCATATTGGAATTGAGTTTTTGTGTTCAATCGTGGCATTTTCGAACATTAGTTGTAGCTCGACACCTCAACCTTGTGAGCTAATCCGTTTGTTGCTAGTTATGAATTGTCTGACTGCAGTTCCGTGGCAATTTACAACTGTGTTATTGGATTCATTTCATAGGTTCTGCCAGCTTCTGGACATGCTGATATTGTCTTCCTTTTACAAAGCATTTATATGACGTGCTGTTTTCATTCAAACATTATCAACATGCTGCTCTTCCTTTCCTTCTCCTAAGCTTTGCAACATCTAATTTTACTTACCTGCTCCAGCCTATTTTTGGTCCATGAACAATGATCAACATGCCTGGATAAAACAGTTTATGTACCATGCTTATCTTTTAAAATGGGATTAATAGTTTACCTTGAATTGGCCGATACTGGAAGAGTAGCACTTGTCCGTAGTAACCCTAGTTGATATTGTAGACTTCATAATATTTTCCTGAATTGTAGCAGGTTCACAAATGTTATTTGGTGCGTTCAGTGCTATCAATATGGAGGCCTATATCAGTTAGCTGGATTTGACAGGTTAATCAATGTCCGTCTATATTGGAACTGGGTAAGGAGGGTAGGTTATTTGAATAATGATGAAACTGGATTTAGAATCGATCATCCATTAAATTTGGAGGCAGCAATGTCTTACTATTGTCAATTTTAAGATTCTTCCATTATTTTTCAACAAAGATTTCGTCTGTTTCTTCTACTTTTCTTTTCAGATTTTATCAAATAATCATTTTCATGTTTCAATCGTTCTATTCTGTTGCTCGTCACAGTTGATGTATTGACTGTCGGTTGTTAAGGTAGCTTGCCATATGATGTTTCTCTACTTTGATTTCTGAATTCAATTTATGAACTAAAATGGCTATGCTTTCAAAGTTACCTTTTACGGATGATTATACTGGATTCACGGCTACTTATCGTAGTCAAATGATGACAACTAAATCCTATGTTCTGAGTTAATGATTTTTAATGGAATTATTGATTTCATGGGACGAATTCCAGTATGTAATTGCTGACACTTGGGGGTGACAACACAGTGGATGCAGTAAACCTACAAGTTGTAGAATGTTGATGGATTTCGCTGGTTGTCTCTTACATCATGTTGCTTATCTGTCGATGGTTCTTGTGTCTGTTTATGTTTTGATAGGTGTGGAATCCTTTGATATGTGCCATTTTTGTGTGACTGCTCTCAGGTGAGTTGACAAAGTTTATTGGCACATTCATACATTAGATTGTTTATGCGTAGCATCTTAGAGGGAGATTGGTTTGTCGTGAACAATGACTTGCCTTTGCTGGTATAGTAGAGCTTAGACATGGCCGAAGGTCATAGAGTAGTTAATGGTTTTTTAACTGCATGCTTTATTGTTGGAAAAATTCTTGAATTTACTGCATCTATCAGGTGAAATCTTACTTTCTTATGTCATATGAACTTGCTACCTCTGTATCATATCTTGGCTACTGATATATATAACTCATGGATCTGGCTTTGGATTTTTCGGGACGTCGTAAAGGTGTAACTGCAAGTAGCAGCCTGAAGCCTTTTGTGCCCAGGATATTTGAACTTCTTCTCGGACTTAATGACCATCGATTTGTCACAGTATTTAATGCTTCTTTTGTATTCTTCAACATTAAGGCATATCGAATCTTGTTTCTGATCCATTGTTTCTTTCACACAGGTTGAGGTGGTTGATGACTGCACAGGTGATGGAGTGCAAGACATTGTGGCTGAAAGGCAACATGTTTAACATCCTTTTTTTTGTCTCTTTAGGCTATTACTGCATCTGGGATCCCAGAGGGTTGGATGGGTGTTGACAAAGCCGTGCTTGATGAAAAGGAGGTAGGTACAATTCAGCTGCTGGTGGTGCAAGATTGGATTTGTTGGTAGGCAACTCTCTTCCAGACATTCTTGTTCGTGATGATGCCGGAGTCTTCAACTAATGCCTGTCCAGTTAAAGCTTGTTAGCCGTTGTTATGGTAGAAATGTGGTATTGCTTGTTTTGTAAGGTTGCACATCAATGTTTTGGTGAACATTTAATAAGGATCCATTATAGGCATGAGGATGATGTGGCTCTGTCTAAAGACACCTACTTTCAGTGACTGTTACGACAATCACTCACCGTAGTTGTATTTGAAGTAATATTTAGTAGTGTATTGAATGGTCGACAAATATTTTTCATCAGATTCCTTATCTCATGATTGTGCTATTGGCTCAAGGTCGCCAATCATTGCAAATTGTTAAAAACCAAGCCAAATAGACGGATTCGAAAAAAAAAAACCAAACGCTTCTTTAATTATCAAGATCGGTAACTGTATAAACTTATTTTTTTTCCTTTATTAATAATATTATTTGATAGTAACGTAAATTAATTTAAATAAATTTTACCATTTAGAACATCAAATTTTAACAAAATAATTGATTATAAGCTATAGATTAGGAATGGTGAGACATATTTTTTTGAAACTTGAAGATTGGTACTCAAGAATTTAAGTAAAGTAGAACACTCATAAATAGTATAATTCTTGAAAAATTATTAAACAATTCATAAAATTTATGCATGTTAATTTACTAATATACTAAATTTATTAATCGATTTAATTTAGTATCCTTTATTAATTTACTGAAATTATTATTTTTTGTTTAGTTGAAGGAAAATTAAATTAATTGATAAACTTTTTTCCTTCTCATTCATTCCTGGGGTATGTATAAAATTTTTAGAAAATTAGTAATTAATTTATTAATTATTATGAAATAGGAAAAGTTAGCACATAAAATTTTAACAAATTTATTTATTTAAAGCTCTATTTATAATCCAATCATTAATTAAGTTTGATATCTTGATATTTTTTTATGAATTTATTTACTAATAAAATCCTAGGAAAATATCATAAAGTCAACGAATCTTGATAATAAAATGAAAAACAATTTTTTTCATCAAATGGTCAAGGGATATTTTTAGAATTTCAAAAGAATACTTCATCTGTTTGAATACCACTTCATCCAAACACCATTTGGAATAACACTGCATTAATTGCATTGGAATAACATGGAATACCAGATTTTCATTCAAACAGAAATCTGGCATAACAAGAGAAATAAGCTATTCATGAGGAATTCGTATTCCTATTCTCGAAATAACTTTTTGACATCTGATGATGCTCGATCACCTCTCCTGAACGTCGGGAACGGAGGCGCTTCTCGAATCCTCGCCTCATCGGGTTGCCTGCAAGGAAGTCCCGGGGCCAGAGAGGGCTCCGGCGGGACCCTCCAACGACCAAGTTAGTGACTGAGGTCACAGCTGAAGAAGGGCTCGAGTGAGCCCTGTTTTGTGTGGAGAAGAGGGATCTCTGAGAGGAGGAATCCCTTTGAGAGTAGAGATGGCGATTTTGGGGGTTATCGCCCGTACCTGTTTAGCGAGTGGATTTACCCTTTTATAGGGGTTGACACTGGCACGACCACGTGGGGTGGCGTGAAGTCAGAACGTCTACGGAGCCCTTGTGTGAATCGGGCTGGTTGGTGGGTTACGTCCCATCAGCAGCGGGGCTGTCGGCGCGCGCGTGCGTTGTCGGGCGGCACGCGTCAGAGAGGCAATTTCTTGAGCCACCGGGGCTGATCTGGCGGGAATCGGGGAGTCCCATCTTGTCAGGGCCGAGCTGGTCGACCCGAGATGGCTGGGGCCCGTCCCGCTGGCAAGGTAGTGCCGGGGCAGGGCCGAGTCGGCAGACCTGGGGACGTCGGGCCGAGTCAGGCCGGTCAGGGATGGCCTTGGCCGACTCGGCGGAACAGGGGACGCCGGGGCCGAGTCGGGCCGGCCTGGGACGGCCTTGGCTGACTCGGCGGGACTGGAGACGCCGGGGCCGAGTCGGGCCGGCCTGGGATGGCCTTGGCCGACTCGGCAGGACTAAAGACGCCGGGGCCGAGTCAGCCGGCCAGGGATGGCCTTGGCTGACTCGGCGGGACAGAAGATGCCGGGGTCGAGTCGGGCCGGCCTGGGATGGCCTTAGCCGACTCAGTGGGACTGGAGACGCCGGGGCCGAGTCGGGCCGGCCAGGGATGGCCTTGGCCGACTCGGCGGGACTGGAGGCGCCGGGGCCGAGTTGGGCCGGCCTGGGATGGCCTTGGTCGACTTGGTGAAACAGGGGATGCCGGGGCCGAGTTGGGCCGGCCGGGGATGGCCTTGGCCGACTCGGCAGGACTGGAGACGCGGGGCCGAGTCGGGCCGGCTAGGGATGGCCTTGGCCGACTCAGTGGGACTGGAAGCGCCGGGGCCGAGTCGGGCCGGCCTGGGATGGCCTTGGCTGAGTCGGCGGAACAGGGGACACCGGGGCCGAGTCGGGCCGACCGGGGATGGCCTTGGCCGACTCGGCGGGGGAGACGCCGGGGCCGAGTCGGGCCGGCCAGGGATGGCCTTGGCCGACTCGGCGGGACTGGAGAGGCGGAGGAAGTGTCGGGGCCGACCTGCTTGGAGACGTAGGGGGCCGGCTAGGAAGATGCCGGGACCGCCTGGGAGGTGCCGGGCCACCTAGCTTGGACACGCCGGGGCCGGCCGGGAAGGTGCCGGGACCGCCTGGCTTGGAAGGTGCCGGGCCGACTTTGGGGCCGTCAGTCGTCGATCTTGGAGATGTCGGCCTTTGGGGCCATCGGGTGTCGGCCTTTGGGGCCGTCGGTCGTCGGGTGTCGGCCTTTGGAGCCATCGGGTGCCGGTCTTGGAGATGTCGGCCTTTGGGCCGTGCGTCGGCCTTTGGGGCCATCGGTCGTCGGTCTTGGAGATGTCGGCCTTTGGGGCCGTCGGGTGTCGGTCTTGGAGATGTCAGCCTTTGGGGCCGTCGGGTGTCGGCCTTTGGGGCCGTCGGGCATCGGCCTTTGTGGCCGTCGGTCATCGATCTTGGAGATGTCGGCCTTTGGGGCCATTGGGTGTCGGCCTTTGGGGCCGTCGGTCGTCGGTCTTGGAGATGTCGGCCTTTGGGGCCGTCGGGTGTCGACCTTTGGCGCCGTCCAAAATTTTTATTTTCATGGGATCAACTGGCCCCATCAAATGCCCCCCACACTCCTTGAGCTTGCGTGCCTTGCATCGGCTAAGCGAAAGGAGTGTAGAACTTTTACCTTGGCACCTTGCGCTGCCTTGGAGGGACGTCTGCGTGCCTTCTTTGGCTAGCTGAGGGCGGCTAGTAATTCTCTCCTAACGCGGGGTCTGGGAGTGAACCCCGGAGGTGACCTGAGAGCTGGGAGTCGTCAGGTTCCTTTTCTTTAAAGAAATTGGTCTCCTTCTGCAGGGTTGGTCTGCCTCCCAGAAAACTCTGTTGATTGAAATCCGCAGGTCTTGAGCTTGAGGGTGCCGACACGGAGCCGGTCTTGGGTGCCGGTGCGGAGGCCAGTCTTTGGTGCCGACGCGGAGTCGGTCTTTGTTGCCCACGCGGAGTTGGTCTTTGGCGCTGACGCGGAGTCGGTCTTTGGTGCCGACGCGGAGTCGGTCTTTGGCGCCGATGCGGAGTCGGTCTTTGGTACGGTGCCGATGCGGAGTCGGTCTTTGGTGCCGACGCGGAGTCGGTCTTTGTTGCCGACGCGGAGTCGGTCTTTGGTGCTGACGCGGAGTTGGTCTTTGCTGCCGATGCGGAGTCGATCTTTGGTGCCGATGCGGAGTCAGTCTTCGTTGCCGACGCGGAGTCGATCTTTGTCTAAGAAATATACTCATCCCAAGAGCGTGATAAGATAAGGATATTCTGAATAATACTTTATTAAAGAATCGGCAAGCCACTGATAATACCGTCCGCGTTCCGAATGCGGGGGGGAAGCTTCCCATTTTGATGCCAGCTCGCTTCCTTCCGCCGGCTCCCCGAGCTGCCGCTCACCCCTCATGAGGTCATGCTATTGTTCCTTCCGTTGGGGCATTGTTGAGGCAAATCTGAGGCGCTAGAGGTGCCGACGCACCTGGGGCCGCTAGGTTTCCTCGAACGAACCTGCCCAAGTGGCCCTGCCGGATAAACTTTTCAATGGCCTTCTTTAACTGGCGGCAATCTTCGGTGTCATGCCCATAGTCTTGGTGATACCGGCAGTAAAGCTCTTTGCTGTGGGGTTTATTGACTTTAGGGGATGTGGGCGTTGAAAGTAAGGCTCCTCCTCAATCTTTAGCAGGATGTGGGAGATCGGAGCCGTGAGAGGAGTAAACCGCTCCTTAGGAACCAGTGCCTGGGGCCGTTGGTCAAGGCGACTGGGCGGCTCGGGCTGCCTGGATCGTCCCTCAGCTGGTTCCATGGGTGTTGGCTTCTTATTGGAACTCCTACCGGCTTCCCTTTTGGACGAGTCAGCCTCGTTGGCACGGATGTACTTCTGGGCCCGGTGGAGGAGGTCGGAATAAGAGCTTGGGGGCTTCTTATCCAGGGAGAAGGTGAAGCGGGGCGGAAGGAGTCCTCGCTTCAGCGCTAGGGAGGCCACCGCATCGTCGAGATGGTAGACCTCGAGGGCGGCGGTTTTGAATAGGACATGAAGTCCCGCAGTGACTCTCCTTCCTTCTGACGGACGGAGAAGAGGCTGTCTGCCACCCTTGGGATCCGGCGGTAGGCGTTAAAGTGGGCCAAAAATGCCCTCTCCAACTCCCGGAAGGAGTCGATGCTGTGAGGGGGCAGGCCTGAGTGCCATGCACGTGCGGCCCTCCGCAGAGTTGCGGGGAAGGCCTTGCAGAGAAGGGCGTCTGGGGCACCCTGGATTTGCATCATAGCCTTGTAACTTTCGAGGTGGTCGAGAGGGTCGGTCGTACCATCGTACGGGTCCACCTGGGGGAAGCGGAACCTGGGGGGAATCGGTTCCTCCAGCACGTGGCGAGTGTAAGGGGGACAAGTGTCGAACTCTTCCTCCGGCCGATGGTTGATCTTCTTGGCGAGCTGGTCTAGTCGCCTGTTGTACTCCTCCAGGCGTTCCTCCGCCTGGCGGTTGATCGTCGGGCCCTCGAGGCGGCTCGGAGGAAGAAGAAGAAGAGGAGGCGACGGAGATGGAGACGGAAGTCGGGACTTCCGCCTGGGTTCCTCGTGATGATGTGGCTTGGGAGGAAATTTGTTGGGGCCGCGGTCAGAGGACTGTGGCCGCTTGGAGGGCTCGCGTCGAGGCTTCCTGGGAAGCTTGACGTCGGCCGGTCTCTCGCCGACCGGCCTCCCGCCGGGGGGAGCCTCCCCTCGCCGACTGCTGACTGGCGAGGGGAGCAGTTTGATGCTGGGTGGCCACGGACTGTTGTTGCTGGAGGCCGTGGATCATGGCGGTGAGATTCTGGACCTGCTGGGAGAGGGTTGCCAGCTGCTCCGCTGTTTGGACAGCGGCGTCCGGCGGCGGGCCGGCAACCGAAGGGTTGGTAGCAGGGGGATTGGCCTCCTGCTGTCTAGTTGGCGGGGGAGACCCCGCTGGGCAGCTGATGGAGGCGTCTTGAGCTCGGGTCACCACCATGGCTTTTGGACGAAGAGAGGGGACGAAAGATGTAGCTCAGGGAGAACGTTCGCTACTTTTTCTTATCCCCCCTACCTGGCGCGCCAATCTGATGACGCTTGATCACCTCTCCTGGACGTCGGGAACGGAGGCGCTCCTCGAATCCTCGCCTCGCCGGGTTGCCTGCAAGGAAGTCCCGGGGCCGAGGGGGCTCCGACGGGACCCTCGATGGCCAAGTTAGTGACTGAGGTCACAGCTGAAGAAGGGCTCGAGTGAGCCCTGTTTTGTGTGAAGAAGAGGGATCTCCGAGAGGAGGAATCCCTTTGAGAGTAGAGATGGCGATTTTGGGGGTTATCGCCCGTACCTGTTTGGCGAGTGGATTTACCCTTTTATAGGGGTTGACACTGGCATGACCACATGGGGTGGTGTGAAGTCAGAACGTCTGCAGAGCCCTTGCGTGAATCTGGGCTGGTTGGTGGGTTACGTCCCATCAGCAGCGGGGCTATCGGGCGGCGCGCGTCTGGCGTTGTCGGGCGGCGCGCATCAGAGAGGCGGTTTCTTGAGCCGCCGGGGCTGATCTGGCGGGAACCGGGAGTCCCATCTTGTCAGGGCCGAGCTGGGTCGACCCGAGATGGCTGGGGCCCATCCCGCTGGCAAGGTAGTGCCAGGGCGGGGCCGAGTCGGTGGATCTGGGGACGCCAGGGCCGAGTCGGGCCGGCCAGGGATGGCCTTGGCCGACTCGGCAGAACAGGGGACGCCGGGGCCGAGTCGGGCCGGCCTGGGACGGCCTTGGCCGACTCGGCAGGACTGGAGACGCCGGGGCCGAGTCGGGCCGGCCTGGGATGGCCTTGGCTGACTCGGCGGGACAGGAGACGGCCGGGGCCGAGTCGGGTCGGTCTGGGATGGCCCGACTCGGCGGGACTGGAGGCGCCGGGGCCGAGTCGGGCCGGCCTGGGATGGCCTTGGCCGACTCGGCGGAACAGGGGACGCCGGGGCCGAGTCGGGCCGGCCGGGGATGGCCTTGGCCGACTCGGCGGGACTGGAGACGCCGGGGCCGAGTCGGGCCGGCCAGGGATGGCCTTGGCCGACTCGGCGGGACTGGAGAGGCAGAGGAAGTGTCGGGGTTGACCTGCTTGGAGACGTAGGGGCTGGCTAGGAAGATGCCGGGACCGCCTGGGAGGTGCCGGGCCGCCTAGCTTGGACACGCCGGGGCCAGCCGGGAAGGTGCCTGGACCGGCTGGCTTGGAAGGTGCCGGGCCGACTTTGGGGCTGTCGGTCGTCGCTCTTGGAGATGTCGGCCTTTGGGGCCGTCGGGTGTCGGCCTTTGGGGCCGTCGGCGTCGGTCTTGGAGATGTCAGCCTTTGGGGCCGTCGGGTGTCGGCCTTTGGGGCCGTCGGTTGTCGAGATGTCGGCCTTTGGGGCCGTCGGGTGCCGGTATTGGAGATGTCGGCCTTTGGGGCCATTGGGTGTTGGCCTTTGGGGCCGTCGGTCGTCGGTCTTGGAGATGTCGGCCTTTGGGGCCGTCGGATGTCGGTCTTGTAGATGTCGGCCTTTGGGGCCGTCGGGTGTCGGCCTTTAGGACCGTCGGGCGTCGGCCTTTGGGGCCGTCGGTCGTCGGTCTTGAAGATATCGGCCTTTGGGACCGTCGGGTTCGGCCTTTGGTGCTGTCCAAAAATTTTATTTTTTATGGGATCAACTGGTCCCATCAACATCCAAACGCAGCCTTAAGCTTTTGCCGAGATCAAAGCATAAAATTATTCTCTCTATAGTGCAATCAATCAATGCTTGGTTCCTGAGCGTGCCGTAAAGAGTTGATTTTACTCTGAATACCGGTCACATTCGATGAAGGTAGGGGAGAGATCTCAATCTCGTGACAACATCTCAGTCTTAAGACAGGAATCCAATGTACGCTACGCTCTGCCAACAGCCCACTATGCAGGGGTTTTTAGGGTGGAGAAGTTCCTATGAAATATAAATAGAGACAATTGTTTGTTTACATAATTAGAAATTAAAAGCTAATAAATTTCTCTAACATCGCGGTGCAAGATCCTAATTGTCCACCAGACATGATGAGTATATTTCATCCCAACAATCTTTACATGTCTCCATTATCCAATCTTTACTCATTTATGGCATTCTGAATTTTAAATATAATCTATATGTTGAGCCTAGTTCTTGCTATATAAAAGAATTTATATAATAACATAACGATGAAGGTTATTACTGTTGCCAAGACACTCTCTCAACCGTTGGTGAGCATCTGATCATCTTTTTCAGTTGACCAAAGATCTTTCGATAGGCTTCGCTTAATCGAGAACGTGCAAAAAGTCAGTGAAAATTTCAGCGTTCAAGTCAGTGCTTTGGGCAATAACTGTAATCTTAAAAAAAAGCTTGAGGATCTTAGAGAGATGCTTAGTATAAGCAATATATGTCTCTTACTTGATCGAAGGTTTCTTTTACCCATTTATAAAAGTTTACAGCGTAACTAAAAGCTACAATGCAATTCATGGCGTAATTGAATGCTAGAGCATGTGTTCTGGGGCTAGACTTGGCAGGATTTACTGGGCTTGAGCAGCTGTTAAAGAATTGGATTTGTCTTTTATGTTCGTTGCTGAGGGAATATCTTCATTGAGATTTGCTTTGTTTGGATGGAGAGAAAACTGGAAGGAGAGAAAAGTGGAAGGAAAGAAATTGAAGAGAAAATATTTTCTCTTCTTCTATTTGGATGAGTGGAAGGAAAATAGAGAGGAGAGAAAAGTGGATAATTTATAATGACAATAATATCCTTATTATAAATGATTAAAAATACATTGGTTGTTTTTTTGAAAGGGTCAATATTGGAATGAAAAAAAAATAAAGAGCACTTTTGAGTTTCTCTCAGAAATCCCTTCGGTTTCGGAGAGAAAACTTTTATGTGGGGGCCACCACTTTTTTTCCTTTGTCTTCCTCTCTAATTTTCTTTCTTCCCTACTTTTCTCTCCATCCAAACAAGGTAAATTTCATTTTCTCTCCTGTTTTCTCTCCTAATTTTTTTTCCTCCCTAGTTTTCTCTCCATCCAAATAGAGGGTTAAGATCGTGGAAGGATTGCTTAAGCTATTGTGTGTAAAAGGGGTTGTATATGTGGGCCCTATAAGGAATCCTATCTGGATGATCGACTGAAGATCCTATCCGGATGGCCGACTGAAAATCCTATCCGGATGACCGACTGAAGATTCTATCCGAATGATCGATTGAATGATTGACTAAAATTTATTTAAAAGTGTAATTATTATCATTGATTGCCATCAGCCCCCTCAACTGCTACCACCCGTCCCTATCTTTATAAGGTATAAACCACTGCTATGCAATGCCATGCTATTTTATAAGTCCTACCTGTTGGCGCATCTAGAAACAAGGGAACTTTATGGAACAACAAACTTAGAAATAGAATCCAATGCAAATTTTATCCATGAGTTTGGAACACAATGATGGTTCCACCAAGCCCACATGGCCTAATATATTGTTAATCAGGAGTTCTAGATGAGACTACCATTTGCTTCGGCAAGGATTGTAAAATTTATGCAAAGAGGAGAAAAGTTTAACATTATACTTTCGTTAATTACTGATAAACTAAAAAAGTCAATGGTAATCTTTTCTAACATTGTAATGCAAAATCTAAGCATCCACCAAGCATGTTATAAGATGTTATTTCACTAATTTATACATATTTCTGTTAGTTAAACTTTACTACTTTGCACAGCCATCCAAGTTATCAGATCTTGGAAGTTATCGATTTTCGTAGAGCATAAAAATGGTGCCATTCAAGCATCAACATTTTGCATGAGTAGACCTATGGCTTAAGATTATTTTCTTTTGGACTTGCTCTAAGGCTGTTTCTGGGCTTGGATCCTTTTCAAACTTGGGCTTAGGCCGCTTCTAGGGTTGGCCCTTTTGTGGAGTTGGGCTCAGATTGCTCTTGGACTTGGACCCTTTTCTGGACTTGAGCTCGGACCTTTGAGGTTTAGGTCCATATTTGTCTCAATGCCATGTGCTTCAAAATCATAGCCATAGAGGACTATTCTTCATCATCAAAAAGCTTGAAATTGATGAGATTCCTTTGGAGGAAGAAACTTTTAAGGAAGGTCATTACGTCATGATAGGTTGATGGAGAAAATGCCTTTTCCTCGTCATTACCTTTGATTTTTTTTTTTTTAAAAAAACTTGTTCTCTTTAAATACCGAGCTCTTGTATCCTAAATATGGTGAGGGCTTGTTCACATTATCGGCACCAAGTGATGGTGAATCTTATAACCTTTTTGTTATAAAAGAATGGATGAGAATGTGAAAGTTTTAGGCTTATAGCCAAATGCTGAGAAGGGATTTTATAACCTTTTTTTTTTTTGGCAACCTTTAGTCATGGTAATAGAGGTTATTTATGTTGCAATTATGTGTCTTATAACGATGAGATTGCTTTATCTATCATAGATTAAACTTCTAATTAAAGGATACATATGAGAGCGATTGCCATTTAATCTTATCCATGATAGAACAACAATTGCTATTAGGATAGGATGCTTGCTTGATACTAATTTAATTTAACCTTATATATATATTATATAAAAAATAATATTATAATTTAATTTAAATATTATAATAATAAATAATATAACATAATATAAAGTATTATAATAGTTGTAAAGTATATTAAAATAATTTTAATATTATATGTAGAGGTCCTTTTATGAGGGGGATACGGCATGCCAACTGCCGAGACGAAGGGTGCTAAAAATGCGGTGGATTACCGGGATCTGTCCTTGGATTACAAAGCGCCCACCTGGCGGAGACCGGAAAACGAAGAGGGTCCGGCGGATCGCCTACCTTGCCACGATACGAAGCCACCAACACGCACCATGTTTGATATCCGATTAACGCCACGTGGCGAGAGAAGGGAAAGTACATCGGCTTTGCTCTTCACTGATGCAGCCGATCAACCTCCTTTAACGGCCCCCGAAACCTCCTCCCCCGCCGACGATAAGTTGTGCCTGCGGCGCATCCGGTCACCATCACACTGCTTCTCACCCCACCTCGCTCTCGGATGCGCCGTCTCCTCCGATGGCGGCCAACGGTCTCCACGCCACCGCCGGCGAGAGGTTCTCGGAGCGGTGCTCTCGCCTCTTCCCCTGCCTTGATGATCGAGGTACGACCCCCGAATCCGATCTTTATCCGTGTTTGTTCTGCGATTATTGGATAGATTCCGTGAGCTCTTTTGGTCGGTTTGGGGGTTCCAGTGAGGAGGTCTTACTTGGGGCTGAAAGTGGCGCTGGTGCTGCTTCACGTGATCTTCGTGGGCGTCCCGTTCCTCCTGGATACCTATTTCATACGGAAGACTAAGGAGGAGCCGTGGTACTCCCTTAACTCCACTCTATCCTCTTTCTAACTTTTTCTTGAGTTTTTTTTTTCTTGATTTTTTGCTGGGGAATTTCAGCTTTTCTTGTTCCTACCGAGCTGATTTAATTGCTTGGGTTGTGCCATTGCTTAATTATTTGTTATTCAGAAGTTGATCTAAGAAAAAAAAGGTAGTTTTTAATAGAAGTGGAGTTTTAAGCTGCCCAGCTCGTTAATCTGACATTTGGTTAGGCTAAATCATCTTACTTGCTTCTTTTTAAGGTCAAAATATGGAAAGAATTAACCGTTTGATGACTCTTACAACTGTATTTAAGTAAAGTTCTTTGTTTAGGAAGGATTTATAGAGGTGCAGATCATCAATGGTCTTCATTTAAGTGGAGGGAATGGATTTATTGAGCAATTTCCTTTGCTCGTCAAACTATATGTGATGCCAGTGATAGGCCTCGAGCTTTGGTAGGTAAGTAGGTAGGCGTAAATGGGTTTTGGTCATATGCTTTGAGGCTCTTCATTTTCCTAGGAACGGTTTTTTTTTTTTACCAAACATATTTGCCTAAAGTAGTCCTAGTCTTCTTTATAGGTGCAAAGCATCAGATGATACAGCTGTAGATGCTGTTTTATTGGGAAGCAAAATGAAAAACTAGCAGAGAAACTAATCTATATTGGTAAACAATTGAGAGAAATGGCTACCAGTATATTATCAAGTTAGATGCCCTAACTTATTGCAACCAAAATTTAGAAGCAACCCTTAGTTACAAGGGACACACGGTTTGAAAATCATTCCCCAATTTATGGATTGGATATACAATTTCAACCCATTCTTGTTGCTGGAACAAGAAAAGAGCTAAAAGCCCTGGTCTGGATTTTTCTTTGAGGTAGATTTGTGTGTGAAATGGGTTATGCTTGAAGTGGTGCCTGATTGTTTTCCCAGGGTTTATATTAAAAAAAAGGTTGTAGAAGATGCCAGTCTTTTGACATCATTCTTTTGAACCAACCTTTCTTTGAGCAAGATTAGAGCTATTACAGAGTTGATTGTTTGTTCAGTTGGCTAAGTTGGAATTAAAGCACAAGATGACAATTTTCTATCTTCCTAGTCATCTCTAAACCTTGTGCCTAGCTGATTGAAAGACCGTTAGTACATGGTTAGATTTCATGTGTCTTTTGAAGTTACCATGTTTTAACTGCCTTTTGGGCAGAGCAAATGTTGCCACATTTGCTAAGTGACACTTGGTTGAATAGTGTTATCTCTTAATTTACTACATGTGGCTTTGGCATGTAGCTCATGATTATGCCAATTATGATCATTTCTCGTCCAACCTTCTGGTTCATGACAAGCTATCATGCCAGAACACACCACTCATCAAGCCAGTTAACCTTCCAAACCCATGTTCCTATTGTCCATCAACTTGGCAAACCATGACCAATGACAGCATGCTGTCCTGAGAGATATGTAGGTAGAGGAAAGGAATATGATCTTTTGGGACCAAACCTTTGAAAACATGTACCATTTTGAAGAATCATTAATTTTAACATGTATTTGTGCAAATTAGTTTTTCAAAATAACAACAGCAGATTCCAATGCATAATTTATTAGGTTCCATATGAACATTACCTATGTGGTTATGCAATTTTCTCCTTCCCCCGTCCCTTTTTTTCTCCCCCAAACCATGGTTACGTCAAAATCCTGAAAGGTGACTTAGGATGTCCTTCCTTTTCCTCTTATGCCATTTGGAAAATGTTGAACATCTCTAGGCAGCTATCCTATGAAAGGGGTTTTATCATGCAAGTTCTATTTGTGTATATTGGAGCTATCTATATTTGTTACTAGTCAACAAAAATAGCTATTTGTAGCATTGTAAAATTTTTACAAATTATTAATTCAACACTGAGAAAATATTACAGAAATTGGTGGATATGGAGCTATATTCTTTATTTTATGGTTGAATCAGAGAATGATGGCTTTTCGTGGAAGGAATATGAAAGTTGGTTCCACTTCTCTTATGGTCTTTATGGATTGTATGGAAGGAATATGATAGTTGGTTCCACTTCTCTTATGGTCTTTCTGGCTTGTAAGACGAGAAAGGCTTGCTGTTAGTTAATGCCTTTTCTGTTCACTTACTCTTTTTGTTATGTAAATATCACATGCAGTATTATCTGAACTTTCATTTAAGTCATGCTTAATGCCAAGACTATGGACTTGATGAATAATTTCCTTATTGTAGTTTACTTAGGATGTTTATATGTTGCCTCTTGCATGTTAAATACTTTTATCTGTGTTTGCTATACTTGTTCTCTAACAAGTTTTTTCCAATTTCCAGGTACACTGCAATATATTTGGGGTTTCTTGTGACAACATTAGTTCAATATTTTTTAACATCTGGTTCATCCCCAGGGTAGTTGACTTATATGCTCATCAAGTTTTTTCTCATTGATCTTTGAAAAACAGTCTGCATTCCCTTGTTAGAATTCAAACAGGCTTACATATACCTTTTCCTTTCTTTATATGATGTTAGGTATGTCATTGATGCAATGAGAGCAGGAAATCAGATGCGTACAATCTCTATAAACTCCCAAATGATTTTAAAGTAAGGTTATGAGTTTCACTCTTATTTGTAGTTATATCGGAATGGGCATGATGGTCAGTATGCCAATCTTATTTCTGTGTTTTTTCAATGATCATGCAAAGTCAGTCTATTTCAAGCAATAATAGCTCAACTTCTTCCATGAATCGCAAACAACTGGGAAGACATAATCCCCGAATTAATTCATCATCATGGTCAAAGCTAGTTATGGACCTCTACCCTCCTGTATCATCCAGCAGGTATGGTTGTAGTTGTAGCAGACCAAGAATACTGTCCTTAAACAAAATTATTAGCTACTAAATTCTATATCATTGTTCAAGTTGTTTTTTGATGAAGGTAGGGGCAAAATTATATAACCTGCACCTAGTAAGGCTGACTAGTGTATGTATATATGTATGTAGTTGTATATGATGCATGTGCATATGTATGTATAATACCTGATGACGAAAAAGGTTTAACATGATAATTCCCTCCGACAATGATGACTGGTAAGCGGTAAGTATCTGCTACAGTAACACTATGATGACTTGACATTAAAGGCTCTTTAAACATCAGTAAAACTCCATCAAAGCATAGACTTCTGGGATCTTTTAAATTAATATACTCCCTCATAGTCCACTTCTGCTATGTGGATCTTGTCCTCAAGATCATTTTTCCTTTCCCTAAAACTTTGATCGACTGCAGGATCATAAGATTTGATGATGAGGCCGACATATAACTCTCATAATCAAACATTTAGTTGTTATGGTGTCCTCTAATTGATGATCAATGATCTATGGATCATTTTTTTTTTGATGACAATGGTTGATGAATCCAAGAGATCCACAAGGAGTGGATCATATTTGCTCGATCTCAATCATGAACCCTTGAATGATTACATGTTGCTAACTTGAATGTTTCACATATTGATCTCCATTGTTTGATCTTTTGCCTTCAAGATGTTTGATGGATTATTGAGTCCAGGATTCTCAATTGACAAATCTCTACCTACAGCAAGGTAAGATGAACCAAATTGAATGAGAACTGGTTTGATTTTGCAATTCGGCTTAGTAGGGGCCCTAATTGGTCCGAACTATATCAAACCGCCTAGTTCGGGCCAATTTGGATGTGGGATGGGTTGGAGAGGGGTGGGTTGCATGGCATATGGTCTCTTGTGAACTCACATCCTTTCCTCTCTGTTATTTCTATTTAAACTTATTTAAATAAATGTTATCCTCTTTTCTTTCCTCTTTACTCAAAATATCTTATAAGGGAATACCTCTATTTGAATTCAATAATTTTTTTTTAAAAAAAAATTCTTAAGAATAAAAAGTCAATTCTTTCTCTCTCGAATAAATTTGCAAAATTTTTGAATATTGCTGTTTTGCAAATATCAAGTTATGGTATTTTTACTCTGCATAAAAATTGTAGAAAATTAATTTAACTTAAAAATGATTAGAAAATAAAATAACAAAAAAATTATCTTAAAATATAATTTATATGGCTTTAGTCAACATTTGGTCAAACTTGTAGGGTTTTTAGACTTAAACATAATCACGGTAAGAGCAAACATCACATTGACCTATGCCATTTAGATCTAAAACTCATTAAAATAATAAAAATAAATTTGTCATAAAGTCTTAAAGTTAAAAATATATTTCTTGGGATTCAGACTATAACGTGTTACTAGACTGAAGGTAGAGGTGTTTTTCTTAATGAGGAGACCTTTAGTTTATTGACCCGTTATAGTTTGAATCCTAAAAAAATACATTTTAATTGTAGGATTTTATGATAAGTTTAATTTTATTGTTTTAATAAGCTGTAGATTAAGTTGGATAGGTTAGTTTGAGGTTTATTGTTACTGTGATTTTGTCTATGATCGGCAACTCCCTGTAAGTTTGATCATGCGTTGACCAGAGCCTTGCAAATTATATTTTAAAATATTTTTTTGAATATTTGGTTTTCTTATCATTTCTAACATAAATTGATTTTTTTTTGGGATTTTTATTTGAAGTGGAAGTGCTCTAATTTGATATTTGCTAAGTGTGATTTCTTGAAATTCTCTAAATTTGTTTTTAAGAGGAAAAGTTGACTTTTTATTTTTAAGAGATTTATTTTTTTTAAATATTTTATTGAATTCAAATAGGGAGTATTCCTTTATTTCTATGAAAAATCTTAAATAAATGTTATAAATGTTATTCTTTCTCCTCTTTCCTCTTTCACTCCATTTAGTTAAATAATTTTGAATGGAAATAAGAGAGAGAGATAGGATGAGAGCTCATGGGAGGCTCTCAGCCTCATATGCAACATAGAAAAAGAAAAAAAATAAAAATTAGGAAAAAACATAGAAAATGGCAAACTAGCTCGAATCATTGGTATGTTGTTGGTTTGGTTCAGTATCAAAACAAACTAATCTAGTACTGAACCAAATTGGTTTAGCACCGGTTCGGTATCAATTCACAGTTCAGCTTACCTTGATCTGCAGCATACTTTAATGATAGATCCTTGGTCATCGGCTTATGACGAAGCTTCATTTTTGGAATCTTTTTGTGACTTTGCAGCTCTTCACATGTGGCTTTGTCTTGAGGATTTCTTCAAGATATAACTGATGTAAGACACTAGGGGTTAAGGTAACTTATAATGATGGAAAAACCAAATTTAGGATTTCATGAGTAGAAATGATCCTTTGAAGTGTTTTCTATAAAAATAAAATTACATAAAAATATAATGATAATAAGAAATAAAAACATAGAAGAGAGAAAAATAGAGTAAAGGAGAGAAAGAATAGAGGAATGGAGGGGTGACAACCAAACCTTTGGCTTGTTCTTTCTTTCAATCAAATCATCTCAAAGTTCATCTCTCAAACGAAAGTATTGGAACTTTTATATTGACTTAAAACTGGTGTTACCTACAGTTCAAGGCACGAGCTTCCTGAGCTGTCTGACATGACAATTTTAAAAATAGATAGATGACACGTTTAGATATAGTGGATTTTTATTTTACATATAAATAGACTATTATGTACTAAATCAGTCAGAGATTAAATCAATTAAAAACAAGGGTGTAGTAGAGATCCAAATAAATCAAGAGCTAAATCTGTGTATTATAAATTTGTGAAATGCATTTAAAATGGATTTAAAATTAGGTTTTTGCTAGATTAGAAGGTTGCAATTGATATTGAGGCTTTATAAAAGACATCTCAATGCTTCATTAGATACACATGAGGGGGCTTTGCAGCATTGGAAACACACCCCCCTCCCCTGAAAAAAATAAAAAATAAAGTAATTTGGCTTAAAGTTTGATTGCGAACTGAAAGGGGGAGAGAGAGAGAGAGAGAGAGAGAGAGAAAGGGGGGGGGGGGGGGGGGGGGGGCGGGCGGTGTATGTCCTGTCTTACCCATCATTTTGCTGCCTTCTCTATTTCTCTTCTTTCTTTCCTTTACCATGTACTTTCTGCCTTCCTCTAAGGGCTATGAGAAGGGATTGTTTCTTTGGCAAAAGGAGCGAAGCCATGCCACCATATCTACAGCATATCTTGCTTTGTCAAAAGTGCCATGTTGTATCTTTGTGGGGACATGATGGAGTTTCTGGATTTTAATGTTTTCAGGGAGCACTACTGAGAAACCCTAATAACATTAAATCCTAATCTTTCAATCAAAGACAAATTCTAGTCATTAATTAAAACATAACAGATAAACCCTAAAGGCCCTGGAAACCTCTAGCAGGTTTGTTACAGTGCCATGCATAGTTTTATGCTTTGACAGGACTTTCCGTGAGATGTTGGGATGGGTTGTTGTCATAAGTGTTAGAATGAGACCATCCTACCATTGTCTCAGTGTTCCAATTAGCGCATCTTAAGACACTCCTTATGTTAGAATGGGGTGGGATAGCTGTGCATCCCATTCCATGAAAAATCAGAACGGCCCTATTGCATGAGATTTAAAACATTGGTACCATGTACGCTTCTCTGCCAAAATTATGAATAGCACCTGCTACAGCAATACTATGGTAAAAGTTCTTTAAAACATTGCTAAAAACTCTTCATTAAAACCATGGACTACTGGGATCTTATGATTGGCACTCTTTCACATCAATATTGTTACCATATTGGAAGAACCAGACTGTCATGAAATGTTACCATAAGGGGAGGAAGATAAAGTCAAGCATCCGTTGATAATGATATTCTTGGGAATGTTCTAAGCTGAACTGGGAGATTAGTGCAGGAGAAAGGATTTAGTTTTGCTGTGCTAAGCTGCTGCAAATGGCTCTTTTTTAATGATACCACAAGAAGGAGAAAAGAAATGAATGTGGGAAGTTAATTGTGGGTTACATTTATGGAGTTAGGATTTTAAGCTTTAGAGGAGTTCCAGTGAAGTTTAGGGGCTTTCATTACAGTCATGTCAAAGGTGAGTGTCATGACTAACATAATTTTCTTATAAAATAGATGAAATTAGAATTTTTAGACATTGCTTGTGAAGGATGCAAAGTAGATCTAGTTGAGTATATTTGATGAATATGGATGAAAAGGTGGAGCCTAATATTTATTCAGAATTATATATAAATTCTTCAAAAATGAAAAAAATGCAGGAATTGTAATTGAAAGTTATGAAAGTATAGCTGGAGACTTTTACTAGTATGGGGAATGTTTAAACTATTGGATGAACCAAAAGGATTCATGTAGCTAATCTCAACTAGTTTGGGATTAAGGTTTTGTTGTTGTTGGGAATGTTTAAACTCCACATTTTTTGTGACCATGCTGCTATGCTATTGGTTGCTAAGGAGCTTTTTGGAGAATCTAGCATTATATTGTCTATTTACTTGTTATTTCTGCTTTGATAGCGTAGTAAGCATCTATTTCACTATAGCATAGTGGAAATCAAGATTGAACAATTAATAATGTTTGGATAACTATGATTTTCCCTTTGTTCTCGCAGGAACTGCACTTGTGCATATTGTAATATCATTCAGGTAAAAAAATTTCAATTGTTTCCTTGGTCAAATTTGACCAAACAAAAAAAAATTGTGTTATACTATTTTCTGATATTTTTTATTCCATTGATGAAGATCCCATATAAATGTACCATGCTGCACAGCTTAGAACCTTCACGATGCAATTATGGGATGCAGTTCTGTGACACAAACATCAGGATTAATATGTAAAAAAGAGAGAGGGTGAGCCTTTTGACCAGGAGTTTGCCACAAAATACCAGCATATTAATGAGGTAACTAGACATGAACCAGCCAAGGCACAATAAAATGTTAAATTTTAGGTGAGTGCAAATGAGGCAAAATTCTGAATAGAGCATGACCAGAATTTATATTGAAATAGGTCCTTAAGAGTGAAGTTTGTCCAAGTGAGCCTCAAATAAATAAAAGAGACTAGTAAGTGATTTTGGGTCTTGGTTTTAATCTAATAAATATATATCTGGCCCAATTTGATCTAATTATATAGCACAATAATTTACACATTTGGGTAAACTTGACCTGACATATATCTAGTAGTTACATAATAGATATGTTATATGTTAAAAGTTTTACTCTTATACCCTTAATATTTCTTACATAACTTATTATACTACTTACATTGTATCAAGCCTTGTTAAAGGCATGCCTTGGGTGCACCTAAGACGTGAAGTGCAAGGCACTAAGGATACTTCTTATACCCTAAGGTGCCCCTAAGGCACGAGTACTAGATGCCAAGGGTTAGGTGCTTTATATACCCTACATGGGCGACTTTTTTAAACGTATATAAAGTGAAAAAGATTCATGCTTTTGATTTGATATGAAGCATAAGAAAAGTATCTCTTTCTTAATAAGCTTTATTTATAATTTTTTTAAATTTATTATATTTATTAGACTATGTTGACTTTATGATGTATTATTTTATATACAATTTTCCTTAATTAACAAAAAAAATTAAAAATTAAAAAAACATAGATAAATACTGAAAATTATAATATCATCTAAGAAAGAGAAGGAAAGACATCAAGGGTTTACAGATTTAAATTGAGAAAAAGAAAGTTTTCTTTTGAGCTAATAGGCTAAATATATTACTATCACGAACTTTTTAGCTTTTTTCTATTATGTATTATAATTTTTTCTTGTATAAATTATGTATTATTTATTTTAAAAATATGTACCTTACTTTCCTCAAGTGTGCGTATGTGCTTTGTGCCTTGCGCCTCATGCTTAAGCTTGAAGAGTCTTTTGCATTTAAGTGTGTCTAGTGCCTTTGAAACACTGTATGTCTTTATTAGGTGATACTGGAATTGAGCCACCAAATTCTTATTCTACCAGGTTTACTTCTTCCAAAAGGAAACCAAGCCCTATTTTCCTTATAACCTATGTCTCTCACCAATAATGCCTCTTGCACTAAACACCTCTTTTTTCATGCTTTATAACATGACGAAAAACTGATTGGCAATCTTGTGCTCACAACAAATTTGTACATTACAAAATGTGGATTAAATTGACATCAAATAATCTATGATACTCAATTAAGCACCCGACCGAATTCACACTTGATCACAACTTCATGAGTGTCTGGTAGGGAATGGTTTGTTACATACCTATGCTTGATCCACGTGTCTAGGGATTTTATGAAATCCCACCTATCCAGATTGGCACCTGACTTGGTCAGGTTCAAAATTAAGACCCAAACCTTGAACAGGTCTGAGTTTGGATTGGGTGGCAATTTTGCTTTTTGACCTAACCAGATAACACCCCTAGACGGGAGAATAGGCCAATGACAATGGAATAGGCCAATATGGTGGCTAAATCTTCCATGTAGATATTGTAATGATGGAACATTTGGTGCAAAGATATCTAATCTAGAAGTTGAACAGATTGCAAGTTAAAGTAGAAACAAGGTTGTTGCTATAGAAAATCTAGCGTTCAATTAAGGAATGATTAACAAATAATGGTAAAGCTTAAGCCTTAAGATCAAGGTTTGTAGTCTTGCTATCAGACTGTGTCTATATCAGTGTGAGATTGGTACAATATAGTACTAGTATTATATATGTTATTTTCAATATTTTTAAGTTCTATTTCTTTAATTTTGAGTGGAATTTTTTTTTTTGTGAGTTCATTTTAGATGTTTAAACATATTATACTTTAACCTTTTATGTTATATGTCTGAAAAATGGTGTGATACGTTTTAAATTAACTAAATATAACATTGAAAATAAAATAAATATAAAAATATTAAAAAGTTAGATCATTGTGTATATTTGATTAAGAACTACGGCATCATGAAATCATACCAAAATATAAAACTTTGGCATGACTTTTTCCTTTTCTAATTTCTACCTTGTTATGGATGTAATATGAAAAAGAGGAGGAAAATACTTAGATCAGATCTCCTGCTCACCTGTCCACTCTCTCTCATTTTCCTCTCCTGTCTTTCTCCTTCTTACCTTGAAATAGAGGGAGACAAGTGTGTCAGGATTTTCTTCTGCAATAATTGAGGTCTTGAACTGGCATGGGGCCTTTACCTAGCTAAACCACTCAGAACCAAGTTTTTCTGGGTGGCTCAGCTTGGTAAGGACTGGTTTGCACTGGTTCTGCACAAATTCATGCTGAACTATTGGTACAATATGATACTGATTGAGCCAGCTGGTTTGATGTGGTACTTTATACCTTGTTTAAAATGTATGTTGTATGATAGAGCTACAAAATAAAGTTGAGTTTGTACATGATGGTGGGAGCAGCACTAAATGCTTGAAAAAATGATAAACCAACACATTTCATGATGGCAACTTTAATTAAATACCTTGAAGTTTACAATACCCCAAGAAGTTGGCACTTGTCTACATAAAAATTTCAGAAAATTTCCAATATAGTAATTCAAACTTAATGGTGCTCTTTGTATGTTCATATGTAGTATGATACGTGGAACAAAGCTAATCTAAAAATAAATTCCATTTGTTTCTCTTTACTTTCTTTTATTGTCGTTCTTTTGGTACAATCCAAAAACTTGCAGTAATTGTATTTAGTTGTATTCTTGAATTAAAAGGGATTTATTGTAGGAGAAACATAGTCCATTATGTCCTTGCATTAAAAAGAGCATTGGGGGTCCTTTTTGTCTGGCAAATTTAACCATTGATGGAAAATTAGTTAGTTGTATAAAAACTTGATTATGTCATCACTATAGAAGGGTGATTTTGCAAATTAAATTGCACATTATCTCAGCAACACATCTCAACTCTTATGCCTCATAACAATTCATAATCTCTCTCATCCACTTTCTTTGACCAAACTGCCTTTTTGTTGTTGGGATAAAGGAGGTCAAAGGAAGAGTAAAAATTGGATTTTGCAGAAGTGAACAGGCAACTGTTTTACTTGCTCATTCTCTTTAATTGATCCATTTGGCTCCAAAGTTATTCCTCTTATTTCGATCACTTGGATGATAATCTGAATCAAAGAGGATCTACATTTTCATAGTTTATCCCTTTCTTCCACATAGGGTAATGATGACCAAGCCAAAGATGGCATCAACTATAGATTGCCAAAGATTGTAGAAAAGGATTGAGCTGAAATTTCACAATTGAGTACCAACATGACAAAAAAACAACCAAATTTCACGTCTTGTCTGCGCTGCAAAATTTCAGTTAGCATTCCTAACTAGGGCCTCCCTACATCTTGAATCAACATGCCTAGACAATCTCATCTATTTCCATTCTTTTCTTTATCCTCTACAAGGCCAAACCTTTAGTTTTTTTAATTCCTAATTTTATCTTCTCTGTTTTTATAGCATATGCAATCCACATCTTCATTCGAATACCCATATCTTTGCTAGAACTGATGCTATGGAAAAACAAATCTTTTGTTGGTTTTTATGGAGTGTCAGTAGGATCAAATCATATTGTTTCTTTAAATCATTTGACAGTTTTGTTTCTCTTAGCATAATAACCATTTTGATATGCCTATTAATTAGTTTAAGCATATATGGGGACCAACATTATGAAGACAACTTGAATCCATGTTTGCTTAGTATAGAAGGAATGCCCAGCTAAATATATATTTTAACCATACAATTCTCTATCCTTAAAGAAACGTTTGATTTAGGAATAAAATAGGCAGAAGGCTTAAACCTTTTACCTTCTAAACAGCTTCTGAAAAAAATGCATGAGCATGGATTAATTATTTTAGTCAAACTAGCTTGTTCTACGATAACTATTCCAAGGAAAGGCTTTCTTAAGCTATTCCTGACATAAAGCCCTTATTTATGCCTTCTTTTTTCATGGACAAAAAGAACACCTTGAACCTGGAGTTATTCTAGAAACTGTAACCAAACAAAAATATGAATAACTTGGGGAATAATTATTTCCACATACATAACCATTTCAATAAGAATATCTGTAAACTACAGATTTAAAATATTGAGAATAACTTGTATTGAGATAGCCAATGTATGAGATTGTCCATAGTTGATAACAAGCGTCAAATCAATCTGAACAATTAAGCTTCATGCTATAATATGTTCCATTGTGATGATACTATTGTGATGATTTTAGATGATATGGAACTGTGTTTCAGTTTTCCTTTTCTGGCTAACATTTATGCCTTACAGATGAATGTGTACTCCAATATTATACGTTGAACTTCAGAAAGTAGCTAATTTGTTAAATGAACTTAGACTTTGATCAAGAGGTTAGGTCTCCTGATCTACCAACCATACCTGCAAGGTGGGCCGCTCACTCACGTAAAGCGGACACAAATTGTCTACCAATGCTCAAAAGGTTGACATAATGATGGCAATAATTACAAAAAAATATGTTTTCAGTTTTCTTAAATCCTTCTTAACTTGTGCTTTATAACTGATGTAATTTTAATTGGAAAAGGCTTGGGTGATGTTCTCTTTAACACCCAAACAATCTGGATTTGGCATGTTAACAAAGTCATAAGTTTTTCCACCTGCTATCCTTTAGCTAGACAAAGAAGGAAGTCTTTTAGCATCTGGATGAGGCCTTTATAGGTTTACCCTGCTGCTAGACTTGAAAGATGTTTCCTTACCATTTTAAGAACTGTCAATGAGGTAGAAGATCATGGACATGGGAGTATATTTGTTCTTATTTATATTTTTCAGCATTTAGTCCAGATACTTATTGACTTGGTATTATGCTCCATTATGAGTTGGTGTTATTTTTCAGCATATGCTTTAGCATGCAAGAGTTTAACATTATGATTTTTTATTAAAAGAATTAAGGTTTAATTTTATGCCACCCTCTCACAGCCTCCTCGCTCAAAGCATTGCCATGATTGTGACAAATGTGTCCTTCAATTTGATCATCATTGTGTGTGGCTAGGAACTTGCATTGGCCAAAGAAATCATTGCCGATTTTGGTGAGCCTTATCTTCAATTCAACTTTTTGTATGTTAAAAGATATTAGTGTCTCTATGCTTGTATTGTATATTGTCTATACATTGCTTTGTCAGCCCACACTCTGAATGCATGCATATGTATGTAGGTATGATGTATGCTTGTTGGTATGTATACATGTCTGTAATGATCCAAGTTCATTTGCTGGTCCAATTACCATGTTAGCAGACTGAAATCATATGATCCTAAAAAACTTGAGTGAAAGTTAATTGGTAGGATCATACGAGCAGCTGTAAACAGTGAGGTCGTATAGGTGGGCCCCATGAGGAATTCTACCTGGGTGGCCGAGTTGGAGTGCTACCCGGGTGGTCGACTCGAGGTCCTACCCGAGTGGCCAGGTCGGAGTCCTACATGGGTGGCCGACTTAAGGTCCTACCCGGATGGCCAAGTCGGAGTCCTACTCGGATGGTTGGCTCGAGGTCCTACCTGGGTGGCCAGGTCGAAGTCCTATCCGGATGGTCGACTCGAGGTCCTACTTGGGTGGTCGGGTCGGGGTCCTACCAAGGTGGCCTACTAGAGGTCCTACCCGGATGGCCAACCGAAAATCCTCTTGGAGTGCGACCATCACCGTTGATTGGGTGTTGCTTCATTAGCCCCATTAGATACCCTTCCACTCCTGAGCTTGTGCAGCCACGTGTCTCGCATCCGCCAAGCGAGAGTGTAGAATCTTAACACATCAAGATTCGAGCGCCATTAACTGGTGAGTCTGGCATGCGTAGAGGTCATGCCTTGGATGGTGTGGTCTTTTCACATTTAAGGAGTGGTAGTGGGGCGCAGTACCGTTGGCGAGTGGCAAGTTGCCATATGGAATCGAGGCGATGCTTTTCGAATGGCGAGGAACCGCGTACTGTCATTAGCTGCCACCGATCGCGCTCCCCTACGTACCATTGAAACGACTTTTTGGGCCATGGAGAGCTGCCCGTTGGTTGGGATGCCCGCTACCCATTGCGGTTGTCCACGTGGCTGAGTCACTAGGTGGGATGGCTTCTCCGTTTTGAAAATTTCGAATAAAAGCTGCCCGTCCTCTTCGCTGAGCTCCTTAAGCTTTCAGTTCAGTGCTTAGAGAGAAAGGCAAACTCCTACTTTCCGATTCCTTCGGGGTGTCCTTTATTCTGCAAGTTAGCTTCTTCAGCCCTTTCGTCCTTTGGGTTGTCCTCTTAGGTCTTCCTCGTCTTTCTTAGGGTAACCATGGACCCTAGGCTCATCTGTAGGAGCAAGAAGTTTGTAGTGTCCTCTTCTTCTCTTCTTCTTCTTCTGAGGACATGCACCCCTCCAGTCGCACCGTAGGGCCAGCGTTGTAGTGGCCCATGAGCCCTCGGTTGCTTCTGTGCATCCTACGCCTTCTCTCATTGCAGCCTCGAGCTTCGTCGGTCCGGAGAGCATCCCCTCTACCCTGACTTAGCCAGAAATAGAGGGCCTTAGGATTAGGTATAGGATCTCAGAAGGGATTAGGCTGTCTGCCCTAGACCCATCGATAGGGTGACTGCCGGCTCCGCCAGAGGTGTTGCCCTGTACGAGGAGTTCTTCAGGGTAGGACTCCGACTTCCCTTCCACCCCTTCGTCGATAATCTTTTGAGGACGTATGACCTCCTTCTGGCATAGTTGGCTCCGAATTCTTTTAGGATCATCTGGGCCTTTATCGTCCTTTGTCATTAACATGGTGTGGTGGCCCAGGTTTCTTTGTTCCGGACCATGTATTCTCTTCGTAGAGGGATGATGGATTTTCTTCTCCCGTCAGGGTAGAGTTCTTAATCTTGACCTCCCTTCCATCAAGGGATGAAAATCTCAATTTTTCTTTGCTCATCTAGACGGGTAGAGAGAGAGATGGCGGGAGCTTGACCAATCCCACAACAGAAACTCAGCCGTAGAGCAGGCCGAAAGGGAGGTATTTGAGCAATTGCTGAATTCTCAGATCCCTCCTTGTTGGGACCTCCTATTCGAGAGGAATCTGTATGATGCCGGTGCAAGCCCGTGCCGACCCTGGGTGAGCGTTGGAGCTCGTCTCCATCGAACAGCTCAAAGGGGTCGTAAGAAAAGGAAAGAGGCGACCGGTGATGTGGGGAGGCCGGAGACGAAAAGGCCCCGAACGTCGCGCCCTGCATCGCCTTAGCCTCCATATCAGGGGGCCCACAGGGAGGCGTACTTGACTGAGGAGCCCCTGGTTGCCCGTCCGAGGGCAACCAACTCTGGTCTGGCTGCTCGCCCAACGTCAGCAGCGGAGCTAAGGGCGGAGGGAGCCCCTCCATAGCCGAGGAGTGATGAGGTGACTATTCCAGCGCCTACGCCCAAGACGACGGGGGTTGCCGAATCAACAGTAGCAGCTCCACTGCCAGAGACACTATTTGCGGAGGAGGTGGGTACCAACAGCTTCGCTAGCCTGTCAGTCCCCCTGACGACTATCGCGCACACAGAGGAGAGGTGGAACATTGGGGCACCCTTTTGGTGCCCCCAGAGGCCTCGACGTTCTGGGACAGTCGCTTGGTGGAGCGGTTGTTGGAGCGCGTCCTCCTTCCGCAGGACCAAAAGGAGGTCCAACGCTTGGGGATGGGAAAGATTCTTGTAATCTCTTCATCCCGATGCTTTGGGCAAGTATCTTCGGCTCATACTTCTGAATTATTTTTCTGTAGTTCACTAACTTGCTTCTTTTTTGTGCAGGTGTGGCCAGCTCCTTTGCCATGCAGACGCGTGCCTTCGGACTACGGAATCTTACCGCATTGCTCGGGGGAGGGCCGCCGCTGCCCGGGTCCAGGTGGATAACGCGGCTACAGAGCTTGCGTTTGTCTTGGCCTGCGAGGCAACTCGGACTCGAGCTCCAAGCCGCCGTGGAAGCGAGTCGAGGGCTGGAGGCTCGGCTAGTGGAGGTGGAGAAGGTAAGGGTCGAGGCCGAGCGCACGGAGGTTGTCGAGCTGAGGTGGGCCGACACCACAGCCAAGGTAGTGAGCCTTAAAGTCCGAGCTCGAAGCGGACAAGCTGAGCAATGATGCGGCAGAGGCGCAAGCCATGGATCCGACGTAAGATCGAGGTCGCCGAGGCCCTCGCACAGGCGGGATTGAGGAGGCCATCGGGGCCAGGGAGGAGGCCTCCTAGGCCAGAGCTGAAGCCGGGCCACTAGAGCTGAGGCCGCCAAGGCTGTGGAGGCGTACAAGGGCTCCACTGACTTCAATGACGAGGTTGCCGAAGTGGCATACAACGCATTCCTCAAAGGGTTTGAGGAACGCAAGAATAAGGTGGCCCGGATCCTGCCTACTGCGGACTGGGTGCCATTACCATCGAGGATCCAAAGGAGGCGTTAGAGCAACCGACGGTTGGAGCAGCCAAAGAAGGCGGCGATACTGCTGGGAGGGTGCTGCCATCGCCCGAGGGAGAATCAGTCCAGGAAGCCATTTTTCGGACGATGTCAGAAGTTGGTACCTTAGCGGAGACGACAATGGAGGTGATTAAGCCGTTGAAGCCCATCGAGCCCGAAGACCACCTCTTTTTTATATTCTCTATGTATTTTTGCTTTATTTCTTGTAATCTGATTTTGGTTTTCTTTATGTATTTGTACTTTCATACTTTTATAAAGAAATTTTTTTTTCTTATGTACTTTGTATCTTTTTTTTTCCAGCCTTGGTCTCTTGTACACTTAGCATTTGCGTGTGCACGTTAACTTCGGCTTCAACTCCTTTCCATGGAGACGTTTTTTTCTCTTGCGTTGCTTCTGGTATTGGTGGCTTTCACTAGCCTTGCCCGAACTAACGATGGGCGGCACGTTCCTTGAGTCTGTGCGTCTGCTTGCTCGAAGGACTTCGAATAAGGTAGGGAGCAAATTGACTCGATTTGCCGTTTGAGAGTGACTACTACCATCTCCCGACTCGGGGTCGGGAGGTAGCCTTCAGTCGGTGAGGACCGATGGATCTCCTTGGCCTGCTGGAAGCAGCTTGCAATCTTCTTCCGACGGTGAAGGCCGGCTAGATCTTCTTGGCCTATTGGGGGTCCTACTCGGGTGGCCTAGCAGAGGTCCTACTCGGGTGGCCTACTGGAGGTCCTACCCGGGCTGGCCGGGTGGCCTTAGAGGTCCTATCCGGATGGCTTGTTGTAGGTCCTATCCAGTGGCTTGCTGAAGGTCCTACTTGGGTGGCTTGGCTGGAGATCCTACTCGGGTGGCCTGCTGGAGGTCCTACCTGGGTGGCTTGGTGGAGGTCCTACCCGAGTGGCCTGGCTGTAGGCTAGAGGTCCTACCTGGATGGCCTGTTGGAGGTCTTACCTGGGTGGCCTGCTGGAGGTCCTACTTAGGTAGCTATCTTGAGGCTGGAGGTCCTACTCGGATGGCCTGCTGGAGGTCCTATTCGGGTGGCATCCGATGCGGAGTTGTGAAGTGGTCGTTCGCCAACTGTGAGCCGGAAAGGTCGACGTCTCCCAATTGTGACCTGGCTGGACCCATCCGACACGGAGTTAGGGAGGTGGGTGTCCACCAACTGAGTCGGGAGATCGACGTCTCCCAACTATGAGCTGGCGGAGGTAGGAAGGTTGATCTTCATTCCGCAGGAAGGTTGGATGATGATGTAGCATGCTGGAAGCTCCTTTTATTCCCCTCGAATAGAGTCTTACACCTTATTGGTAATACACGCGGAGGTTTTTCGCATTCCATATGCAGGGGATTGGCTTTTCGTCGAGTCCTTCGATTCGGTATGCCCCTTCTTTGCAACATCTCGATGACCTAGTATGGCCCTTCCCAATTCGAGGATAGATTGCCTTTTGTTGGATTGGAGACCTCGGCGATCTCTGGGGCAGGTCTTTGGATGCACGTGGATGTTTTAGTATCTCGCAGCTCGCTAGCGAAATACCACCATTTTGAGATGCGCTGGTTACGTGCCTCATCGATGAGGTCGAGGTTGGCCTTCAGCTATGTAGGGTTATCTTCTTCGTGTATGATTCTACTTGTGAGGTTGGGAGGCCAACCTCGACCGGATGACCGCTTTTGATCAGAAGACGAGGCTTAATGGTGTCTCACCAGTAGATGTTCGTGGGGTTGTATGGTAAGCCCACAGCATGCTCAGAAGCTCTTCCATCCATCTACCTTTGAACTCATCCAGTCGGATCCGAAGCCCTAGAGAATGGTTCTTTCATCACCTCGCTTCTCCGTTGGTTTTCGAATGACTGACAGAGGTGAACCGATGATGGATGTTCAGCTCGGCGCAGAATTCCTTGAAGGTCTTGTTGTCGAATTGTCGGTCGTTGTCGATGATGATGGTGGGGTAGTTCAAGTGGCAAATGATGGACTTCGAGAAGAAAGACTTCACCTTGCTTTCGGTGATACGAGCCAATGCTTCAACTTTGATCCATTTGGTAAAGTAGTCGATAGCGACAAGGAGAAACCTTCGTTAACCTGATGTCGGGGGGAATGGCCTAACGATGTCCATACCCCACTGAGCGAATGGCCACGGGGATGAGAGTGGGCTTAGTTGGGAAGCGGGCTGCCGTTGAATGTGTGTATGCCGTTGGCAGCTGTTGCGCTTCCGGATCAGCTTGATCGCATCCTCCTGCATGGTGAGCCAGTAATATCCTTGACGGAGCGCCTTATATGATAGTGACTTGCTCCTCAGGTGATTTCTGCAGATGCCTTCGTGAATTTTTCGGAGGACATAGTCAGCGTATGTTGGGTTATGCACTTAAACAGTGGATAGGAGAATGACCTTCTGTTTAGCCGTTCGTCCATTATCATGAATCTGGAAGTTCTTCATTGAGTAGTTTGGCTTCTTTGCAATCGTTGGGGAAAGTGCCTTCAGTGAGGTAGCAGACTTAGGCATCCATCCAAGTTGGCTCCTGTGCGACTGGCAATGCTGCCTCTACGACGTCGATGTTTGGAGCTTCCAGATGCTCGATGTAGGTACCCCCAAGGTATTATCGGCCGATGTGGCTAGCCGAGACGGCGTCGGCCCTAGCATTTTTGCCTATGGGGATGTAGCTGATGTTGAAGTAGGCTAATGCAGAGGTTTGCAATCGGACCTTATCCAGGTACCGAGACATGATGGGGTCTTAGGCTTCATACTCTCCGATGATCTGTTGGAAGATTAGCTGGGAGTCGTGAAGGCTCTGAGGCGCTTTACTCCGAGCTCCTGTGCAAGTCTTATTCCCCCAGTAGCTTCGTACTCGGCTTGGTTATTGGTGGCCTTGAAAAGAAAACGCAGGGCGTATTCTGCTACCGTCTCCTTCGGGCTTGCAAGGATCAATCCCACCCCTCCCTTGGGAGTTAGAGGCGCCATCGAAGTGGAGGATCCAGGTCTCTCCTGTCTCTTTGGTTCAGCAATCAAACCCATTGGAGAAGCTACTCTGGCTGGCTCTCGGTCTAGGTGCATTCAACCACGAAGTCCGCTAGAACTTGGGACTTTATGGCCAACCTTGGCTGATAGGAGATATCAAATTCCCTCAATTTGACAGCCCACTTAGTCAACCGTCCGAAGGTATCAGGCGGGCTAGTATAGCCTTCAGGGTTGGTCAGTGAGTACCACAATTGGGTGAGCTTGAAAATAACGAGACGCTGAGCAGAGATGATTAGTGCAAAAATAATCTTTTCGATTTTGGAGTTCTTGGTCTCTGCATCGTGAAGCACCTTGCTGGTGTAGTAGACAGGCTTTTGTATCCTATCTGAGTCGACTCGGACGAGCATAAAGCTGATCGCCTCTGGGGAGGCGGCGACGTAGATGAAGAGATTCTTTCCTTCCCTCGGCTTTGATAACAAAGGCAAGGAAGGAAGGAACTCCTTCAGCTCCTCGAAGGCTTTTTGGCACTCCCTCATCCACTCGAAGCCATTCACCTTGCGCAGGGCCTTAAAGGACAGGCACCTCTTGGCAGACCTTGACAAGAACCGACTCAAGGCCGCCACTCTCCCGGTGAGTCATTGCACCTTATTAGTAGGCTGTCTCATGTCGAGAATGGCTTGAATCTTCTCGGGGTTGCCTCGATCCCTCGTGGATTACCATAAAACCCAGGAACTTCCCCATAGTGACCTCGAATGCGCATTTATGGGGTTTATCTTCATTCGGTAGCGACGGACTTATTGAAGGTTTTTCCAGTTCAGTGACATGGTCGGTGGTGCAAAGCTCTTGACCAACATGTCATTGGCGTATACTTCCATGTTCTGTCGATCTGGTCTTCAAACACTTTATTCATCAGCCTTTGGTAAGTGGCTCCGTATTCTTCAGGCCGAAGGGCATTACCTTATAACAGTAGATGCCTTTCTCGGTTACGAAGGAGGTGTTCTCGTCTTTCGTGTCCATCTATATTTGGTTGTAACCTGAGAAGGTATCCATGAAGTGAGAAGCTCGTGGCTAGACTGGCGTCGACCAATTGGTCAATCCTAGGCAATGAGAAGCTATCCTTCGGGCACGCCTTGTTTAGGTTGGTGTAGTCAATACAGACTCTCTAGCTTCATTTGCCTTGCGGACCATCACCATATTGGCCAGCCAATTCAGTAGTGTGCTTCTTGAATGTGGCCAGCAGCAAGTAGCTTACCGACTTCGTCAATGGCCTTCTGCTCTCAGGAGCGAAGCTCCTTTTCTTTTGTCGGGCTGGCCGGTACTTCGGGTCAATATTGACTATAGGGCTGAAAACGGATCGGATACGGATCGGATAGTAGTATATCCGTATGTGTATCCATATTTTTTAACGGATACGAATACTAAACGGATATTAAAATTCATATCCATATTTATTCTAAACGGATACGGATACGAATGGATATCAGTATATCCATATTTATTATATACGGATACGGATACGAATCGGATATCCAGCATATCCATATTTATTATATACGGATACGAATCGGATATCCAGCATATCCATATTTTTATATACGATACGGATACGATATGAAGATAGAAATTTCTATGATCTCATGATGGTATTATATGATGAATAGTTGTGAAAGAGTTAATAAATAGAGGAATACTAAAGAAGCCACTAAACTCCCTATTGTCTACCACAAGAACAAAACATAGGCAATAAGAATATGGCTACATAAATGTTCTCTTAAGAAACTTGAAAGAAGTTGAAATCCACAACAAATCCAACTAAGCGACAGTGTAACAGGACCTAAAATATTTGAGATGGAAATCATTAAGCATTGAGACAAGAATTTTTACGGAAATGTAGACATATATAAGAATTTGCAGTTCACTAATACAAAAAAATGCATAAATACAATAGGAAAAGCAAAATGTCAAGCATATTTTCTTGAGTACTACTAAGAAATACAAGTAGCATGTTTTACAAAGACTTACCAACATTGGTGTTATGTACATAGCAAGTTCACCAAAGAATGGCAGGAAAGAAGCCTTGAATGTTTTGATCAAAGTGCCCAAACAATTACCAACCTGAAGAACACAAAGGAACAAAAACATAGGACAAAGGTCAAGTTTTATAATATATAAATGATCATATCAAGGGGCTAGGCTTAAAATAAGTAATTTGCCAAGCATCCACGAAGCATGATTTTTGAAAATATATCACAGACCTGATCAAAGACGTATGATTCTTGAAAATATATCACAGACCTGATCAAGGAAATGAATAAATATCCTCCAGGACGCTAGTAACTTATCAGATATAGGGACATAGTTTGAGTTGGCTCAGAAAGACATTATCAGCTGTTATTTCCTGATGGTTACAATTTGCATGCATCCGAGTCAGGAAATGCTATGAATCTGCCTAACATCATGGCCCTTGGCTCAGATAGAGTGTCAAACATATGCTTCACAAATCACAACGGTTGCATTTAGAAATGCCCTCCAAGTCATGATTTCAGTGTCAAACATATGCTTCACAAATCACAACGGTTGCATTTAGAAATGCCCTCCAAGTCATGATTTCACAGCCCACACATTGAGCGTCAAAACAAATTGGAAGTCCCTATCATCATTGCCAAATTAAATTGAATAGGCTCAAAATTTTTGGAATGAAATAAACAAGGCAAAATTGGCAGGTTGAGGTCGGCATCGATTGCCCCCGATACATGGCAACATTGGCAACCTACATATGCCATATAGTATTTGCATTATATGATTCATATTATATAGCTGAAAGCATTAAGTCATAACATGAAAATATTTAATAGGATTTGTTGACGATAATCTTAATTGCATCTCATAAACTCAAATATCATAAGAAGTATTTCATAAACTATTAAGTAAAAAGTTCACAAATCATTGAATAACATCATATGACAATCTTCAATGCTCTAATCATCCTGAAATAAAACATGTTAAGAATATTATTAGTACAAAAGTTCAATATATATAATAAAAATAATAACTTATTTTTAAAAACTATACATCATTTGCATTTACCTTATCCAACATAGCAGGAGAATTGAGATCATTAACAATGGAAGGAATATGACCTGAAACGAAATTTTAAAAAATAGTAAAATATTATAAATAAGTTAAATCTAATAAAAATATTGTATAAAATGCAATAAGTTACCTTTTTTTCAGATCTCAATCAATCTTGAAGACAAATCATAGCTTCAACAATATCAGGATCTAATGAACTTCGAAATGTATCTATCACTCTCCACCTGTACTAAATGCTGATTCTGAAGCTACAGTAGATACTGGAATTGCCAAAATATCTCTTGCAATCCGAGATAAGATAGGATACTTTGGACCATTAGATTTCCACCATCCTAAAATATCAAAAGCATCACCTTCAACCCATGGCCAAATAGATTCCTCCATATATATATCCAAATCTGTTCTAATTTGTTGTTGTTGTGCATTCTTCTTCATAAATTGTAAAAACTTTTTTTTCTTCTTCCATCTCATCAAACTCATCAGAAATATATCCGCTATCTCTCGATGAACCAATATCATGAGTAATTGGAATAGAAAATGAAGGAAATTTTTTTTCATACTCACTATAAAGGTTTCGAATAACATTTTGAACATCACTGACCTCTTTTTCTCTATTTAAAGAGTAAATCTGTGAGTAATAAAATTCTACCATCTTCATTTTGTCACGAGGATCTAAGAATGAACCCACTGCTAGCATGAGATTAGATTGTTGCCAATATTTGTCAAACTTCTCCTTCATTGATAATGCCATAAAGAGAAAAAGTTGATCCTTAGGATTTGTGCACCATTCAATAATTTGCAATTGAATTTCATAAAATTTTTGAAAAAAGAGATTTGCAGTCGGATATAATGTGCCTGAAAGGAGCTCGGTGATGTTATAGAAGTTTTTCAAAGCTTGACAAAATGTTTTTACCTCTATCCAATTATCATTTGTTGGGCACATATCATATTTGTATGGATCAAGACACTGCAATCTTTTAAAAGCCTCTTTATAATAACAAGCATCTCTTAGCATCATGTACGTAGAGTTCCACCGTGTTGGGACATCAATTGACAAACCTCTGTGTATCCAAATTACATTCTTTAGCCCTCTTTTCAAACTCCTCTAACTGTAGTGGAGAGCTTCGAACAATCTTCAACATTTCTCTGATATTTTAATTGCTATATTAATTTTTTTTAGTCCATCCTGCAACTAAATTAATAATATGTGCAGCACATCTCACATGAAAGAACTGGCCATTACATACAAGTGCTCCTTGAAGCCTATCCACGATTTCTTTATACATACATATTGGCACTATCATTATCCAATATTAATACAAATAAACTTCCAATCAATCATATTTTGATAAATGTATTACACAAATTGACTCCAGTATGTCTTCCTCCCATATGCATAAAATTAATTATTTTCTTTTTCAAATTCCAATCATCATCAATGAAATGTGCTGTCACACATAAATAAGACTTGTTTTGTCTAGAAGTCCACAAATCCATAGTTGCATTTATCCGACATGAAAGTAGACCAAACATATCATAAACTTTTTTCTTTTCCTCTAAATATGTTTTCATAATCCCTTTTTCAAGGGTTATGCGACTCTTTAATTAAAAGATGGCTTAAAGACTTAATAAAATCAATAAATCCTTCATGCTCAACCATAGCAAATGGGTATTCATGCATAACAAACATCCGTATAAGCTTCTTACGACTAACATCTCCATCATATGTATAGGTACTCAAAGAACAAGTGCCATCCTCTTTTTGCAATGATGTTTGTAACATTAGTTGGCCTTTGACATTAGTATTCTTCAAAAATGAATGGCACTTATCAAGATGATTTTTCAAATGTGTTGTTCCCAACCTACTAGCTCCATTAAATATTTTTGCAGTGATTACATCTTGCTTCTTCTGTTTTAAAAATTTTTCCATCAACTTCCTTTTCTAATTCATACTTTGTAAAATCATCCCAAATTTTAGATGTTAGCTTTTTTTTGTCTTTTCCTCTCTATTTGATTTGTAGGCTCAACTGATTTGCTATTTGCATCTTCAATAGTTCCACTAGAAGACATGATATATAACAACTGCATTCAAAATATAAAAAATAAAATATATAATAAGAAAATCCATGATCACACCGAGGAAATTGACCTCTAAAAGAATCAACAATGAAAAGGCAAATGTTATGATAAAATACATTGTAACACAAAAATAAAAATAAAAATAAAAATAAAACACAAAGGCTATGATGTCAAAAATATAGCAATGCAAGAGTCACATTCAAGCCAAGGTACATGATACAAGAGAACGTATAAAAAGGAATTTCATAAAAATGAAGCTCAATATAATTCCAAGAATAAGAGGCCAATGTCTATATTACTAATTCCTGTCATTATTGTTTAGAATTTCATTGAGCATTATGTAACAAACTCAAAAAATAAATTTGTCAATGTCTATATTACTAATTCCTGTCATTATTGTTTAGAAAAGAATATTTAGTAAGGAATTGCTGTTGGACCTAGTAGGGAAATATAGAATATAATTGAATTTCTCAAAAAACCAAATTGGCAAAGGACAACCTAAAATTAAATGCTAAAGGTCATCACTCCTGATGAGGTGCTGACATATGCTTGCAGAATGGCTGAATGACACCTAGAACCCCTGGCATCTCCTACCACTCATGTATTGCACTAATCTCCAACTGTCACACAAGACCGGTAAACCAAGTGTTGATCAGTAGTGATACTCAAAAATAAGTCATTTGGAAGTGGGAAAGAAAGGAAGATGGATTAGAGAGCATTGGGCTTCTTAATACCTTACCATTCACACTTCTCTTTGTCCATTCCATTTGGTGGAGACAACGTCTTTCTTTAATCACAAGTATCTAACCTTTTCTCAGATGTGACAAGCAAACCAGATGCTAGTACCACAAAGAGACAACAAGCTTGCCGTTGCCCCCTGGTCATAGCAACATCAGTAGATCTACCTAACAACAACAACCAATCCTTGCACTCGCCATTTTCATAATGTTCGTTGCTACTATCAACATGTCAATCCTTTCGTACACTTTATCCTCTTGAACTCACCAAGTAAAATTTAAATAGCTAGGCAATGTCTTATAATAAAAGAACCAAAGGCCTAGATGAAATACAGATAATGCTGAGATAACTGCTCAAGATTATGTACTTAAAATCAGATAGCTAAAAAATCAGATAGTTATATCCCCAACCCATAAATCATTCGATATGCAGAATTGTTATACAACATGCCAACAAAATTACCCAAGAAGCATAAACAAAAGGTTATGAACCTATCTAGTACCCTAGCTACCTAAGAGACCAACATGCCCAACTAACCTCATCCTTCAGTTATACAATGCATAAAAGTGAAACATCAGATCAATGATAGCATGTTTTATAAAAGAAGTTTACTCTTAATGCTTTCACTGAATGGCATTTTTTTTCACAATCTTTTTTATTTAAGTAATGCAGAAATCTAGCTATCTTTGCTTGTTAAAGGTGGTAAACAACAAGGATATCACATAAACAGAAAAACTCAATATCCCATTTTCAGCTAAAAGAAAATGATCAATACTGACACAGAGAGCCAATCAATTTCATGAATAAAGACAACTAATTAAACGATAATTTATCATTCAGTTCACTGCCATGAGCAGAGATTTCCTTCAAGCAAACTGTTTGCTTGAAATAATCATGCATCACTACCTTGATATAAAATCATCAAAACTAGACTTATGCTAACAAAGCATGAAAACAAGGGGACAACAATGTACAGATCCCCAAGACCAAAACGGGAAATAGAAATATGACGAACAGTTAGATAGAGACTAATAAAGCAACCGACCCATTCTCTTTACAATATGCAAATATTCACCCATTCAGTTCAATTCTTGACAGCATCCTCAAGAACCAACCTCAAGCGCCGGGCCAGAACATTCATTTCCGCAACCCGCTGCTCCCGCCACCTCCTCAACAGGTATTTTCAAAAAGACGGAACCTGTTACCTGTTGCAGTGTTGCTCCCCCTGTTGCAGTGTTGCTCCCCTGTTTCACCCGAAACAGGGGAACAATCGAGCTGGCGGCCCGGGCCGCCGCCACACACCGGGGTGGCCCAGCCACCGTCGACCGGCCAGGAGCCGGCCGCCGCCGGCCGGACTCCCCCCACTCTCTCTCTTTCTCTCTCTTTCTCTCTTTCTCTTTGCTGCGGCCTGTTACAGTGCCGGCGGCCACCATGGCCGGCCGGACCTCCATCGGACGCACGCCCGACGTCGGTGGAGGTCACCGACTGCCGTTCAGGCCGGCGAGGCGGCGAGCATGCCGCCAGGCCCGAACCAAGATCAAGACGGCGAGCACGGTGGAAGGAAAGGAAAGGAAGCTTCTGCTTGATGACGACCGACGGACTGAGCACGGTGGAAGGAAAGGAAGCTTCCGCGATGGTTCGATGCCCAATGGTTCGCTCCTCCGCTGCCAGGAAGTCGGAAGGAAGCCTCAACGTGGGAAGGGAGCGGGCTGTGCACCTGTGCGGCTGTGCCAAAAAAAAAATGAAGGAAGTCTGGATCGCTTGCTCCTCCTCGACCATCGTGGCTGTGGCACTGTCTCCTTCGTTGCCTCCGGGATGGTCCGATGGAGCGATGGGAAGGCTGGAAGGGAGTCTAGAAGAGAAGAAGTGGGATTGTGGGAAGCCGGAAGGGACAAGGGAGCATGCTGTCAAAGAAAAAAACGAACGAAAAAGATTAAAAGAAACAGGATGGGGGAGCGGCTTCGTACGTGACGTGTCGATCGCTCGGCGTTTTAATTTGAATTTTTTATTTAAAAAATAGATGTCGTGTCGCTCGGCGCGGGCGCTCGGCGGGTTTTGTATTTTTTTTAAAATATTAACCGAATATTTATAATAAAATGAATATCCGTATCCGTATTTAAAAATATATATAAATTCATATTTGTATTTGTATTCGATTAATTTTTAAATTAAATATCCGAATCCGATTAAACTATAGAATAAATATCCGAATCTGATATGATTCGAATACGAATACGATCGGAGTTTATCCGATCCATTTTCAGCCCTAATATTGAGTTTGTGGGTCATTACCACCGAAGGTATCTCGAGCATGTCCGACGCTGACCATGCAAAGACGTCCAAGTTACCCTACAAGAAAGCGAGCAATTGATCTCTTTCCTCCGCGGGGAGTTCACTATTTGGATCGTCCTTGCTAGGTCGTCCCTAAATGGGAAAGTCAACAAATATTCTGCTGGCTCTCCTCTCTTCTCTGACTCCCTCGGGTCTAGCAGTATTGGAGCCGGTGGTGTGATCATCTTGCTGGGGCTGGGAGTTATGTGATAGCATAGTTGCTCTGGATTCTGATCGCCATGCATCTCGTCATTCCACTTCTGTGGAAAACCTGATAAGAAGGCGCTTAATGGAGATGCCCGCATCCAGGAGGTTCAAACGGAGACGTCCGAGTATGGCGTTGTAGGCCAGTGGCATCCTGACAATCAGAAACCTCATGAATGCCATGCTTTGACAAGGCAGGGTCCCAGCCGTGACGGAAGAGTGATTTCGCCATCAACTCTTACGGAGTCCACTGTGAAATTGACCAAGGGTGCGGATACGGGTTAGAGAGTCGGGAGAGAGATTCATTCGAACAAATGCATCGTAAGTAAGGATGTCTGCATAGTTTTCCACTATCGACCAGAATCCTCTTTACAGGGTGTTTGACGATCCTCATGGAAACGACGATGCCATCATTGCTCGGGTTCACCCTTGCTAGGTTCGTTTCTGAGAAAGGGATTATAGTTTCTTCCCTTTCTTCTCCCCATGGCCTCTTGGAGGCATGGCCTACCCCTTAGGAGATCAGCCGACTATCCTCTCGGTCGGAGCGTTATCGACGTTGGCCTGGGCAAGCAGAGAGCTCGCTAGGCATGGAGCAGCCGGGGGTCCCCCTGGATGTACTTCTTCAGGTAGCCGCGTTGGATTAGGTCTTCGATGGTACATCTCAGGTGACGATACTCTGTGTCGTGACTGTAATCCCGGTGAAATCGGTAGTAGAGATTCTTGTCTCGGGTGGTCGACGGGTTCAGAGGATTAGGGCACTTGTGGTATTGCTCCCCCTCAATCTCCATCAGAATGTGCGCTCTGGGGGCAAGAAGAGGGGTAAAATTATCTTCCTTGGGGGTAAAATTTCCATGTTGGTTGCCTGGTCTGCATGGAGGCTTGGCTTCTTTGGATGGGGCCCGCCTGGCTCCTCATGGGCCTGCATTTTCTTGGCCCTTCCATTCGTCTTCCTTCTCGTGAAGTCGGCCTCGTCTGTGGAGATGTACTTCTGCATGCGATTCAGAAGCTCCGCATAGGACTTGGAAGGCTTTTTGTCGAGGGAATAGGTGAAACGGAAGGGACGAAGATCGTGCTTCAGAGCTAGAGTGGCCACGGAGTCGTCGAGGTGGTTGACCTCGAGAGCGGCCATCTTGAAGTGGGCCACAAAATCCTTGAGGAGTTCTACGTCCCTCTGCTAGACGGAGAAGAGGCTATCCGCCACTCGAGGGATCTTTCGGCAAGCATCGAAATAAGTCAGGAAGGTCCTTTCTAGCTGTTTGAAGGAGTTGATGTTGCGCGGCTGAAGGCGAGCGGCCTTTCGAAGGGTAGCGGGGAAGGCGATGCAGAGGAGGGCATCAATGGCCCCTTTGACTTGCATGAGAGCCTTGTAGCTCTCGATGCGATCGAGTGGATCCGTAGTACTGTCGTACGGATCCAGTTGAGGGAGGCGAAATCGGTAAGGGACCGGTTCTTCCATGATGCGACGGGTGAGAGGGGGATGACTGTCATAGTCCACCTCTGGCTGGTTGGCGAGCTTGCGGCTGAGCTCTTCCATCTGGCAATTGTACTCATCAAGGCGCTGTTTCGTCCTGCGGTTGATTGGCCCATCGATGGACCCCTCTCCCAATGACTTAAAAGACGAATAAGGAGAGGGGTGGTGTTGATGCTGGTGCCCCCGTTCGGGCTCCTCGTGCCGCTGCTCGTAAGAGGGGCTGTTCGGACGACGAGTGGAAGGTCGAAGCCTCTTGGGGGCTTCACTGCGGCGGTGCTCCTGTGCGGCATGTGGCGGTGAGTCTCCCGATGGGAAGATCTTTCGCGAGTGGACTGACGGCTGGCCTGAGCAGTGATCGCCAAGGGCGAGAAGGCCTTGGCTACTGCTGTGTAGCCACAGAGTACTGCTCCTGCAGCTCTTGGATCGTTGCCACCAGTGCTTGGACTTGCTGGGTGAGGGTGGTAAGCTGGTCTGGCTGAGTGGTCTGAGGTGGTGGTGATGGTGGAGCAGGAAGGTCAGCCTCTGACTGCTTAACTCACCGTGAGGGCTCTCACGCGGCTGGTGGAGGCCTCTCGAGCGCGCATCATCATCTTTTAACTAGAGGGATTGAGATCTGTAAGTGGGTATTGCTGATCTTTGTTGTCCCTCCTTCCTGGCACACCAATTTGTTGTCGCCAAGTCACCTTCCTCGATCGTCGATGAGCATCTATTCTGTTAGGGTTTATACCTTGATGAATAGCAATGGGATTCCCCGTTGAACAAGAACTAGAACTAAGGATTTCTAATCCTGTTAGGTTTAGACCTTGATGAATAGCAATGGGATTCCCCGTTCAACAAGAACTAGAACTAAGGATTTCTAATCCTGTTAGGTTTAGACCTTGATGAATAGCAATGGGATTCCCCGTTCAACAAGAACTAGAACTAAGGATTTCTAATCCTGTTAGGTTTACTTCTTGAAAAGGAGGAAGATGGGGAGGAGAAAGAAAGGGCTGCCGCCCTATGATGAGAGAAGGGAATTTTTGGGAGAAAAGAATCTGTTCTCTATTCCATCCAAACCCTAGAGACTAGAGTTTAAATACATCCACGAAGTGGGCCAGGCCCAGACTCAACAAAAAACTCCCATGGACTAAACCAATGAGATTAAACTAATCCCCAAGCCCGTGTACACCCGTGACTTGATTTAATCTCAACCCTTGGACTCAAACCCAGCCCAATACAAGTTAGCCCACCTGGGCCTTGATAGCACCACACCAGGCCCAACAATCTCCACCTTGGTGCTTTCAAGGCCTCAGCACGTCCACTGTGTCCATCAGCTTTAACAACGAAATACACTTTTGAAAACTGTCCCGTGGAAGAACCTTAGTCAGTGCATCTGCTGGATTTTCTTTGGTGTATACCTTCACCAGCTCCACCTCACCATCTTCCACCAGCTCTCTGATCCTGTGGTATCTGAGGTCAATGTGCTTCGTCCTGGCATGATAGACTGCATTCTGCGCAAGCATCAGAGCACTCTGGCTGTCACTATGCACCTGGACAACCTTCTGATCAAGTCCCATCTCCAGCATCAAGCCCTTCAGCCAAAGAGCTTCCTTTGCTGCCTCTGTGATACCTATGTATTCTGCCTCCGTGGTAGATAAGGCTGTGATGGGCTGCAGACATGATCTCCACGATACTGGACCACCAAACAGGCTGAACACAAAGCCTGTTGTGGATCTCCTAGTGTCCACATCTCCACCAAAGTCTGCATCCACATACCCATATAACTGCCCACGAGCCTCCTTGGATAAGTTGGATCTCTCAGCATCTTCTTGCTGTCCATAGCAAATACCAACCCCAACTGTACCTACCAAGTACCTGAAGATTCCCTTCAGTGCTCGCCAGTGCTCCCTACCAGGCTGCGCCATGAACCTGCTCACCTGGCTCACTGCATGGGCTATGTCTGGCCTACAACATACCATGGCATACATAAGGCTCCCAACACCAGAAGCATATGGTACCTTCTCCATCTCCTGAGCCTCCACCTCAGTCTGTGGTGACATGGTCTTCGATAAGGAAAAATGTGCTGCCAAAGGTAGTGCTGTCGGTTTGGCATCCTTCATCCCATATCGCTCCAGAATCTTTTTAATGTAGCCACCCTGACTCAGATGCAGCACACCTTTGGATCTATCTCTGATGATTTCCATCCCTAGGATCTTCCTGGCTGGCCCCAGATCCTTCATCTCAAACTCCCGAGACAAAGCTATCTTCAGTTCCTGTACAGCCTTCTCACTCTTGCATGCTATCAGCATGTCATCTACATACAAGAGTAAGTACATCCTAGACCCATCATCCAGAGATTTAACATACACACAAGAATCATACTCACACCTGGAAAGTCCAATGCTCCTAACATAAGTGTCAAATCTCTTGTACCACTGCCTCGGCGACTGCTTCAGCCCATACAGAGATTTCTTCAGCAAACAGACTTTCCCATCTGATCTTGGTTCTCTAAACCCTGGTGGCTGCTCCATGTAGATGCTCTCCTCCAAATGACCATGGAGGAATGCTGTCTTCACATCCATCTGCTCCAGCTCCAAGTCCTGAGCTGCTACAATACTCAATAATAGTCTGATGGAAGTGTGCCTGACAACTGGAGAAAATATCTCACCATAATCGATGCCTTCTTTCTGAGAGTATCCTTTGGCCACTAGTCTTGCCTTATACCTGATACCCTCTTGTTCTGAAGCTCCTTCCTTGCGCTGATAAACCCATTTACAACCAATGGGTTTCTTTCCTTGTGGCAGCTGGACCACCTGCCACGTATTATTGCTGTGAAGAGACTGCATTTCCTCTGCCATAGCATGGATCCACCTATCTCTATCCTGACTTTCCATAGCCTCCTCATAGGTGAAAGGGTCTCCATTCGCTGTCACCAGGGCATATGACAACGAATCCTCAAAGCCGTATCGAACTGGTGGTCGCACGTTCCTCCTGGGCCTTTGCTGTGCGATCCCAGTATCAGTCCCCTGTCCAGCTGCATCCTGCTGAACTCCCTGGCTTCTACCCCCTCTGTCAGTCCTCTCCACCTGAATCTCAAATCCTCCTGGTCCACTAGCAAATGGCACAACTGTATAGGAGGTTGTCTGACTAGTGTTACCGTGTTCTACCTCCTGTAGTCCCTGCTGTGCATCCATGCCACTTCTGTTCTGGAGGATTGAGCTCTCATCAAAGGTTACATCTCTGCTGATGACAACCTTCTTCTCCAAGGGGTCCCATAGCCGATACCCCTTGACTCCTCGCGGGTAGCCTAGGAACACCATCTTCTTAGACCTGGCATCCAACTTACTCCGCTCCCCAGCTCCAACATGCACATATGCTGTGCATCCAAACACCCTTAGATGGTTTAGGCTTGTCTTCCTTCCAGACCATATCTCCTCTGGAATGTCTCCATCTAACCTGGTGTGCGGTGACCGATTGACCAAGTAGCTAGCTGCATCTACTGCGTCAACCCAGAACATCTTTGGAAGCCCTGCCTGCAGCCTTAAGCATCTTGCCTTTTCCAATAGTGTTCTGTTCATCCTCTCAGCCACCCCATTCTGTTGAGGAGTTCCCATCACCGAGAAGTGCCTTCTGATGCCCCACTCCTCACAAAAAATCTGGAACTCCCTGCTGGTGTATTCCCCGCCATTATCAGACCTCAGACACTTCACACTTTTACCCTGCTCCTTCTCCACCTCAGCCTTCCAGATTTTGAACTTGGTGAAGACCTCTGATTTCTCCTTCATAAAGTAGATCCACAGCTTCCTTGAGAAATCATCTATCAGGGTCATAAAGTATCTGGCCCCATTCCTTGCAGAAACTGGGGCTGGTCCCCAGACATCTGTGTGTACTAACTCCAGGGGTTCAGCACTCCTAGCTGTGCTGACTGAGAACTGTACTCTCCTCTGCTTTCCCATCTGACAAGGCTCACAGATCTCCATATCTCCGCTACTCAAGTCTGGAAGCAGACCTCTCTTGCTCAGTTCTTTCATCCCCTTGTCTCCCATGTGGCCCAGGCGGTAATGCCACATCCTGTACACATCCCGGGGATCTTGCTCCACAGCTGCCACCTCAGATTTCACAGTCATCACAGAGCCCTCCATCTTGTATAGATTATTTTCCAGCCTCCTCCCTCTCATCACCACCATGGCTCCATTGGAGATGTTCAGAACTCCACTCCTGGCACGACTGCTGAAGCTGTATCCAGTCCGCTCCAAGTACCCCAGTGATACCAGATTCTTCTTGAGTTCTGGAACATGCTTCACACTGGTAAGAGTGCGCACCATACCATCAAACATCCTCACCCTCACTGTGCCAATACCTGCCACCTTGCAAGGGTGATTATCTCCAAGAGTCACATTCCCCTCCTCAACCTCTGTGTAAGTACTGAACCACGACCGGTTGGGAGTGTAATGATGAGAACAGGCTGAATCCAAGGTCCACATCTCTGTGCTGTGCCTGTGATCATCTGATACAACCAAGAGATCATCCTCCACCTCCTGATCTGCAACTGTACTCACAGACTCAGATCCTCCTTTTTCTCCCTTCTGATTTTTCCACTTAGGACAATTCTTCTTAAAATGTCCTACCTCTCCACACTTATAGCACTTCAGCTCTCTCTTGCCTTTCCTGGACTTTGATCGTCCTCCAGACTTACTTCTGTCCCTGCCCCTACCTCTGCCTGTCCTTTCCCCAACTGATAGACCCTCCTGGGGAACAGCTTCCTTGGTCATCTTCTCCCTCTGCTCATTCGTCCGAAGCACCGAGACAATATCTTCATAAATTAATGTCTCCTTCCCATAGAGCAGTGTTGTGACCAATGAGTCATAAGACGTGGGCATTGAACATAAAAGCAGAAGTGCTTTATCTTCTTCCTCCATCTTGACCCCAACATTCAGAAGTTCATTGCTCATCTGGTCGAATATCTGGATGTGACCCAGCACATCTCCACCTTCTGACATCCGAAGGCTGTAGAGGCGCTTCTTCAACATCAACTTGTTGCACATATTCTTTCCCATATAGAGGGTGTGCAACTTCGTCCAGAGTCCCTTCGGGGTCTTCTCCTCCAGCACTGAATAGAGGACTGAATCCGCCAGACAGCCCCTGATCATTGAACATGTCTTCTTCTCCAATGAAATCCACTGCTTGTCTGTCATCCCATCTGGCCTTTCCTCCAAAGCCAAATCTAAACCCTGCTGCACAAGGAGGTCCTCTACCCGGACTTTCCACATGGAGAAACTTCCCTTCCCATCAAACTTCTCAACCTCTATTTTTATGCTACTCCCCATGGCCAATTTCAAAAATAGCACAAAAATAAATTTTATAAAATAGAGAAGTACCTTGACGAGATTCTGTTGAAATTATTTCAACTCCTTGAAGGCCTCCAGATTACTCCTTGAACCAGGCTCTGATACCACTTGTTAGGGTTTAGACCTTGATGAATAGCAATGGGATTCCCCGTTGAACAAGAACTAGAACTAAGGATTCTAATCCTGTTAGGTTTAGACCTTGATGAATAGCAATGGGATTCCCCGTTCAACAAGAACTAGAACTAAGGATTCTAATCCTGTTAGGTTTAGACCTTGATGAATAGCAATGGGATTCCCCGTTCAACAAGAACTAGAACTAAGGATTTCTAATCCTGTTAGGTTTACTTCTTGAAAAGGAGGAAGATGGGGAGGAGAAAGAAAGGGCTGCCGCCCTATGATGAGAGAAGGGAATTTTTGGGAGAAAAGAATCTGTTCTCTATTCCATCCAAACCCTAGAGACTAGAGTTTAAATACATCCACGAAGTGGGCCAGGCCCAGACTCAACAAAAAACTCCCATGGACTAAACCAATGAGATTAAACTAATCCCCAAGCCCGTGTACACCCGTGACTTGATTTAATCTCAACCCTTGGACTCAAACCCAGCCCAATACAAGTTAGCCCACCTGGGCCTTGATAGCACCACACCAGGCCCAACATATTCGCCTTCTTCGGTAAACCAAGGATCTTTCGATGGGCTTCTCTTAATCGAAAGCCTGCAAAAAGTTCTGGGACCGGGGATTCCGGCGGGGATCCTTCGATGCTCAAGTTAGTATTCTGGGCAACAACCGTGAGCTTAGAGGAAAGCTCGAGAGTCTTAAAGAGTTGCTCTGTGTAAGCGTGTGTGATCATCATACCTGATCGAAGGTTCCTCTTACCCATTTTATGAAAGTTCGTGGGGGTCACGGCATAAGTAATTGTCAGGGTGCAGCTCATGGCGTAACCGAATTGGCGAGATCTGCTTCGCATGGCGTGTCAGGATTGGCAAGGTTTGCTCCCCGCATGGCATGTCAGGATTGGTAGGATTTGTTAGACTTGGGCAGCCATTGTCAGACTGGCAGAATTTGCCGGGCCTGGGCGGCCATCGTCAGGTTGGCAGAGTTTGCCGGGCCTGGGTGGCCGAAATTCACCGGATCTGTCTTCCACGTCTCTATGGAAATTCTGGACTGTGGAATGATTGTACGAGTAGCTGTGAGCAATGGGGTCGTACAGGTAGGCCCCACGAGGAATTCTACTTGGGTGGCTGGGCCGGAGTCCTACCTTGGTGGCCAGGTTGGAGTCCTATCCGAGTGACCGACTTGAGGTCCTACCTGGGTGGCCAGGTCAGAGTCCTACCCGAGTGGCTGACTCGAGGTCCTACCCGGATGGCCAGGTCGGAGTCCTATCCGGATGGCCGCTGGAGGTCCTACCCAGATGATCGGGTCGGGATCCTACCTAGATGGCCGGGTCGGAGGTCCTATCTAGATGATCGATTGAAGGTCTTACCTGGATAGCTGACTCGAGGTTCTACCCGAATGGTCGACCAAAGATCCTCTGGAAGTGCGATCATTACCGTTGATTGGGTGTTGCTTCATCAGCCCATCAATAAAAATATTCAAATTTTGTTCATTTAATTACATCAGCTTTTTTACCTCACAGCTTAGTCTGATAAACAGTGAATCTTTTGCTTTCCTACTCTTATTCAAACGTGTCAGACTATCCTGACTCAAAATGTCGTTTTCGTGCCCAATAGCACATAAAGATTGCCATTTGATGGCGTATAACTTATTTTTCTAAACGAAATTCATTATGTATGCCATGACCAATTTTCATCCTCTCAGTCATTTAAACATTTTAATCTTCATCCCTATGAACTTTTTTAGTGCCTATGTTGTATATGGTAAAAATTTCCCACTGCCACTTTCACTAATATCATCTGTAATATGATGGAAAATGAAGTTTTTAGTGATGTCTCACATCTCTTTATCAATACATCAGCTTCTCTGCTTTTCATGGATCTTTTGCGAATTTGAATTTTTATTTTTCATTTCTTCATGAATTTTATTCTATTTGTCTCATGTATGCTCTGTGATTTGCAATTTTTCTTTTCACTTTCATCCAACTATTTGCATAAACATAAGGTTTTCCTTTGCCAGACTACTTTTGAATGTTGATTTATTTTTCTCAAAGTACAGATGCAAGGGAAAACAAAGAGCTCTATGTATAAATGTCTATAAATTTCCAAACATTCAGCACATTGTTGTGGTTAACTTCTTACAGATTTTCTAAATTTGCAAGTGTAATGAGATTTCCTTTTTCTCTTTTCACTTTTGTAGGTGGTACATTTTTGAAGAATCAATTCTGTGTACCTGGACTGCTGTGTTGTACATCGACTTGTTGCATTCAAAAATCATCAAGGCTTGGTATGACATTACTCTCCTTATGAATGATAATTCAGCCTTTTGTTCAAATTTCATTTAGCTGTAATTGCATCATTGTCACCAATTTCCAGAAATACCAAAAGGTCATAACAGAAGCATCAGTGTGAATTACCACAATTTTCTGAACATTCTGAATGCTTAATGTTAAGCTGTAGCAAGCTCATGCATGTTTGCTTGAAATGGTGTAATCAGGTGGAAGGAGTTTTTTGTGATAGCGCTGTTAGTAACATTGATCTTTTGCCTTGTCTTTCTGCTTATGCTGCTGCTATTCCATAGGTAAGATAAGTATTCCTGGCTGTAATAATTTATGATGAGAAACTGTGGTATTCTACATCATATTTCATCACCTGTGCTTTATAGGGTTACACTCTCCAACTTTAGCTGAATGCCAAAATGTTCTCAGACGTTCAGAGATTGATACCTCTGCATGTACAATGTATAGTATTGTTTTCATTTTTATAGGACATTTTGTCTGACTACTGCATTCAATCTATAAAAGGAAAATGTGATGGTAATGAAGCAACGCACATGTCCTCACCAGTCTCCCATTTAGAAGTGAAAATCACCTGGCTGGTTCTCCTGCCTGGCAACCATGTGACATTTCTTCTTTCCAAACGAGTGTTCATGTGGATGCGTGCCACACTAATTGATTATCACAGGTTACTCTATTGAACTGGAATTATTTGTTTATATAAGTAATGAACTTTTGTGGTGTGATCTGTAAGACTAAAGTGTCGCTTTTCAGTTAAGCCACTTTTGTCCTGAGGAAAACTTTTTAACCATATTATTTATTGCATATTTCTTAATAGATTATGTATCTGGGAAGCTAATCAAATTCTTCAATATCTTAGCGTACATGCTCCTTCTGCAGACATGCCAATTCAATCTTGTTTTGTTAGCTATGTCATGTGCCTTGCTTACTTTGTGAAACATTTTAGTAGAAAACTTCACCGTCGAACTCTTATTGGCCCTCTAGTCTTGGAAACTATGGAACCAGTGATGAAAATGTTTAGTATTGGTATTAAAATCATCACTTGGGTCAAACTTATTTTGCTACAAGGGAATGCATATTTCCCCATCTCACTGATGTTGTAGCTAGCTTGTCTAATGATCTCTTCTGTTTGTTGTTATTGGAGATTGCTTGATTGCCTTGGCTACCTCCTGGCAATAGGCAAGCCTCATGATGTCAAGCCTTGCTTGGACATCTCACTAACATCAAATCTTTGGTAAAAGGTTTAATGATTCATATCAATGATGGATCATCTAAATTTAGGATTCAACTGCTGTAATCTTGTGCACCATTAAAAATGTCAAGAAACTAAAAATTGTTAGTTTGGTGTTTAACCTAAACATCAAATTAGTGAGAAGATGAATGGCTTTAATAGCTTGGTACTTTGCTATGAACTTTACTTACTAAAACCCATTGAATTCAAATCTTCCCATGTTTTAGGATTTGTTGGCCATTGTCAATGAATTCATTTGAAACCCTAAATCCAGGGTCTAGCCTCTAGCAAGATGAAGCTTAATAATCATTATTGTTAAAGCAAAATGTTATGCTATTACTCTTTTGCTTGCAATTGTAATAACAATTTGATGAAGCATTATATATTTTTGAGAGTATTTTGAATTGTTTATATTCGTCATGTATGCTTTAAGATATGTTAAAATGTTGGCATAAATTGAAGAAGTGTGACTTTTTCTTTACAAAGTAATTGAGTCAAATAAGATGGTTGCCTAGGTCATAGTTTAGGCACTTGGGCAACCATTTGAGAAACAATCTTAGTCTATTACCCTATGTCACTTGGGTCTTTGACTAATATATGTTTCCTTTCAAGGTAAACTGAACCATGTACGGTACCGAATTGGTAACCAAATCAAACACGTAGCGTATTAACGGCTTAGGCTGGTTTGCCATTTTTTGCTTTTTTTTTTTGTAGTTTTCAATTTTTTTTTTATATAGTATATGAGATTGAAAGCCTTCCATGAGGTCACATCCTTTCTTCTATCTTGTATTTTCATTCAAAATCATTTAGGTAAATATCATTTTAAGATTTCTTAGGAAAATGAGAGAATACCTTTCATTTGAATTCAATTAAAATATTATAAAAATCAAATTCCTTGAGATAAATCTTACAAATTATATTTTAAGATATTTTTTTGGTATTTATTTTCTTATTATTTCAAAGTTCAATTGATTTTCTGGGATTTTAATCCGCAGTGGAAGTATCTTAACTTGATATTTGCTAAATCACAACTTATTGAATTTGTTCTTGAGAGGGAGAGACTTTTATTCTCAAAGAATTTAATTTTTCTAATATTTCGGTTGAATTTTGTTGCTGCCGAAATCTGTCCTCCGACTCGGGCGCGCTCGAGCTTCAGCGTGGGCTCCCTCCTGGGTGGACCTGCAAAACAGTCCTCACGCAAGAGGCGTTGGGGGTGGCCCTCTGCGGAAGACCCTCCGACGCTCAAGTCAGCGGAGATCAATAACGAACAAATATGGGGAGAAGGCTCCCGCTGAAGAGTCTCTCCAGGTGGTCTTTCGAGAGCTCTGAGCAGAGCGTTAATGGCGGAAAGGGGTGAGCAGTGAGCGAAGGTAGATGAAGAGTGGACAAGTATGCAAGTGCGCATACCTGAGAAGTCGGACCTGATTTTTTGGAGGCGTCGTGGGTCCGAAGGCCGTTAGGATTCGAATCCCGTCTGTTATGAGGTCAATAAGATTCGCATCTTGTTAGTTAGAGGATTGATTTGAATCAGGCGGTTATGAGGCCGGTAGGATCCGCATCTTGTTAGTTAGTGGATCAACGGCCGAGAAGGCTATCACAGAGAATGGCCTGATCCGCCGAGGTATGGAAAGGCTCGGTTTGCCAAGGCATCCGATGACTCGGCCCACCGAGGTATAACAAAGGAGTAAGTCACGCGTCAGGACGGTTTGATTCCGCAGAAGTGTAGATATCGCTCGGGCTGGGGCTGAGAGATAGAGGTCGCTTGGGTTGAGGCCGGGAGCCGAGGCCGAGAGACGTTGAGATAGCTCGGCTAGCGAGGTCGAGAGACGTTGAGATGGCTCGGCTAGCGAGGCTGAGAGATTAGGCTCGCTCGGTCTAGGACCGAGGCATAGAGACAGAGATCACTCGGACTGGGACCGAGGCACTGGGATAGCTCGGCTGGCGAGGCACACCCGGGGAATTCTTGGCTTGTCGAGGGGCTAAAGTGCTTCGATCCACCGAGGTATAATGGCTGACTCATTTCTAGCAGGCATTGTACAGCGAGTGAGAGTCAGGGCTGATCCTAACCTCTTGCACGATTATTAATGTAATGGCGATTTTACCCCTCAACACATGCCCCCACTCCTAGTTCGAAGCGTAAGTTCGGGCGTAGGGAGTATAGCTCCAGGTGGCACGATTTGAATGGAAGGGTTTGGATTTGATAGCCTGCATAATGATGCCCTAATTAATGTTGCGCGGCCGCCGTGCCTTTACGGGATGAATCCGTCGTTTCCTAGGGGCAACGGTTGGGGAAGTGCCACGTAGCAAAACCCGATTTTCACGGCGCTTGCAACGGCGGTTTCGGGTGTCTCGATTAAGATGCCTTATATTATCTTTGAGGCGGTTTCCTTTGGGGGAAAGCAAAGTCGAAACAGCACCATTCCCGTTCGCAGCGCTCTTTCGTTTCTTCTCGGAGAATCTTGTTCCCCTATTTCCTTTGTAATCTCGCTCGCATCTCTTTCGACCAACAACATGGTGAGTCCTAGCGACATGGTTTCAGAGATTGTTGCCAAGGATTTGGATAGAATACGCCAGAAGTATGGCATTCCCTCGGATATCCTTTTACGGTTGCCGGAGCCCGAGCATAGGGTCTCGCAAGAACTGGAGTGTGGGATCTTTCTTTATGAAGGTAGTCTGAAGCAGGCCTTCGGTTTTCCCTTCATCCCCTGGTGAAGGAGATCATGAGGTTTTACAACATATGTCCGACAATGGTGGCTCCTAATAGCTGGTGCAGTATCATTGGGTTTATCTCGATGTGTAGCCAGGTTCAGGTAACAGCGACTCTTCCCCTGTTTCATGCTTGTCATCATCTGATGTCCGAGAGGAACTCGGAGTGGTCCTATATCGGACCTCGGAGATCATTCAAGACGATCATGGATAAGCCGTCGTCCATAAAGGAGTGGAAGGTCCGATTTTTTATCACCGAGGGGAACATCGGCTCCGACTTCCGCAGGGATGGGGAAGCTTTGTCAGGGATACGGAAATGCATCCAGCCCTATCCGAACAGGAGAAGGAGGACCTAGAGGTCCTTTACAACGGCCGAGTGTTCTCGGCTAATGACTTACTATCGAAGGAGGCCCTTTTCACTGCCGGGCTTAGCCCCATCGACGTACAAGGTAAGTCCTTTTCTTTTTCCCTTTTCATTAATTTCACTCGAGCAAGTATATCTCGGTCTGATTGTTTGCCCACTGTGCTTGCAGCCAAGAGATCTGCACTAACGGGCCGTATAAAGGAGTTAGGCAAGCGTCCGAGAGAAACTAGTAGTGCGGAAAGGCGTAAGCCTGAGAAGAAGGTCCGTCTTTCTGAAGAGCACTCGCCGGAGGCCAGGCGAGTCAAGGTTAGCCTGCGCTCCTTACCATCGAAGAAAGAGAATGTGGGAGCGCGGCAGTGAGAGAGGGGTTCCCTCAGTTGGGGGAAGAAGCGATAGCCATGATGGAGGAGCAGAGAGCAGAGGAGGACTCTGGGAAGGTTGCTGAGATCCCTTGTCCTTTGGTGGTGGAAATAGTGGACAGCCCGGACGAGGCTTCGTGTGCTCATCTGGTAGTCCCCTCTCCTGGGGATGAGTTATTGCCAGGCTCGGCGGAGGTCGGTATCCTGGGAGTTCCTCCCCCGAGTAAGATGTCGCTAGCCTTGGCAGGAGAATAGGAGGGGGGGATTGCAATCGCCGAGCTCAGGATGAGCCTACCATCGAAGGGCCTCCCTCGGAGGGATTGAGGGGCGGTGACGTTGGGCCGATAATAACGGAGGCTCGAGAGGAGTCTCCCGCTAGAGAGCTTCCTCCTGGAGAGGTTGGAGGAGCTGGTGAAAGGATTGAGGCCTCGGTGGAGCCTGTGAGGGAAAAGCAGACGCTGGCGATCGAGGAGGAAAACTTGGACAAGGGGAGAGGACAAGATAAGAATCTTCTAGCTGAAGCTTCTCCCACCGAGGCTTTGGGAAGATTGGCGCCTGGGCTGGCCGAGGTATCCGAGGAATCTCAGGCAAGAATTTTGCTGAAGGAGGCCAGGAGGTTGAAGGCTTCTCAGCCTAAGGTTGTCCGGCCTGGTCCTTCGGACGGGCAGCCGGTAGTTTGGACCCGGCCATCGAGGCGGCGTTTGCTGCCTGATGAGGTCGGCATTGTGTCCGGGCGCGGGTCCCTCGGCGAACGAATGCAGCTACAGCATTGCGTCCTCGCTAGGGATAGCAGAATTAATTGGCACCAGGAGAAGATAGTCAAACGATGATGAGCTCTCTCAATCCAGGGAAGAGGCTAATAACAGGCAATCAAGAATTAACGATCTTAGGGATAGGATCGAGCAGGTTAAGGCCGATAAGCTGAGGGCCTTCGGCGAGGTTGAGGAATTGACTAGAAGATTAGCCTGGCAGGAGGAGGTACGATATCATCTTTTTAATTTCCCCCATCAGCTTATTGTTGCATCGGCTAATCCTGTGTTTGCAGATGGAGAAGGAGAAACTAGAGGGCCGAAGCCAATTAGAGACCCTGTAAGGGGAACTGGCGTTGAGTCGACGGAGGAGCTCGGAGCTCGAAAGGCGGGTCGCTGAGACCGAGGAGCAAGTCGCCTTACTTTGGAGCCAAGTTACTGAGGCTGAAAGGCATCTCGCCCTACTTTGGGGCGAACAAGATGCGACCTGTGCCGAGGATTTCCAACTTGGCGCGGAGGAGGTTCGAACCAAAATATCTTGGGAGCATCCGGAATGGGACCTCTCCTTTTTGATGCTGAACCTTTTGAGGCATGTACCCCGAGGGCTGAAGAAGCTGAGTATGAAGATATTTCAGACGTGACCTTGACGCTATTCTGGGTTCTAATGAGGCCATGGCTCCCGAAGGACACTCTCAGTCTGCCGTCATGGGAACAACGATATTTGAAGTGGGCGAAACAAGCCGAGTCCCCCCGGATGTTACCGAGGAGGCTGCTGGGACCGTTCTGACCCCTGATTCTTAAGGGTCACTTGTGTATTTTTTGCTTTTCAGATTTGTAACCTGGTTGAAATTTCCAATGAACGGGTCTTTCGCCTCCACTTGTTTGCCTTTTTTGGATGATCTTTTTATCTCAAGATTTCTTTCGACTGTGAGCAAATTACAACTCATTCGCGCTCTTAGGTCGGTTTGGTTCGGACTTAAGTAAACGTCTCGGTCGAGGTCGAGGTATAAGGATAGCATGGTTTGTCCGAAGTAAAAAAAATTGGCATACTTCGGCCGAGGCATAAAATGGCTTGGCGCTGCCGAGGAATATAGTTCCGAACCCGCCGGAGCGGGTAAGAGAATTCGTCCTGCCGAAGTATAGGATAGTTCGGCTTGAACTGGCCAAGAATTGTAGGGGTATCTTGGTTAGAGCCGAGGTTAGATAGTTCGGCCTACCCGAAGTGAAGAAATGGGCATGCTTTCAACCGAGGTACACGAAGCGGCTTTGTTGAAAAGCATTTCGCCCTTGTCAGGGGCATTTATTTCGTTGGACTTTTCCAATGCAGGTCCTTTTAACGTACGCGACAAGCATTTGATCGCCATTGGATGACGTCATTTTCGGAAGGGGATTTCCTAGGCTGCCCGTATCTCAAGGACCTGCAGTCGATCTCATGCATTTAAGGCTCTCGATTTAAGATCAGGGGGAGATCCCTTGCCTTTCGTCATGGCTTGAGAAACACATTTGGCGCGCTCCGAAAAGTGATTCTTTTCTTTTGCCCTTTCACGTAGTAATGGGGTAGAGTGTTTCAAACTTCGGGGCTTCCCTCTTTAATGACCGCCCCGGACTTGCTTGCCTATAAAATGGGGAGAGCGGGCCGTGTTAGGCTATCTCCTAAACTTTATTCTCCTGTGAAAGTTTTCATGATGTTTGTGTTCTAAGGTTGAGAGTGGAGAGACTGAGCTTTCCTTTTGCAAGTCGATTTCCTCCGGATAGTTGGGGTGATGAAGAAGCCGCTGAAGAGCAGACCATCCTCAAGAGAGGAATTTCGGAGATCATATGGAGAGCGCACGAGAGATCCGCAGAGACCATATGGGGAGCGCACGTATGCGCTTCCTGTGTGTCCTTCGTCACTTGCCATGGGGACCGTCGGAAATGCAAAGCATGCATATCCCCATGGTAAGGACGGACTTTTCCTTCTCCCTCAGGTTGGATTCCTTAGCTCATCCGAGCGGGGAATCTTTCGCCACGTGAAGAGGGAGGAGAGCAGTGTGGGCTTGCTGGTTCTATGCCTTTTACGATCGGGCAGCGACCAGCAACCCAGCATTCCACCTAGGGGAAATGTCCCCCCAGCATCGGCATCCATAGGTCTTTCTCCCGTTTTTGGATCTCTTGATTCATCCGGGGGACCTGTGGGTGGCCAGTTTGTTCTTTGGCATCGGCTCAACAGAGCTTGTCTGATTCTCCTAATTTCTTGGGTCTGATGTGAAGCATCGTCGTCGACCGAAGTTGTTCAGTGGAGTTTTTATCTTATTTGTATTTCCTGTGCTATGATGTCCTTGTAATGCCTCTCAGGAGGTTGTAACTCTTTTCATTGATGAAGAAATAAAGAAGGTTTTATTCTTTCTTCTTTTAGCACCTGCTTCTTTTTTCGATATAATTGTGTTGAGAGTTGCTACTCCCATATCATGCTTTTGTGCCATAGCATATTTCGGCGGCGCTCTTGCTACTTTGTTTTTGCTAAGACAAATGTTCGGTCTTTAATGGAGGAAACGTTCATCCCTGTTTAGGTCAGAGGTAGACCTGGGCGGTCCTGTGGACCCATGTGGTAAGCATGATCTCGTTTGCAGAACGAAGCAGTTATTCCTTCGGAGAAATAGCTCATACGACCTTACTGCTGAGTAGAAGGAGGTTGCTTACTTCTGCCGAAGTATCATAGGGCGCCCGAGTGACGTCGAGGTATTTGGGAGATTGCCCAATCAGGCCGAAGTTTCAGGGTTGTGTCCCCTGGCTCGGCTGAGACCTCGGGATTTATTCAGGAATATATCACTTGGCTCGACGGAGGCTTCGAATAATATGCCACTCGGTATAGACGAGGCATCAGGGAATATATCGCTCGGCTTAGCCGAGGCATCCGATAATATATCGCTCGGTTTGGCCGAGGTTTCATAAGGAACATATTTTACTTGGCTCCGCCAAGGTACGGAGATCGCTCGGCGTTGCCGAGGATTTTTGATATTTTACTTGCCCCGCCAAGGTACGGAGATCACTCGGTGTTGTCGAGGATTTACGAACCTGCCTCTTATTGCAGCTGTAAATTCGGGCGTGGATGGCCGAAAAGGGTGGAGAGCTATCCGAGCGGTGCAGGGGGGCGCCCGAGGCCTGCAAATCGGCCATTCTCGAAGTGGGCGGACCGAGCCATGTTTCTCCCGTGCCGGCCGCTGATTCACCTTTTTCTGCATTTTTCTTTCGAGGACTTTAATTCGAAGGAATCTGGCAGACTTTCTAGGATATCTGATTCGAAGGGTCCGGCAGACTTTCGAGGATATTTAATTCGAAGGGGTTCGTAGGTCGGAGGGAGTTTGGTCCCAAGAAAGGGGGAGCCTCTTGAGCGCCTCACTGATATTTATTGATCCTCTTCGGTAAGGGGGCGCAACTCTTCGTTTCCCGCGAGCGCCCACTGAGGTGGTAACGCGTAGCGAGTTTCTGCGAGTTGAAATTAATGGCCGGCGATCGAAATACTCGCCAGAAGCAGTTTAAATACGGATGGGGAATGCCATCGTTAATCACATCTCCTGTTGGCCTCCCTAAGTTTGGGATAGCAGGATGGCTTCTGAGGATGAAGGGTGTTCTACTGGAGCGCCAGGTAACGGCAGTAATGGCCATGGGGGACAGGCCCCTCCGCGAGGGGCCCCGATAGGAGCCGCGTTCTGATAACCATCGACAGGGAGGACCTGTTGTTGATGTTGGAGGGCCGCGACCAACTTCGGAGGATGGCCGAAGAATACTTGGCCATCTCCACGAGGGAGCACGAGCTTCTTCACCAGATCAACAGTCGGCTGGAAGGACAAGTGGCGACTCTCCAGCAACAGATTGTCATTCTCATCGCCGAGCTGAGCTTGCAGCGGGGAGAGCCCGACAGCGCCCGATGGAGACAATAAGCCCAATGAGGGCTCGTGTATCTTTTTCTTTCCTTTTTGTTTTCTTTTTTTATGATGAATGAAAAGAAGAATTTTTGCAACTTTTGTGTTCGCTGCTATCTTCAAGATGTTTATTCTCATCACTCGGTCTTGGTCGAGGCTTCTAATATCAATAGACGCATTTCGGCTCCGGCCGAGGCTTTTAATAAGAGACGCACTTCGGCTCTGCCGAGGCTTTTATAAGAGACGCACTTCGGCTCTGGCCGAGGCTTTTGCACTTCGGCTCGAGGCTTTTGATAACGCACTCTGGCCGAGGCTTTGATAACGAGAGATGCACTTCGGTTCTGGCCGAGGCTTTTGATAACGAAAGACACTTCGGTTCTGGCCGAGGCTTCCAATCATAAAAGATGCACTCCGGCACTGGCCGAGGCTTTATGCACTTCGGCTCTGGTCGGGGCTTATACACTTCGGCGTCGGCCGGGGCTTGCAAGCTGCCGAATCCGGCCGAAGTTTCTTTGCCCTTTGGTCCGGCCGGGGCTTGTAAGTTTTCCGAATCCGGCTGAAGTTTCTTCGCCCTTTGGTTCGGCGGGGCTTGTAAGCTGCCCGAATCCGTCTAGGGCTTGCAGATCACTCGGCTCCCAGCCATACTGGGAGCGCTGGGCCATACCGAGGCTTCGTGGAATCGGACTCGGCCCGGCCGAGGTACGGAGATTTCCTGCTCAAGGGGATAGCTCGGTTGTGCCGAGAATGGGTAAGCAACATTATTTTTCATTACGACTTTTTGAAAAATGATTATAGCGACCATGCCGTGGATAATAGAAACAAGATGCCAAAGCCGTAAATGGGGCAAGTCTATAGAAAGCGTACCCTACTGATGGTATATACGGAGATTGTCTGAATTCATGTCCGAGGAATAGATTTTCCGTTCAGATCCTGGAGCTTGTAGGTACCGGGTCCGATGACTTCCGCCACTTGATAGGGGCCTTCCAATTCGGAGACAACTTCCCTTGTTCCAGTGGTTTGGAGACGGAACTTTCCGAAGGACAAGATCGCCGGACGAGAAAGATTTTCCTTTGACTCTGGAGGCATGATAGCGGGCCACTCTTTGCTGATATGCAGCTATTCTGATTCGAGCTTTCTCTCTGATCTCTTCCACCAGTTAAGATTGGTGCGAAGCTGCTCGTCGTTAGCCTCCTTCGAGTAGCTCTCCACCCGCGAAGAAGGGAGTCCTATCTCCACGGGGATGACGGCTTCGTGCCGAAGGCCATCCGAAATGGGTCTCGCCAGTGGGGATTCTTGGGTGGTGCGGTAGGCCCATAGGACGTGGTGGAGTTCGTCGCCCATCTGCCTCGGGCTCTGGCAAGTCGAGCCTTGATCCCCTGAAGTAGGGTCCGGTTAGTACTTCGGCTTCTCGTTGGCTTGCGGATGCCCTACCGATGTGAGGCGGTGACAGATCCCATGCTCCTCGCAGAAACCTCAAAACTTTGGGTTATCAAACTGCTTGCCATTGTCGGTGATGATGGTATGGGGAGGCCGAAGCGACAAATAATGGATCTCCATACGAAGTCCCTGGCCCGAGCTTCAGTTATCTGGGCAACTGCCTCGGCCTCGACCCACTTGGTGAAGTAGTCAATGGCGACAAACAAGAACTTTCTGTCCTAAGGGCCAAGGATGTCCATCCCCCACTTAGCAAAGGGCCAAGCGGAGGAAATAGGACCAAACTGGCGGAGGGGAGCCTCTGGATACTAGAATGTCTCTGACAGGGTCACAAGCTCGGACGAGATCGTCAGCATCCTTTGCATGGTGGGCCAATAATACCCCTGGCGCAGCACTTGTGCATAAGGATCGGCTCCCAGATGGTTGCCGCAAATTCCCTCATGTACCTCCGAAGAGCATAATCGCTTCAGATGGGCGAAGGCACTTGAGTAGCGGCATGGAAAAGGATCGCTTATACAGCTGGTCGTCGATCAGCACATAGTGGGTGGCTTGCAATTTCAGCTTTCTTGCTTCCTTTCGGTCGGCTGGGAAGCGACCCTTCTTTAAGATACTTTAATATGGGGTCGAACCAGGATGGTTCGGCCTCGACCTGCATCACTCGGTCAGCTTTGCGATGCTAGGCTTTTCCAGAATCTCCAGGGAAACTTTCGCTCGGAATCCATCGATTCCGTAGTTGCCAGTCAGAGAATAGATCGGCACGTGCATTCTCGGATCTTGGGATCTGAATGACTTCAAATTCAGAGAAGTGGGAAAGTAAGTCCCGCACCTCTTGAGATACCGAATCATGTTCGCTCCCGGGCCTCGAACTCGCCCCGCACGTGACCGGCTACCAATTGAGAGTCGGTAAAGGCATTCAGCTTCTTCACTTTAAGGTCACGGGCGATTCGGAGTCCAGCGAGCAGAGCTTCATACTCGGCTTCATTATTGGAGGCGGGAAGGAGAAGCGAACGCCATACGAAGGTCACCCCTCCGGACTGGTGAGGATTAAGCCAGCCGGAGCCATTGGCATTGGACGATCCGTCAACGTGGAGCAGCCACAGGGCGTCATATCTCGGGTGCTCAGAGGAGTCCGAGGGAGCCATCCTTCGGGATGGTACATTCGAGGAGGAAATCAGCCAGAACCTGAGCTTTGATGGCTGGGCGAGGTTGGTATGAATGTCATGCTCGCTTAGCTCGACGGCCCATTTAGCCATTCTTCCGATGTCTCCGGATGGACCACCGCTTTGATGGGTTGGTCGGTAAGGACCGTCACAGAATGTGCCTGGAAATACGGTCGCAGCCTCCGACCGACGTTACCAGGGCCAAAACCAACTTTTCGATCCGGTGTACCTTGTCTCGCATCTCGGAGCAGTTTGCTAACATAATAGATCGGCTTTTGGATCTTGTTCTCTTCTCTGACCAACACTGACCAACTGCGCCTTCTGAAACGGCAAGTACAGAAACAATATTTCCCCCGGATTCGGACTACTAAGGGGTGGAGAGCCGAGATACCTCTTGAGGTCCTCAAATGATTCTGACACTCGGAGACCATTGGAAATTCTTGGCTGATCGAGAGCTTTAAAGAAAGGAGGCATCTCTCGGCCGACCGAGCCACGAAGCGGTTGAGGGCCGCGATCCTACCAGTCAGGCGCTGGACCTCTTTGACGGACGCAGGGGGCGCCATTTGTCGAAGGGCCTGAATCTTCTGCGGATTGGCCTCAATGCCCCGCTGAGAAACCATGAAGCCAGAAACTTTCCAGAATTGACGCCGAAGGCGCACTTAGTTGGGTTGAGCTTCATCCGATATTTGGAGCGTCGCAAAGCTCTCAGAGAGATCCTCAATGTGCTGGGATGCTTCTTGCTTTTGACCAGCATGTCGTCAACATATACCTCCATGTTTCGGCCGATTTGCTCCTTGAAGACCTTGTTAACTAGTCTTTGGTAAGTAGCACCTGCATTTTTTAGACCAAAAGGCATGACACGGTAACAATAAGTACCTCGGTCGGTTATGAAGGCGGTCTTCTCTTCATCCTCGGGCGCCATTCGGATTTGGTTGTAGCCCGAATAGGCGTCCATGAAGGTCAGCATCTGATGACCTAAGGTAGCATCTACAAGCTGGTCGATCCGAGGGAGAGGGAAGCTGTCCTTCGGGCATGCTTTGTTGAGGTCGGTGAAGTCGATGCAGATCCACCACTTACCGTTCGACTTCTTCACCATGACAACATTCGACAGCCAGTCAGGATAGTTTACCTTCGAATGAAATTCGCCTTGATAAGTTTGTCGACTTCTTCCTCAATTGCCTTCTGTCGCTCAGGGGCGAAGTTCCTTTTCTTCTGTTTTACGGGCCGGGACATCTCGTCCACATTAAGACGGTGGACGAGAACGTCTGGGCTGATCCCCGGCATATCAGAAGCGACCAGGCGAAGACATCAGCATTCCTTGGAGAAAGTCGATCAGCTCCAGCCGAGGTTTCCCTTTCAGTTGCGACCCGATCTTTATGGTTTGGTCGGGCCGAGCTTCGTTCAGCGGTACCTCCTCCAGCTCTTCAGCTGGTTCTCCCCGTTGCTCGGCAAAATCCTTCCGAGCGTCCAGCCATCAACCTCGGGCAGTTTGGACTGAAGGCTGTGACGAAGCACTGCCGAGCTATAGCTTGGCTTCCTCGAACTACTCCCACTCCCCATCGGTAGGGAACTTCATAGCTAGATGCGGGATGGAGACAGCAGCTCCAAGGACATCAGGCCAGGTCTCCCGAAGATTGCATTGTAGGGCGACCGAAGTTTGGTCACCAGAAAATCTGCATGAACAGTGGCAACACGAGGCCAAGTTCCGCGCGGACCGTCAAGGTCACAACCCCTTCCGGGGTAATATCGCCGGTGAACCCCATTAGGGTGGAGTCCACGGCTGTGAGATTCTCCATGAGCAGTTTCATTTTCGCAAACACATCGAGATACAAAACATTGACAGAGCTCCCACTATCAATAAGGATCCGGCTTACATCGTAATTGTTTAGATTTAGAGATACAACCAACGCATCGTCATGCGGGAACTGTATCTTCTGGAGGTCATCATCGGAGAAGGAGAGCTCATTAGTCCGCTTTCTTTGGCGCTGAACCTCTTCATCATCCCCTAGCTCGACGGATATCAACTGCCTCGATCACATTGATGTGGCCAGCGACCGGAGGATTCGAGAGGAGGCTGCTGGGGCTCGGGCTGGCGGTCACCCATTTCTTGGCTCGGGCGCTCTCCTGAATTGGTCCAGTCTACCCGCTGATGAGCCTCTCGATTTCATTCTTCAGCTGCCAGCACTTGGTGTCGTGGCCATGGTCCGGTGGTAGCGCAGTATTTGTGGGGTCTCTCCGGGCCGCATTCCCTCGGAGAGGAGGCGGTCGAGGGAGTTGATGCTCTATCTCCATGAGGATCTCCGCTCTCGGAGTGAGCGGTGAACTAGTTGAACCTCCTAGGCGGGCTCCTGGTGCGGTTCCTCGGCGGCGCGGAGGAACCCTTTGGCGGCGAGGTGGGCTCGGCTGGCGGGCAGATCGGTGCCTGTCCGAGCCCTTGGACTCCTTCCTTGCCTGTTCGGCACGGGCAGCCCTCCGCGATTCCTCGACTCTGGCATACTTGTCCGTCAGGGCCATCATATCAGAGAGGTTCGGAGGGTAGCTGACCTCCAATGCTAGGTAAAAGTCACTCTCCTTTAACACTCCGCCTGCTAGGGCGGACATGGCCACCTCATGGTTAAGGTGATCCACTTCCAGCATGGCCGTATTGAAACGGCCGAGATAGTTCTTCAAGGACTCCCCTCTCTCTGCTTAACCTCAGAGAGGGAGTCAGATCTCCGCCGGTGATGACGGCTGCTGACGAACTGGCTGATGAAGAGGCGGCTCAGCTCGTCAAATGAACCAACGGAACCTGGTTTTAAGGCATTAAACCAGGTTCGAGCGGACCCCTGAGGGTGGAAGGGAAGGCGCAGCAGAGGATCGCATCTGATGCCCCATGGAACATCATGATCGATCGGAAGCTACTGAGGTGGTCGTCGGATCGGAGGATCCATGATAAGGCTCGATGGCGGGTAGCTTGACATGGGAGGGAATCACTTCCTCCATGATCTCCTTGGAAAAGGGATGCCCTGCTCCGCCTTATGCTGAAGCGGATGGGCCTGCTTGGCGGCATCCAACTCCTGACGCATCTCCTGGAGTTATCGGCGGATCTCCTCCTCAGGCATAGCAGGAGGGGCTGGGCGAGGAAACTGAGATGGTGTTGAGTCGTGACGAGAGAACACCGGAGAGAGGGATCGTGCCCGCCGAGATCTGGGAGGATCCTTCGTAGACCCTTGCGGGACTGGCTCAGCTCCCTTAGGGCGACGAGGGGTCCGCAATCCCATGCGGACCAGAAGAAGAGATTGCCGGGTGAACGGGGGCCACATTCTCCTCAGGAAGGTGCGGAATAGGAGCGGCTGGAGGAGCTTCAAAGTGCCCCTGAATCAGATGGGCCAGAGCTTGGACCTGCTGGACCAGTGAGGCAAACTGGTCCTGGGTCACTGGGGCCGCCGATGGCATGGAGTCTCAATTGGTGGTGGCGGTGGCGCTACAATGCTCACCGGATCAGGTCTTTGGGAGGCGACCTGGTCCCGGGCTTCAGAAGTAGCCTCTCTTCGATTGGCCATGGGAGGGGTTCTCTTCACGATCGGGACCCTTATCTCCTGGATCACAAGTTTATGGGACTTGAGGGCCCTTCCTCTAGCGCCAATTTGTTGCTGCCGAAATCTGTCCTCCGACTCGGGCACGCTCGAGCTTCAGCGTGGGCTCCCTCTGGCGGACCTGTAAAACAGTCCTCACGCGAGAGGCGTTGGGGTGGCCCTCTGCGGAAGACCCTCCGACGCTCAAGTCAGCGAAGATCAACAACGAACAAATATGGGGAGAAGGCTCCCGCTGAAGAGTCTCTCCAAGGTGGCCTTTCGAGAGCTCTGAGCAGAGCGTTAATGGTGGAAAGGGGTGAGCAGTGAGCGGAGGTAGATGAAGAGTGGGCGAGTATGCAAGTGCGCATACCTGAGAAGTCGAAGATGGTAGTATTTATAGAGGATCATCTGATTTCTTGGAGGCGTCGTGGGTCCGAAGGCCGTTAGGATTCGAATCCCGTCTGTTATGAGGTCAGTAAGATTCGCATCTTGTTAGTTAGAGGATTGATTTGAATCAGGCGGTTATGAGGCCGGTAGGATCCGCATCTTGTTAGTTAGTGGATCGACGGCCGAGAAGGCTATCACAGAGAATGGCCTGATCCGCCGAGGTATGGAAAGGCTCGGTTTGCCAAGGCATCCGATGACTCGGCCCACCGAGGTATAACAAAGGAGTAAGTCAGGCGTCAGGACGGTTTGATTCCGCAGAGGTGTAGATATCGCTCGGGCTGGGGCCGAGAGATAGAGGTCGCTTGGGTTGAGGCCGACGGAAGCCGAGGCCGAGAGACGTTGAGATAGCTCGGCTAGCGAGGCCAAGAGACGTTGAGATAGCTCGGCTAGCGAGGCTGAGAGACATTGAGATGGCTCGGTTGAGGCCGAGAGATTAGGTTCGCTCGGTCTAGGACCGAGGCATAGAGACAGAGATCACTCGGACTAGGACTGAGGCACTGGGATAGCTCGGCTGGCGAGGCACACCCGGGGAATTCTTGGCTTGTCGAGGGGCTAAAGTGCTTCGATCCACCGAGGTATAATGGCCGACTCATTTCTAGCAGGCATTGTACAGTAAGCGAGAGTCAGGCTGATCCTAACCTCTTGCACGATTATTAACGTAATGACGATTTTACCCCACAATAAATTCAATTGGGAGTATTCCCTTAATTTCGTGAAAAAACTTAAATCAATGGAAAGAAAAGAGAAAAGAGGAGAGAAGACGAAATAATAGGGAGAAGAGAGGACAAGAGCCCACATGCCACTCAGCTCATCCTACCCCAACCTATCCCAGGTCAAACCGGTCCGAACCAAATTGAACCGAACGGTTTGGCATGATTCAACCAGTTTGGGCCCTATCCCAAGCCGAATTGAAAAATCAAACTGGTTTCCTGTTGGGCAGTTCGGTTCGAAACTGAACCGGCAGTTCGGTTCGGTTCGTCTTACCTGGTTTCCTTTGTACTTTTCTTCTTCCACTAGAGTAATTTATGAAGATCTTTATTTTCTTATATATTGATCAAGAACAACTCACACAATGGACTAAAAGTTTTAGTTGTGGTTGCCTTAATTCAATCTTTTAATTTGGACTTAATTTTCTCCTTCACTCTGTGCTTTCATTGACTTACTTTCATCAAATTTCGTCACAAATGATAATTTTAGAGAAACTAACATATATGCACATGGAAGCATGTGAAGTATCATAAAGGAAAAGAAAAAGCTATAATTTATTTATTTAGAGTATTAATCTTATTGTACAATTGTAGATGCTAAAAATTGGAGTGAGTATTTTGGCGACCAGAAGTTAAATTGCCAGATACTTCTATCTTGGGTAAAATTGTTCATTAAGTGAAAGAATTTACTTTTCTGAAAACTTATTTTTAAGTGCTGGTTTTGGGTTCTATTTGAAATGAGTTATGGGAAGGCTGTATAACTTTTTAAAATTTAATGGGAAACATTTTGGGGATTTGGATTGTTAAGATATAGATAATGAAAGAGGAAAGAGAGATTATGAATCAAAATGAGGCTTAAGTGTTGAAATTAGGGTTGAAAATGGACCTGATGGCATCTTTTCAGACCTGTTTCTATATTTATCTGGATATGTTTAAGTGTCCAAGCAATATCTGTATCCATATCTATACCAGGCACAGAACTATGGTTTCAAATATGTTTATACAACTATCTGAAACATCTTGTACAACTCTCTTTAACTTTAAAGGAAATGAATGATAATATTAACGTCTTTAACTTAATTTACCTTCTGTATGGTGATATATTTAGTTTAATGGTTCATAAAATTTAACAATCCGATTTATATCTGTATTTATATCTGCATTGTTGACATCCAATGTTTATCTGATTCCATTTCTAAGAGATATAGATATGGATTTTAATATTGGATTAGTATCTGGATGTGCATCTGTATTTGTAAAATAAAAATGGATAACTGATATTGATTAACTTATATTCAATTTTTATCCAATCCGTTTTTTGATAAGTAAAAACAATTATATTAAGAGGAAGGACTTTATCCAATCCATTTTCATCCCTGGAAACAATTATATGGGATATAGTTTCCAAAATCGCTCATATCTACCCTGATTATATGATAAAGTTTTTTATGCGACTAACTAATTTCCCATCAAAGGTCAAATTTGACATACCTGAAGGACTCCTTACTGAAGGACTCCCTGCTTAAGAACACCACCATTACTTAGTGGAAGTTCTTGGTATTTTAAGATTATTTGTGTCTTTATCTTTGGATATGCCTCCATATTTTTCCCATTTCATGGTACAAGAAATTTGAAAATATAAAGTTGTCCAAGAATGTCTGTTGAATTTTGGATACGGTAACAGTTACATGCTTGAAGACGATCCAAGTAATATCTATGGATTTTTATCTCAATACCTTGATAGCTTAACCAAGTATCAACATTATATTGATGCTGTGGCAGTACCATATTCTTACTCCATGAAAACTGACTATTAATCAATTAAAATTTACCCAACATTTTTCAGCTTTAGATGCTTTTTCCATTACCAGTTTCTTGAATACTATTCCTGGAAACTATTCAGGGATACAGATGCCCAAAGATACAAAAAAAGCAGCTTATTAGTGATGAAATAATCTTCACTTTTTTTAACTAAGTGGTGAGATACATCAGGGATACAGATGCTGTGAAGTTTTACTAAAAGCTTAATGAGTTCATAAAGAGAATCCTCATGTTTGAGCTACACTGACCATAAATTTACATGTCAACATTCAAAGCCTAACATATGTACACTAATGTGCTTTCATTGCTCTTTTTCCCTTGCATAGTTACCTAGTGTTGACAAACCAGACGACGTATGAACTGGTAAGAAGGCGACGCATCCTATACTTGAGGTATCAATAATTGGTGTTTCCTGTATGCCCCTGAAATTATTATGGTCTCATCAGTAATGGTACTTACAAGAAACTTTGATTTGTAGTGGAATTCCTGAAAGGGTTCATCCATTTAGCAAAGGCATTTGTAGAAACTTGTATGCCTTCTGCTGCACCAGAGATGGCATATACACCTTGGAAGCAGTCCCTCCAACGGAGGAATTGGAAGCCAAAGCAAGACCATATACTTGTTTGGACATCATGTCCTGTCGGTGTTGTTGACAAGGGATGCTTTTTCTTTAAAGAAAAGAAAAAAATCTTGCGTTGTGTTGTGGTAGTAGATTTTTCATTCTTTTCAGTATTGTTGTTGTTTGAGGAAAAAATTAGATTTCACTGCATTCCCCTGATCCTCTCATGAATGCTGTATCTTATTCTTTCCATTGATGCTTAGAGCATCTGGCTCTCTATCTTCCCCTTATTTTTGATGGGTAAACTGTATGGTATAATGTAGCACAATTACATATAAATTAGAAAATTGAATTGTAAACTAAAGTCCATGGGATTCTTTCTTAGTGAGTTAAACTGGATGTGGATCTGAATCGTAGTTTCTGTGCACTCTTATCTCAATCCATGTTATTGAAACTTAAATTGGGGAAGGGGCCTAACTGGCTTAGTCCATCATATGTTTGAAATGCCTGGTTGAAAGAATGGGCTGTGCATCGTCTTCATATTTTCTTCTTCTTCTTCTTCTTCTTCTCACCATTCCATTCTATAATTTTCTTAATTTGTTTTTGAGTTTTTGGTTCTTGTTGATTGCAGCATGTTATTTTAATTCATTGAGAAATAGGTCCTAGCTCCGAAGGAAGGAAATAAGCAATGCTCACTGGCACGCATCTGGTTGATGATCCTATCAGTTATACCAGAAATTATCCCTTATTTCAATTTTTGAATCAAATCTGGAGACAAAAACAGAGAAAATCCACTAAGGATCGAGTCGTAGAACAGTTGAGAGAAACAAGGCCTCCTGCATCTAAGAAAGCTTAGAGTAGGCCATTCTTGAAATGAAGCATGACCAAAGGCGCAGGGGAAAGCTGGAGTTAGAGGGCATCTGGCTTGAGAGAGAATCAGCAGCAAGTTCAAGTATCATCTCTTAATCCTCCACGAGTACAGGGTCTCTTGATCTTACACCATCTCTCAGCATTAATCTGGTGTCTGAACTGAAGCCAGATTTATTTGTAGTGTTTAGGTTACATCACAAGAAATATTAATGAGGGATGAGGATGGGGGGGAAGACTACTACCAACCAATATGCTGATCAGTAACTTTCCCTGATGTTTCTTGATGTATCCTTCGTAGTAACCTAGCCTTGTCCTTTTCCTTTTTTTCCCCCTTATTTGGTTTAAAAAATCAAATAGACTAGCGTAATTTCTGACTTGGCCCCTAAATAAATAAACAAGGCTATGCCTTTTCAACACTAATGCCTTATTTAACAAAGCTGTTATTAGAGATTTTTTGCCAGAGCTTTTCGAAGTAAAACTTCACTTAAAAAAGTTATTTGCTTTTCTACTTTCAATTGTCTAATTGATTGTATTATAAAAAATCATCATTATAAATTTTCTTAATTTATAAATTATTATAATAATTATATTGTAGATATAATTATTTTCGCACAACATTTATTATGTTATAGCATGATATAATTAAATTGTAAGGTATTTTATTTTTATAACATTACTAATTATTTTATCATATTCTTATGTTATAATATTCAATGTACATGTTCCGAGTATTTTCCATCGATGAAATCTAATGAAAGCAGCTTCTTGATGAACTTGAGAAAGCGCTTATGGACAGAGGTTCCAAATTTGGAGGTTTTGGCAGCAGAACTCTTTTTTTAAGCTTCTGCACAGAAGCACTGTAGAAATTAATTTCAAAGATTTTATGATAAATCTTTTATCTTCTAGCAATGCTTTCTCAGACTGGAAAAATGCTTTTGACCCCTCCATCCAAATGAGGCCTAAGACATTATTATTATTATGCAACGATTATAGTATTGCTTGTCCAAAATATCCTCATTCGTAGCATGTCCCATATATTATTCTTTCTAGTAGGGTGATTAGAGACTGTAGTTTTCCATGCATATTTGTTCCCCACCAAGAGAGAAAAGATGGGCTGGAAATCCATCACAAGCGCTTTCCTTTTCGTTTAGCTCTCTTCTGGGAACCCTCGTTGTGTCCCTTCTGTTTAACAACTCTTTTGAACCAGTCTCTTGTTTTCTGTGTTGAAGGAGGACCATTTGCAAGATCACATTTGCAAGATCACACAAATAACCTTGGGCTGGAGTTGAAGGAAGATAACTTCAAATATATTCATTTTCTTTTTTGTTTAATATACGCATATTGTGTGTGTGTGTGAGAGAGAGAGAGAGTAGACTTGTTGTTGGGCCATGTGGTGCTATCAAGGCCCAGAGGGCTAACTTGTATTGAGCTGGGTGTGAGTCCAATTAAATCAAGTCATGGGTGTACATGGGCTTGGGGATTAGTTTAATCTCATTGGGTTAGTCCATGGGAGTTTTTGTTGAGTCTAGGCTGGCCCACTTCGTGGATGTATTTAAATCCTAGTCGTTAGGGTTTGAAGAATGAAGAACAAATTCTTTTCTCTCAAAAATCCTTTCTCATCGCAGGGTGGAAGCCCTATCTTCTCCTCCCTATCTCTCCCTTTATCTTCTCTCCACGTTCGGATTCAGCGCTTGGCTACGTGATCTTCTTCCTGTCACGGTCCTCTTCGTGAGAAGGTGATGCTTTGCATAACCTGTAGCACTTTCTTGCCGGATGCTTTGTAGAAGAGTGGAAGAAGGAAGACGTTCTCACGTGGGGATCCAGGCTTGCATAACGTGGAGCACTTCCTTGCCGGTGGGACAAAGCGGTGGAGTGGAGGGGATCGCTTGAAGAAGCCATGGAGGGAGGATCGCTAGAAGAAATCTCTTATGGAGAGCGGTCAACGGGTCAAACGTAAAGATCCCAGGTACATTACATAAGAGAGAGGAAGAGGACATGTGCGTGCAGGTGCGGTGAAGACGTGAAGCCAGGTGATCTAGTCCAGCCACGTGACTTCACGGAAACGTCTTCAGAAAACGTCTTCACCGAAGACGTGGAGGTGGGGACATGAGGAATTAATTTCAGCAAAGAGGAAAGGAGGAATTAATTCTAGCGCAATTAATTTCAGCGCCAATAAAATCCTTTTTTAAGAAGAGGAGCTGTTCTTTGAATCAGATTTTTATTAATCTAAAAATCCTTAAGGAAGTTAGAAGGGTTGTGGTGGTTTGAACTCTGGTTCAAAGGAACGAATCTAATCGTTGGTAACAGGATTAGAAATCTTAGTTCTTGTTCAACGGAGAATCCACTGCTGTTCATCAAGGACTAAACCCTAACAAGTGGTATCAGAGCAAGGTTCAGAAACAAGAAGTTGTTTGAAGATCTTATAGCTTGGTTCAGAAACGAGCCTGGTTAATTCAGAAACAACAAGAAGTTGTTTGGAGATCTTAACGGACTGAATTTGGGATCTTCAAAGGGTTGAAACAATTTCAACAAGGTTCATAAGGTACTTCTTAATTTTCTAAAATTTATTTTTGTGCTATTTTTATTTTGGTTGAGATCTCGCCATGGTAGTAGCATAAAAATAGATTTTGAAAAGTTTGATGGGAAGAAAAGTTTCTCCATGTGGAAAGTTTGGGTAGAGGACCTTCTTATGCAACTGGGTTTAGATCTGGCTTTGGAGGAAAGGCCAGATGGGATGACAGATAAGCAGTGGATGTCGTTGAGAAAAAGGCATGTTCAATGATCAGGAAGATGTCTGGCGGATCCAGTCCTTTATTAGTGCCGGAGGAGAAGACCCCGAAAGGACTTTGGTCGAAGTTGCAAGCCCTCTACATGGGGAAGAATATGTGCAACAAGTTGATGTTGAAGAAGCGCCTCTACAGCCTTCGGATGTCAGAAGGTGGAGATGTGCTGGGCCACATCCAGGTGTTCGACCAGGTGAGCAATGAATTGCTGAATGTCGGGTCAAGATGGAGGAGGAAGATAAGGCACTTTTGCTATTGTGTTTGCTGCCCATATCACATGACTCATTGGTCATGACGCTGCTCTATGGGAAGTAGATATTATTCTATGAAGATATTGTCTCGGTGCTTCAGACGAATGAGCAGAGGGAGAGGATGACCAAGGAAGCTGTTCCTCAGGAGGGTCTATCAGTTGGGGAAAGGTCAGGCAGAGGCAGGGACAGGAGCAGGCCTAGGGGACGGTTACAGTTCAGGAAGGCTAAGTGCTACAAGTGTGGTGAGGTAGGACATTTTAAAAGGGATTGTCCTAAGTTGAAAAAGAAAGAAAAGGGAGGATCTGAGTCTGTGAGTACAGTTGCAGGACAGGAGGTGGAGGATGATTTCTTGGTGGTATCAGATGGTCATAGTCACAGTACAGAGATGTGGACCTTGGATTTAGCCTGTTCTCATCATTACACTCCCAACCGGTCGTAGTTCAGTACTTACACAGAGGTTGATGAGGGTGTGTGACTCTTAAAGATGATCATCCTTGCAAGGTGGTAGGGATTGGCACAGTGAGGGTGAGGATGTTTGATGGCATGGTGCACACTTACTAGCGTGAAGCATGTCCCATAACTCAAGAAGAATCTGGTGTCATTGGGGTACCTAGAGCAGATAGGATACAGCTTCAGTAGTCATGCCAGGAGTGGAGTTCTGAACATCTCCAATGGAGCTATGATGGTGATGAGAGGGAGAAGGCTGGAGAACAACCTATACAGGTTGGAGGGCTCTGTGGTGACAAAAAATCTGAGGCAGCAGCTGTGGAATAGGATCCTCGGGATGTGTACAGGATGTGGCATTACTGCCTAGGCCACATGGGAGACAGGGGGATGAAAGAACTGAGCAAGAGAGACTACTTCCGGACCTGAGTGGTGGAGTCATGGAGATTGTGAGCCATGTCAGATGGGAAGCAGAGAAGTATGCAGTTCTTGGTTAGCACAACTAGGAGTGCAGAACCCCTGGAGTTAGTACATATGGATGTTTGGGGACCAGCCCCGGTTTCTGCAAGGAATGGGGCCAGATACTTCTTTACCTTGATAGATGATTTCTCAGAAAAACAGTGGATCTACTTCATGAAGGAAAAATCAGAGGTCTTCACCAAGTTCAGAATCTGAAAGGCTGAGGTGGAGAAGGAGCAGGGTAGGAGTGTGAAGTATCTGAGGTCAGACAGTGGCGGGGAATACACCAGTAGGAAGTTTCAGAGATTTTTGAGGAGTGGGGCATCAAAAGGCACTTCTCGGTGATGGAAACTTCTCAACAGGAAGGGATGGCTGAGAGAATGAATAGAACACTATTGGAAAAAGCAAGGTGCTTGAGGCTGCAGGCAGGACTTCCAAAGATGTTCTGGGTTGCAGCTAGCTACTTGTCAATCGGTCACCGCACACCAGGTTGAATGGAGGCATTCCAGAAGAGATATGGTCTGGATGAAAGGCAAACCTGAACCATCTGTGGGTGTTTGGATGCATGGCATATGTGCATGTTGGTGCTGGAGAGCGGAGTAAGTTGGACGCCAGGTCTAAGAAGATGGTGTTCCTAGGCTACCCGCATGGAATCAAGGGGTATCGCTGTGGGATCCCTTGGAGAAGAAGGTTTTCATCAGCAGAGATGTGACCTTCGATGAGAGCTCGATTCTTCAGAGCAGAGATGGTACATATGCATAGTAGGGACTACATGAGGTGGAACATGGTAACACTAGTCAGATGACCTCCTACACAGTCGTGCCATTTGCTAGTGGACCAGAGGATTTGAGATTCAGGTGGAGAGGACTAATAGAGGGGTCAGAAGCCAGGAAGTTAGTAGGATGCAGCTGAGCAGAAGACTCAGAAGGATGCAGCTGGGCAGGGGACTGATATTGGGATCACACTGCACAGGTCCAGGAGGAACGTGCGACCACCAGTTCGATACGGCTTCGAGGATTCGGTGTCATATGCCCTGATGACATCGAATGGAGATCCTTACACCTATGAGAGGCTGTGAAGAGCCAGGATAGCCATGACAGAGATATGTGGGTCCAGGCTATGGCAAAGATGCAGGCTATGGCAGAGGAGATGCAGTCTCTCTACAGGACTGACACGTGGCAGGTGGTCTAGCTGCCACAAGGAAAGAAACCCATTGATTGCAAATGGATTTATCAGGGCAAGAAAGGGTCTTCAGAGCAAGGAGGTATCAGGTACAAGGCAGGACTAGTGGCCAGAGGATATTTTCGGAAGGAAGGCTTCGACTACAGAGAGCAGGTGGAAGAAGGTGGAGTGAAGTTGGTGAAGGTACATACCAAGGAGAACCCAGCAATACATTGACCAAGGTTTTTCCATGGGATAGCTTTCGTAAGGATTGCAGTTGATGGACACGGCGGACGTGTTGAGGCCTTGAAAGCACCAAGGTGGAGATTGTTGGGCCTGGTATGGTGCTATCAAGGCCTAGGGGGCTAACTTGTATTGGGCTGGGTGTGAGTCCAAGGGTTGAGATTAAATTAAGTCACGGATATACACGAGCTTGGGAATTAGTTTAATCTTATTAGGTTAGTCATAGAGTTTTTGTTGAGTCTGGCCTAGCCCACTTCGTGGATGTATTTAAATCCTAGTCGTTAGGGTTTGAAGGAATGGAGAACAAATTCTTTTCTCCCAAAAATCCTTTCTCATCGCAGGGCGGTAGCCCTATCTTCTCCTTCCTATCTCTCTCCTTTATCTTCTCTCCACGTCTGGATTCAGCGCTTGGCTACGTGATCTTCTTCCTGTCACGGTCCTCTTCGTGAAAAGGTGATGCTTTGCATATCGTGTAGTACTTTCTTGCCGGATGCTTTGTAGAAGAGTGGAAGAAGGAAGATGTTCTCACGTGGCGATCCAGGCTTGCATAACGTGGAGCACTTCCTTGCCGGTGGGACAAAGCCGTGAAGGGAGGATCGCTTAAAGAAGCCGTGGAGGGAGGAGGATCGCTGGAGGTAGAAATTCTCTCTACTCCGTGTACAACGGGGATCAACATAAAGGATCCCAGGGTATGATAACCAGCTATTGCATATATGGTTCTTGGGGTGCTTCCCTACTATCCGTAAGAGAGAGGAAGAGGACGTGTGCGTGAAGGTGCGGTGAAGACGTGAAGCCAGGTGATCTGGTCCAGCCACGTGACTTCACGGAAACGTCTTCAAAAAACGTCTTCACTGAAGACGTGGAGGTGGGGACATGAGGAATTAATTCCACAAAGAGGAAAGGAGGAATTAATTCCAGCGCAATTAATTTCAGCGCCAATAAAATCCTTTTTCAAGAAGAGGGGCTGTTCTTTGAATCAGATTTTTATTAAACTAAAAATCCTTAGGGAAGTAAGAAGGGTTGTGGTGGTTTGAACTCTGGTTCAAAGGAATGAATTTAATCGTTGGTAACAGGATTAGAAATCCTTAGTTCTTGTTTAACGGGAATCCCACTGCTGTTCATCAAGGATTAAACCTTAACACTTGTTTGTGTTGTGTATAGATGTAGCAGAAGAAGAAGAAGACGAAGAGAAGTTAGAGGTTCTCTGGAGCATGCTGATCTTCTTCCAAACTGATAAAATATGATTAACCTTTTGAGGGTATAAAGAAGTACTTTTTCATATCTGGCAGCCCTTGCAATAGTTGATTATTTATGATTACTATGGAAATTTTTGTAGGAGAAGAAAATGGCTGCTTGCTAATTGATAAACACTTAGTAGCCATGATCATTGTGGCAAGAGCCACAAAGGCTGACTGCCAGTGCAGCATGGCTTTTTAGTATCAAATATGAGGCACTCAATTCTTTTTCTGGCTAAGAGATTAGCTAGGTTAGTCATTATTTTGATTGTATTAGATATATCTCTGGGTTGTCCATGAGAGTGCTCACCCTAAGACTCCTTTCTGTTACTTCTTGTGAAAGATTAGAAGATGAAGTAGATGAGCTTGCTTATTGGGTCATAGTTGAAGCATCAGCATGTTTTTGTCTATAATATATACATATACACATGCATACATACATACATACATACATATATATTTATTATTTAATGTAACTTTGTGTACAATCATAAGTCCATCCGCGACCAGGCTAGGGCATTTTGTAGATATTTTCCTAAATAAGTTTAAGTGATAAGATAGATTCTTGATGGAAGAACAGAAGAATAATTCACTTCTATGCTGTCCCTGCTATCCAACATGAATATTGGATGGTAATGTCTCCATATTTTCTGTAATGAATGTATTTAAGTGATCAAATCTGCTCAGGTGCTCATTTTCTTAACTAAATCATGCTAAAGGATAATCTTGATACATCAACACCAATAAAAAAGAAAGAACATTATTATTGAAATACTGCCATCAAGTCTTCTGGCCCCTTAGTTGCAGATGTTTCAGATAAGGTTAAAACTGGTAGTGCTTTATCATACTCTATCTCAAAATACTTATCATGTTGTAGAGGCTGTTGTACATTACATATTAGTAATCATCAGGTAATGTGAACGGTCCATGAAAGTTGATCAAACCAACTCACTACAAATACAGTCACTAATCAATAAGATTTTGGAACATAGCCGATTCTAATTATGTTTTCCCTCTTTTTTCTGTTTCTTTTTTTGTTTGAATGTTGTTTCCACACTTTATTGCAAGAAAGTACAGTTCAAATTGATTCAATTAAAGGAAGAATGATCACTAAATCATGGATTAAAGGATGACCACTGTGGAAGCCTCTGTTTTAAGGGTACTATATTCTAGACAAAACTTGTGAATATTGACCATCTTCTGTACTGAATCAGTGAAGTTTGTTTGAAAATCATTTCTACCAATTCTTCAACGGCCCTCTAGATTATGGCTCAATCAAGCATGCACTTAATGCATTTAGGTTGGAGACTGGACTCCCAAATTTTCTCCTTAAGACTTAACTAATTATCTCATTCTTGCCCCATCTGAATGGCAACATACTCTTAATGCTATAAAGATACCATTTTGTCTTCTTTTTACTTTGGATTCCTTAGTTGTAAGTAGGAATTAGAAACCTGAATATTTTCATATGTAGGTTAAAGTTACCATGCCAAATACTGAATAATATTGGCTACAACTATAGTGATAAAACATAGTATCTGCTGCTGCTATTTGTCTTTCTTTTCTTATTTTACCTATCAAATGGTAAGATGAGGAAGTTGCTAATCCAATCAGGTTGGTTTTAACTCAAATTATTGCCTCCCAGCATCCTGTGAGATCTATCTATCAATTAGTAACCTTCAACCCTTAAGTTGCAAATGGTGCTGGATCTTGTTTAAGCCACACGTCATCATTGCCATTTTTTTAGTTGTCATCATCACAAAGCTTTGTTCTTAAGTAGTACCGAAAAGAGACTGCAACAAATGCCATTAAGTCCATGCATATAATCTTTGATTGTGAAGGTCCCTCAACCAATCAAACCCTTCAATAATACGATGCTTGTTTGCAATACATCCGGCCTTGGTAGTAGCATCCTATATTTCTCCATCACTGGATGGTCACAAGAACTAGACTGCAACGAAGATGTGAACTATCTCATCTTTTCCTCTAATTTGATTACTGAGGCTTGAAGAAACGTAAATGAAGACCTGTGTTCACTAACCTCCACACTCCTCCAATTACCAGCACTACACTCGTACCCATGCCAATGCTTCCCAAGCACCAATTAATATACCACATGGCACTATATCTCTTTGGTTTCCTCAACACAACCCACATGAAGCAAGGATAAGCCAAGGTTACAGGCAATGCAACCCCTCCAGTTAGGCCAGCTAGATCTGATAAGAAGGGGAATGCCACCGCTATAAGAAAGGAAATTGCTCCGAACAAGGCTCGAAACCCCGACCGAAGCCAACGGGGCAGGGCCTGTTTTTCTTGCTGGTATACCCTGCCTCCATATTGTCAAAGACTGGCATGGCATAGATTTGGAAGGAGCTCAGGCAGTTGATGACCACAAGCAAGCTTGTCAATCCCAGCACCACCCTGGAAGTGTCCTTGCTATGGAATTCATACAGGGCATTCAGAATGCCACTTGCAGGTATCTGCCATTTTAAAGTTTAAAGGCCATCAGTATATGAATTAGTCCAAGTTTAAGATGGTAGTAAAGCTTTTCTGAATTATTTTTTGCTTACCTGATTCCCATAAGCCCAGAAACCACCAACCGCTATGGGGTACAAGCACATTGCTATGAGAAGGTATGCTACTTTCACACCTCTCCACATTGGTACATGGGAAGGATGCTTCAGAGTTGATGGCATGGTGGCCTGAATGCATGAACCAGCTTAGCTATATGAACCACAGAGAGCATGAACAATGATGACTAGGTGTGGGGAAATAAAAGAAGGATTTGATCACCTGAATCTCCAAGACAAGGTTGTGCCCTCTGAAGGAAAAAGCAATGATTCCAAGAGCATTGATGATGTCAAGCATTTTATCAACATCTGACTTGGTCTTCACAGGATCATAAGAGACTCCTGGTAGCCGGCCCTTGATTACTGACACCACCCATATCAGTGTGCAATAGGAGATGGCTGTGACTGCACCAATTAGAGAGACCCCAGCAATGGAGTTGAGATTGGGGAGTTGCGCAAGGACCACTGCAAGGCATATGAAAACCAGGTACCACTCAATGGCTGTCAGTGGCTTGGAGCTGCATGTTGTTCCACAAATAATCTCATAGAAGAGCTTCATGCTCCCTCCGCCGACAATGATGATGGCAGAGCAAATGCCAGCTGAGAGGTACATGATGGGGAACATGGCTAGGATTGTGCCCATCTTTGAACCTGATAGATATAAACTATTATATATAACTGATGAATTGATGAATTTAGCCTAAGTTGGATTCTGTAAATTATGGTCTGAAACTCCGAGGCTTACCGAAGGTGGCCTTAGCGAGGTGCAGGTATCGGCAATACCGGGTTCCAGGGATTGATTCATGTAGTCGAACGAGCAACCATAGAGTGTATAGCTGCCAGATGAAAGCTCCAGACAAGCACAAAATCCCCCATGTCCTGCAAAACAGGATTATAGGCATAATTATACAATTCAGCTCACCAAGTGCTTAAACTGGGGTTCTGAACAACCTGAGGCTACCCTGGTTGGGAACTTCAATCATGGAAGGTTAGTCAGGTTTCAGATCAGTTAGCATCAAGCTAATTATCTTGTCTTGGTTTCAGAAACAAGAACAGAAAAGGTCCAGATCAAATTTTTCTATGGCATGTGCAATTCATTACTTGAGTTAGTTTATATCAAGTGTCAGGGCTGCTGTTGATGCATTTATTTGATTATATGACATCAATTTGTTTGAAGTGTTATTATGAGTTCTCAGCAGTTCTGTGTTTCATTTGCCAGTTGCAACATGTTGAACTAGTTTTAGCTGGGTTTGGTCAACTGTGGTATGCTATCTTGAGTGTTAAACCTGATCTATGGGACCAGAATTTGGTCTTGGAATGGTAGAATATACTTTCATAGGTTAGGTGGGATGACCATAAAGCCAGCAACATGTTGCACATGGAAAGGAAACAGGAAAACCCAAAAGCTTGCAGGTAATCAATATGATTCCCCCTACTTTAATGGAAGTATTACCTGAAGGCATAAACTAGGTTCTAATTCTTTTGGGTTCCTTGGCAATCTGTTGGTTGTCGACTTGTCATTATCATATATAGGCTTTTATGAAAAGCTTATACCCAAAGTTTATCATGGGTTTGGCATGTGTTCTTATCAAGCTTAATGGGTAGACCATGACATGAAGGTTATCTACTCCACCAAAGGATGTTGATTAAGCATTTGCCACACACCATCCACTATGTTTCATCACTGTTGTAAAGGATTTGAAGATGACATGATTGGATTCTTGTGTCCTGTGAAGCTATGAACAAGTAAGCACCAGTTGAAAGGACTATGGTTCCAATACAATCCCCCCACTTGCTGAGGAAGAGAGGATTCATGGGACCCTTGGATGCACGTTCAGAGGTTCATAGGATCATGCAAAATAAATACATGCTGTGTTCTATGTGGGAAGCAAGGCGGCAAGCTGGTTCATTTGGATCGAGGAACGGCCCACCCTAAATCCAAGCCAAATTCATCTCCTTTTAGAGCAGATTGGATCAGGGTTAAGATTTACTTTATTGTTCTATCAGGTTTTGCAGATGAATTCAGCTCAATAATAATTCAGTTGGAAACTATAAGAAGCATTTGTAAAACAAGCAAGAAAATAGCAATTAAAAAGCATGTAGAAATTATTGATAACCTGTAGAGTTCATTGACAATGAAATACAAATTGATGATTAAAAACATAAAAGTTATTACCAGAAGTAAATTATTTTTCCAAAAACATCAAAGGAGGGTAGTTAAATGTGGTGTACTAGCTATGTTTCTTTGAAGTTTGGCTTGGGGTGCTTAGTGATCCATGTCAAGTTAATATTCAAAATGGATCATAATTTCCCACGCCAAGCATGATCCAAAAAACTTTGATTTGGATTATTGGAAGGGAATCAGTAATCCAATCCATCTGAAGCCCTAGATGCAGAGCCAGGTGTTAGAAGTCTTTCTTTGATTTGCAGTGAAAAATCCTGCTCCATCAAATGTACAAATTGAAAGAGGGGCCTGAAGAGAATCAAGGTGGTGATAGTGACCAAAGCTACAAAGTGAAAACATCTGAAGCGCTTTCCCTCAAAGACATGGAATCTCAGGAAAGCTATAGCTAGAAGAGAGAGAGAGAGAGAGAGAGAGAGATCTAGAACAGCACAACTTGAGCAAAGCTACAAAGTGAAAACATCCGAAGAATCTCATGAAAGCTTTGCCTCAAAGACATGGAATCTCAGGAAAGCTATAGCTAGAGAGAGAGAGAGAGAGAGAGAGAGAGAGAGAGAGAGAGAGAGAGAGAGAGAGAGAGAGAGAAATCTAGAACAACTTGAGCAAAGCTACAAAGTGAAAACATCCGAGGAATCTCATGAAAGCTTTTCCTCAAAGACATGGAATATCATGAAAGCTATGGCTAGAAGAGAGAACAAAAAAAAAATCTAGAACAGGTTATCCATTTCATAGACTCCATTGCAAGCACGCACAACTTAAGCAAAGCTACAAAGTGAAAACATCTGAAGCATCTCATGAAAGCTTTCCCTCAAAGACATGGAATCTCAGGAAAGCTATAGCTAGAAGAGAGAGAGAGAGAGAAATCTAGAACAGCACAACTTGAGCAAAGCTACAAAGTGAAAACATCCGAGGAATCTCATGAAAGCTTTTCCTCAAAGACATGGAATATCATGAAAGCTATGGCTAGAAGAGAGAAAAAAAAAAAAAATCTAGAACAGGTTATCCATTTCATAGACTCCATTGCAAGCACGCACAACTTAAGCAAAGCTACAAAGTGAAAACATCTGAAGCATCTCATGAAAGCTTTCCCTCAAAGACTTGGAATCTCATGAAAGCTATAGCTAGAGAGAGAGAGAGAGAGAGAGAGAGAGAGAGAGATCTAGAACAGCTTATCCATTTCATAGACTCCATTGCAAGCACACACAACTTAAGCAAAGCTCAAGCCACAAATCAAAATAAGCATATAGCTTCAGCAAAGGTAATTAGTTTTACCATCCAAGAACAGTGAAGGCCACCGGCAGAACCAAGGCCTGGAAACCGATCCCCGAGCTAAGGGTGTGGAAGGCCGAGTAGTAGGCATTCCCGTTCCTCGACTCGGTGATCGGCAGCCATGCATCCTGGGGATCGAACTTCGTCAGGTGGCCGAGATCCTCCAAGTGACCTCTCATGCTCACAATCGCCTTCATCACCGGACTGGCGAGCGGCGTCCTCATGAATCTCGGCGTTCTTGTGATGGAGGGAGACTGGAACTGAGACGGCGGGGTCGATACCGGCGTCGGGTGAGACTCCGCCCTCGACGGCGTCGGAGGATTGGAATGCAATTCCTTTACCTCACCAGCCATAGCCTCCCTCTTCCTCTATTCCTCACCACTCTATTCTACAAGGGCCGGGGGTGGTTGGCTGAGGGCCTTCCCGTTCTTCCTATTTGTAGCTGCTTTGAAAGCTCGTGCATGGCAACGATTTAGGAATTTAAAGGTGTTTGGTGGGTCATGCTGTTGTGGCGCACGTAGACTAGTTTAAGCCTTTCCACCAATGTTTGAAAATTAGGTTGGACAACGAATCTTATTAACATGTGGGTTATGAATATATCAATGTTTTAAAAATCAAATCAACAATGAATCGGCTTAATATTTAGGATGAATCCGATTTGATCGGATCAAATAATATTATAATTAATTCTTATTTTAATAATATAAAATAATAAAATATAAACATAATTCAAATATCTAAAAACTAGATTGGACCGATTTGAAATCCGACTAGTTCAATGGATTTTTTCAGTTTTCACTAGATCATAGAAATGTTAACTTTAATAATAAAATCGACGACCAATGATCGTTTTTGTTGATCTGGATCGATCGGTTCGATCTGATTTTCAAAACATAATATACTAGCTATGAGATTCAAACTCACGACCATTTGAATATAAGTCTTCTTTGTTTAATCGCTCATATACTTTTTCTTTAATTTTTTTTATTTGTCAAAATTAAAAATTTAAAAATTCAAATTAAATTATTTTTTTAAAATTAATCGATTCAATAATTTTTTTTAATTATTATTAAATTGTATAAATTAATTTTTAAAATAAAAATGAGTCGAACTGATGATTGATCCCCAACTGAACCAATCCGATTGATCTGATCCAATTTTTAAAATACTGCTTTCCTCCCACTTTGGTGCCCATGGCTCGTGGCAATTGACTGAGAGCAGGCAATTTATGAGGCTCCGTTTGGCGGAAGTGTCCTCATCAAGGCATGCCATTAATGAATCTACTTTTATTTTTCTAAGGCCACGCTAGAAGACTTGCAGCACTCCCCCGGCTGAAGTCTTCTCCGAATGGTCCAGCAGGCGTCATTTTATTTGCCAAAAGGAACTTCCTTGACTTAATGCGGCCCAAAGAGCAGTCTTATAGGACTATGGAAGGATAGTTACAGATATGTATCTATTATTTAATATTTCAACTGAGGTCATTTTTTGAACTACAAAACAAACTTGACCTTCAAAACCATGAATGATGCCAAGGCTTCAATCTAGGTTGGTCAAATTTCGACAAATCAATGCCCCAATTCAAAACCGGATTAATCTAATTTGGCTCTGCATAGCCTGGGTAGGTGGTAGATTAATGGCTCCACATGCTTGCTTCTTAATATTTTGTTCTATGCTCCAAACTTTGACCAAGATTTCCCATGTGGAGGACTTTAACAATTTGATAAAATTGCTCTGACCTAAATATATATAAACTTGAAGTGAATGAATTCATGCAAACAAATCCTTGAACGAGATATAAAAACAATGGAATATTAGCTTGCTTTTGGTCCAAATGAAACTCCAAGATAATCTAGTCGGTTGGAATTGAAGTAAATTAGATTAGTTTTTACCGAAAATATGATCCATAACAAACATGGCTCAGATGTTAATTATGTTGCATGTCCAACTCTAAATTTGTCCTGATGCAAATTATAGGCTATGTTCTTACATTCTTTGAATTCAATATTTAAATAATTTTACTGATAACTTTTATATAGTTAATTATCTAATTCTGTTTTGATCATAACTTTCAATTGGCTGTTATTTTATAGCAACTTTGTGTAGATTCCTTATGATCCAATGGAGCCAAAAATCCATTGGATCAATATATAAAATACTTTGTACATTCAATCCAACAAACAGCTTGGACATGAACAATCTAATTTTGAATTTGATCTAGTTCAAACATAAATTAGATTTAGATCATGCCAAACTCCAACCCAACCTCATGACCACCTTGTCGCCAAATCCACAACCCCAGCTAAATGAGATCCAGGTCGACCCCACTGACACGACATCACCACAATAATTTAGAAGAAAGCTGAGAGGAATTGGAACCTTGGGTTGGTGCAGGTGAGCGTGGGGCCCTAATATTGGGAGACTGCATGTCTTGACTGACTTGGCACAGTCGCCTTGCAATTCTTTTATTTTAACAACATGAGTGCTGTAATCTTGGCCGCCTTTGGACCCATTTATCTTTGCTAAGGTTAATAATATATAGATTGCAGTCCAGGTATTATAAATTGAAACGCAGTGGTCTCTTTAAGATAAGTATCATTCCTACTTTTGATGGGCTATTTGTGCTCTTAATAATTAGTTAGAGGATGATAATAACAGACAATAAGCCATAGCAACTTTCTTCTTGCCACTTTGCTCCAACTTGCTTTGGAAAATGGGGGGTAGGAAAGCTAAAGCATATAAAGTAAAAGCATTAATGCCCTGGCTTTGAGGGCTCTTTCAGCTGTGTTTGATCACTTGAAAGATATAGGATAGGTGGGGAGGGCAAAAGAAAAGGATGGTGCTTTTTTTATTGACTTGACCAATGCATCACGAGGCACACACCTACCACTCTTCGATTGATTAAGTCGTGGACAACAAAGTAAGCAGTTTTGATCGGTTATGGCAGAAGTCATCCTTGGGTTTCAAGTCTTGGTTAATTTCAAACAGTTGATGATCCGTGCATTGAAATAGTTTAAAGGCACAGCGTCAAAGCTATGAATTAAGATGGCGAACACCCTCAAATTAGAATAACTATATTACTTCTATGGACCACTAGCTTGCTAGATATTATATAGATGGGTTTGATCAGGTCCATATGCATGAACCTTATTGAATTTTTGTTGGGCGTAGGTTTTCAAAGTTTCGTAGTTGGTTTGGACATTGTAATCTCTTTGGGTTAATCAAGATCAACCTAATTATAAATAGGTCATGTTTAGGTTTGACCTTTGATTAGTCCCCATGGTCTCATTAAATTTTAAAGGGTGTTTGGATGCTGAACAACCATATTAATTTTATCTGAGAAAGAGATGAAGACTCAAAAGGAAGAAATGTTGAGTTCAACTACTCTTCTAGGCAAAATCATAAAAAAAAAAGAGAATTATTTAATCTAAAAGATATAAAATCTTGCCCTCTTCCTTTAAAAATTCCATCATTACTTATCTAACTAGAATTTAAGGCTTTAGAACATGGATGGAGCAAGGCTCTTTTTTGAGCTAACCTAAAAGCAAGGCTCTCCTTTTGGATCGGCTTTAAACAAAGCTCTCCTTTGGGCTCAGGCAGCTTCTAAGCTTGGACTTGACTCAATCCACTATTGAGCTTGGATCTTTTTTGAACTTAAGCTCGACTTGGTAGTGCAGCTCTTTTTTGACTCAATTTGGACTTAATTTAGGAGTAAGGCTCTCTTTCACGCTCAAATCAAATTCAATATGAGAGTAAAATGATCTTTTTGACTTAATTTGGGCTTGATCTAGGCTCGATATTGGAACAAGACTCCCCTTAAGCTCGAGCCACTTTTGGGCTTAGGCTCTTTCTAGACTTGGGCTAGATTTGGGTTCAATTTACTTCTGAGTTGAGGTAAGGCTATTTCAGCATTGGGACCCATGTTGCTTTAGAACTAGAGCCTTCAATTTTATGCGAGCTACTCAAGCTAATTCTGAGCTAGAGTCTATAGGGAAATAGAAGGCTACTTCGCCTTATTGTCGGGCTCGCCTTGATGTCTATAAGGAAATTTCGTCGGCCCCATGGCTACTTTTGGGTGTTTATACTAGCACTGATTTCAGGATTCGTCGGATTCTTTGGGACGAAATTATGACTTTGCTTTCTCAGGGTATTCCTGCCCTATGTGCTGGGGATTTTAATTGCATTGTGACGACTAATGAGAAGAGAGGGGCAGGCAATTTGTGGAGACTGCTGCTATCTATGAGTTTCGGACTTTCATAGCCTCTGCTAATCTTCTGGATTTGGGGTTCCACGGTGGCCAATTTACCTGGTGCAATAATCGTTGTGGCTCTGCCAGAGTGTTGGAGCGGTTGGACAGGGTCTTGGCCACGGCCAATTGGATTCAGTCGTTTCCTTCTACCACTGTCACAATCTTTCTAGGATTGCCTCTGATCACTGCCCTATCCTTATAATCACTGATGCTGCTATTCAGAGGAAGGGCCATTTTAAATTTGAGAAGTTTTGGACTTCTTATTCTGCAGCTCGCTCCTTAATTCTCAGGTTTGGCGTACTCCGGTTAGAGGGAGTGCTACTTACATCTTATCTCGACGTCTTGAGTTGGCAAGGCGCCGACTGTCCAGATGGAACAGGGAAGAGGTAGGCGACATTGCCATGCAAATTAAGCAGATTGAGAACATTATTGCTTCACTCCAAGACAAGGAAGATCGGTTTGGCAGTCTTCATGACTCAGACCTTAGATCGCTGTGCTCCAGCCTTGCTCTTCACCACTCCCTGCTCCGGCAGCAGGAGACCTATTGGAGGCAGAGATCACGTGTTCAATGGATCAAGGAGGGTGATCAGAACACTAGATTCTTCCATCAGACTACATTAAAGCGTCGAGCGGCGAATCGGATTTGACGGCTTATTGATGAGGAGGGTAATGCCTACGAAAACATTGAGGCTATAGAGGACCAGCTCATTCAGTTCTTTTGATCCCGGTGGACAGAGATCTTCGGTGTCGAGCTCCCTGTGTGTCCAGTACCTTCCCCCCTTAGGATCACTGAGGTGGAAAACGACTGTCTTACTAGGCCTATTTCCTCTGAGGAGATTCGGGAGGCTTTATGGAACCTTGGTCCTGATAAAGCCCCAGGACCTGATGGGTTTCCCCCCTTCTTCTTTCGTCACTATTGGGCTATTGTGAGACAGGATGTTCTGCAGGCCATCCAGCTTGTATTTCGGGCCAACTCCGTCCCCCCTGACTGGAATCGGACTCTTATAGCCTTGATCCCAAAACGGCCGGTTGCTTCCAAGCCTCAGCACTTCCGGCCTATCAGTCTTTGTACCACCCTTTATAAGATTTGCGCTCGCCTCCTAGTTTCTCAGCTGAGAGTGGTTATTCCTCGTATTATTTCTCCGGAGCAGGGGGCTTTTCTCAGGGGTCGGTGCATTTCTGATAATGTCCTATTAGCCCAAGAGGTGATGCATGACCTCCACAGAGCGCCTTCTCGACACTGCTTGATGGCTATAAAGATGGACATGGAAAGAGCTTATGATAGAGTGAGTTGGGAGTTCCTTTATAGAGCTCTCTAGGAATTTCGGTTTGCTGAGTCTTTTATTGCCTAGATTAGGGCCTGTATCCAGCAGCCATCCTTTTCTATCATTATCAATGGTGGCCAGACGGACTACTTTCATTCTGCTGTTGGTCTCAGGCAGGGCTGCCCTCTCTCACCCTTCTTGTTCATTCTTTCAGCTGATGCTCTTTCTAGGGCTCTACATCAGGCTCATCAGGCCTCTGCTATTATTCCTTATAGTGTGGGTCCCCACGGGCCCTCGCTATCTCACCTGCTTTTTGCTGATGATTGTATTCTGCTGGGGAGGGCCACTGTTAGCAATGCTACAGCTTTTGCTTCAGTGATTCAGTCTTACTGCAGGGCTTCTAGACAGAAAGTTAATCTAGATAAATCCATGATTTGCTTCAGTCCGAAGACCAGCCCTTCTTTGAGGCAGACCATTAAGCGCATATTAGGGATCTCTACTCAGTCTGATCGGCTATCTTATCTGGGTATTCCTATCACGGGGAGACAGCCGCGCTGTTCTGATTTCCTTGATCTTGAGCGCCGAGTCCACGCTCGTTTGGATGGGTGGCAGGTCTCTGGGTTATCTATGATGGCCAGGCTTACCCTTATTCGCTCTGTGCTCACATCTCTTCCTATCTACATTCTATCTAATGCTGCCATTCTGGTGACTTGCTTGAGATAGATGGAGAGATGGTTCAGAGACTTCCTTTGGGGATCTATGCAGGATGGTCATGGTATTCACTTGATGGCTTGGGATATTGTTTGTTTGCCAGTTTCGAAGGGAGGACTTGGGATCCAGTCCCTCACTGTGAGAAGGGAAGCTCTGACTGCTAGGCATGCTACGAGATTTCTTCTTGATCCAGATTGCTTATGGAGCTCGTTTATACGTGCGAAGTATGGTGATTGGACCTCTTACACGTCTTCCTAGTCTACTCGTGCCTATTCTTTTTTTGGAAAGAGGTGTGTCGTCATGCTCCAACTATGTTATCTCATGTCTCATGGATGATTAGAGATGGAGCTTCTATTGATATGCTTAGGGATACGTGGTTGGCTGATCTACCATTGTTCCGTTGGCCTACCTTTGTGAGCACTGACATTACTAGTGGCATGAGAGTTGCTGACTTAATTGCTCAGGACCGCTCAGCCTGGCATACCTCCCGCGTTGCTGCTCTCTTCGGGGAGGAGCTATCCCGGCGTATTCTTTCCATCCCTCTAGTTGCAGATTGTGCATCGGATATCAGACTATGGAACAGATCCTTCATGTCTCGCGCTCCGGTTAGGGATCTTATACAGGAGTACAGGCCACAGTCTAGACAATGGATGCATATCTCTTGGATTTGGAAGCTTCCTATTCACCATAGAGTGCGGCTGTTCATTTGGAAGCTGATTTGGGACTGCCTTCCCACTTGCTCTCTACTCTCGGGTAGGGGCATGTTAATCCAACCTATGTGCCCTTTATGCGGGCTGGAGGAGGAGACTGTGGATCATGCTATTTTTTCTTGTGCCAGAGCCAGAAGGGTCTGGCAGATAGCTGGCTATCAGTTCTGGGGTGATAGCAGTGGCCCTGGTTGCATTTCTTTTATGCGGGTGATTTGGCAGGTTGAGCGGAGGGGAAACCGTCGACTTTGCTCTATGGCTGCTTATATTGCTCATGAGGTCTGGCTTTCTCGGAATAGACATATTTTTTCGGATGTGCGGGACCCTCCCCATAAGATTCTTAGGACAACTCTGTCCCTCTCTGCTGAGTATATGCTCCACCAGTCAGGCATTGATAATGATAGACCAAGTATCTGGGATTCCCCTGCTGCCTCGGCAGCGCACCGGTATACGGTCTTTATCTCCTGGGAACTCCCCCTACTAGGGTCTGTCAAAATCAACTTTGACGGTAGTGTTCAAAACTGCTTGGCTGGTTCAGGTTTTGTGATTCGTGGATCGGATGGGGTGATGATTGAGGCTGGTGGTTTTGGTTCTCTTGACCTGTCAGTGCCGCTAGCTGAGTTATATGCGGCATGGGCTGGCATTTCTCATGCTATCCGTACTCTGGGCATTCGCCGGTTTATCATCGAGGGGGACTCTATTATCGTGGTGCGCTGGCTCCAGCAGGACTCCGGCGATCCTATGCTTACCAACCCTCTGTTATGCGACATCCGAACGATGTTCTATCAAGCCTATAGTGTTCATGTTCGCCATATTTACCGCGAAGCCAATTAGCGACTGACTGGGTTGCTTTACGGGTTGCCCATCACTCTAGTTCGTGGCTCTGGCAGCCGAGAGTCTTATGTCCTACGGTTCTATTCAGATTTTGTATTCTAATATGTTGGGCTTGACTCACGCTAGACTGATGTGATCGCCCGTTTGTAACCAAAAAAAAAAAAAGAAAAGAAAGAAAGTCATTTTTTTTAAAGGTTATCCTCCTAGCGTAAGCTAGTAGAGATGATGCCTCACTCACGAACACATGGGTTCCAAAGTTTTAAGGCACTATATGAGAATAAGCTTTTAAATTATAAAGGGAATTAAAGGAAGCTTATTTTAGTATGCAGGGATTGGACAGTCTTCTAAGTCTATGCTTTGACTTAGGGTCAATGATACTATGTTGATGTAATGTTTCAATCTTTATGGATGCTCGATAAAGAAGGATATAAGTTTCTTTGTAGGGTAAATCTAGGAATTTGGTGGAACAAAGATGCTTACCAGAGTTTTAAAGTTTGAGATTTGTGAGGGACGAATGGGGCGATTGCTGATAGGATTTCAAAGGCATAAATTAAGCTTTAGGGAGATCATTAACATGGTTTAAAGGTAACTTCTTGTATTCCCTTGGCTTGTTCTCCCTAAGGTTTGTAAAGACACCAAAACCCCGGGTTATACTTAAGAACTTGAATAGCCTTGATTTCAGATTTCAGCTACTAATTATAGGATTTTAGAGCATTTGAATGCTCAAAGAGAGAGTTTGATGAGCGCACACATATATAGTGCCCCTTTCCATCCTAGATGCATGTATTAAGGACATCATTCTAGGAAACCTAGTGATATGATTGTTGATGTGGTATGTTGACGCCAAGTCACATTCTTCCAACACCGGAAAACGGAGATCCTCTACCTCGAAGAAGCTCCTGCAAAGAAGTCCCCGGAGACTAGTTGCTCTGGTGAGGACCTTCCGATGCTCAAGTAAGCGACTTGGGAACAGTAAGAAAAAGAGTTAACAGAAAGTTAAGAGAGCTTGAGTTCAGATCCCTTCCCTTGTTGCAAGTGTGGGCTTTTATACCTATTAAAAGGTCCCCTTTTTCCTTTCCAGAAGGTGACTAATCCTGATGCATCGTTGTCCGGTAGTGGGCAGGTGGCCAAGCTGACATGAACAGGTCGTAATCGACACTGGGCATGTCAGAGGTGTCCACCCTGCCTGCCCCTGCCAGGCACAGTGCCACAGGTGGCAGGTAGGCATAGTTGTGTCAGGCATGCGCTGTTACAGACAGTGGCCACTCGCAGTTGCAGACGGTTAGTGGGTCGTGTGGCAGCTGCAGGCGGTTGGCGGGCCACGTGGTGGTGTCAGGCGGCTCGAGGATAAAGGGATCTCAGGGCCGCAGCCAAGGGAACGTAAGGTCCTAGACCGAGGAGGCTCCAGGTCTGAGGCCAAGGGGACTCGAGTCCGAGGCCGAGAGGACATGAGGTTCGAGGCTGAGGGGACATGAGGTCTGAGGCCGAGGGCACTTGAGTCCGAGGCCGAGGGGACTCCAGGTTCGAGGCCGAGGAGACATGAGGTCCGAGGCCGAGGGGACATGAGGTTCGATGCTGAGGGGACTTGAGTCCGAGGCTGAGGGGATATGAGGTCCGAGGCCAAGGGGACCCTAGGTCCGGGGCTGAGGGGACTTGAGTCCGAGGCCGAGGGGGTCTCAGAGGCCGAGTGGGAGGGGGTCTCGGAGGCCGAGGAGGCCTCGAGGATGAAGCTAAGGGTTCCTTCAGTTGCTCTCTGTTGGCCCGTACAAGGCTTGATCAGCCACATCAGATGCCCCCTTACCCCTAAGACAATGCGGGCCCACCCCTGCGAGGCAAAAGGGGTGTAAGTTCTCCAGTGGCTAATCCCGTTGTGCCACCAATTGTCAAAGGGCATGTGTCTCTGGGTGCAGCGATGTCATAGTGCAGGTGACCTGGGCGCCGAAGCGTCATTGCCTCTGCTAACCGTTAGATTAGTGAAGATCTACCTCAAGATGAAAGTGTCCTCTCGAAAGCTCCGAAAAGCAACCATCATCATTTCCATCATGGCGCTAACGCCAGCGATGCCTCGCTATTGGCCGAAGGCGAGGTGCCTCACGTGCCGGGCACCTGCGAAGGCGACTCCGCCTATAGCAGGAGTCCGCGTGGCTGGTTAGGTAAGGCGAAACAATTTGAAACTGATAAGTTGGGAGGAAAGTCTCGAGTCTCATCATTCTGCACTGCAATCGTCTTCTTCCTCTGGCTTCCCCAACTTTGTTTTTCATTCCAGGTTAGCTCTTTGTTCATTCCCAGCCTCCATTAAACTTCTCCAATGGCTTCTTCCCCGTCCTGGCCTTCCTTCGCATCCTCCGAGGATCAGGTTTCCTCCTCGAGGCTTCGTGCCTCTCCATCTCCTGCCCCTCATGGTTCTCCTCCTCCACTCCTTTCAAGGACCATATTCTTCTCTCCCAACGGTGAGTCGCCGGCCGGGCTCCTACTAGGAGTCGCCCAGCGGCCGCCAGCACCTCCTCGAGGGTGGGGACGAAATCCCCGATGGGGACTGCCTCCACGGTAACGGGCCAGGACTTGGCGAACATTAGGGCCCGTTACCAAATCCCTAGAGATATTGGGCTCTTCCTCCCGACCCCCAATGATAGGATAGTTGTCTTTCCGACTCGGTAGGATCGCCCTCTATGAGGTCTCCCTCAAGATAGGTTTCTGCCTGCCCTTTCACCCTTTTTTCCTTAATCTCCTCAATCGGTATTCCCTGACCCCTTTCCAGTTGGTTTAGAACTCCATTCGGACCATCTGTGGCTTCGTTGTACTTTGCCACTTCCTTGGCATCGAACCTAGAATCTTCCTTTTTCACAGTTTCTATACCCTCTGGCAACAGTCTGGTTGGTGGTTGTTCCAGCCTCGGCCTGGCTAAGCCTTGAAACTCTGCCTCCCTTCCTCCATTAAGGGATAGAAATCTCGTTTCTTTTTTACTGACCTCGAGGGAGTAAAGCCGAGGTGGGGGGATCCAGACCTAAGGCCAAACAAAGACTCATCAGTGATCCCGGGGGACAGGGAGGCACTTGGGCAGCTCCTGATGGCCGAGATCTCCCGGTACAATCTGATTTTATTGGAGGACAACCTTCAGGTCGTGGGTATTGCCACTCGAACTGGTGAGCATCTGTAGACCCGACCCTTAGCCTGTTTCTGCTTTTTCTTCTTGTCCCCCCCCCCCCCCTCCCCCCCTTTTTTTTTACTAACTCCGACTGGTGACTTGTAGTGATAAAGATCCCCACTCATACCATCCGAAAGGCCGCGACCAAGAGGAAGAGGGCCCTCGAGAGCGCCAAGGGGCCAAGCAAGAGGCAGCAGGCCCCAGCCCCAAGCCAACCATCGGTGCAGCCCTCCCCACCCCTAGAGCGTAGAGAGTCGGCGGTCGGCCCTTCCATCGACCTCACAGCCGACACCCCCCCAGAGGGAGAGAGGGGGTTGCAGCAGCGGAGCCCATCATCCCAGCTATCGAGCCAGCCCGGCCGGTGGAGTCGAGCCCGGGCGAGGGCCCCTCGGCAGCGGCGGAGCCGCCCATGGAGGAAACGCCAGCAGTTCCCAGCCCGGTGCCCAAGCCAGCCGAGGCTGCCGAGGGAGGCGAGGCCGGGGCAATCCCTTTCCGGCCCTCTATGATGAATCACGGGCACAGGGCGGAGTGGCTTACCTCCCAACTCATCCTCCCCGAGTTCTAGGAGGAGCTCAGCCAATTGGGGGCCTTAGCCTTCTTCAGGGAGGCCTTTGTGTCTCTCATCTGGGTAAGTATTCTGCATGACTCAGTAGTTTTTTCCTTGTATCCCATTAGCTTTTGTACTAACTTTCTTTTTGATGCAGTCAGCGAACTCCTTGGTAGCCATAAGGGAGGTCATCAACCAGGGGCAGATCGTCCTCTGCGAGGCTCGGCAGGAGGCTACCAAGGCCCGAGCCTAGGCTGAGAGGGCAGAAGAGGCCAGGGAGGTGGTCGATCGCTGGGTGGTAGTTGAGACTGAGCGCGCTCGGGCGGCCTTGGACCAATTGGGGGAGGCCATGGGGGCCGTGACTGCCCGAGACTTCCATATCAGCACACTCACACTGAAATAAAGGTGGCCAAGGAGAGGGCAAATAAGGCTGAAGAGGCGGCCAGGAGGTCGGATTCTCGTGCTACAGAGGGCGAGGCCAAGGTCCAGGAGGCAGAAGCCGCCACGGCCACTGCTGAGGAGAGGGTGGCTGCTACTGAGGAGAGGGCAGCCGAGGCCGAGAGGAGGGCAAAAGAAGCTGTGGACAACTTCTGCAAGTCCACCAATTTTGCAGACGAGCTAGCCAAGCCTCCGCGGATGTCTACCTCCAGGGGTTCTGAGATGGCCGGGAGAAGGTGGTCAGGGTCCTCGGTCTCCCTAGTGCCTTGGAAATAAAGTCGGACGAGGTGTCTGAGAGGGCACCGTCCGAAGGCGAGCCCAGCGCAGCTGATCCCTAACTTGTACTTTATTCTTATTTTTGTATTGAAGTTCGACTTGGTCGGCATTTTGTAGACACTTTCTGAAGTAATGAAACATTCTTTTTGAAATCTGCTTTCATTAGCTAGCATAGTAACTTTCCTCTCAGCTTGTCGCTGTAGGACCCTTAGGGGCTGCATCGGCATTGGGAGGTAGGTGGCATGTCTGTCTACCATGAGCTAATCCATGACTTAGTTGTTATTAGGGCCGAACCCTAGTGTGGGTGCCGAGGGTGGGCTCGAAGCTCCCCTTAGAAAACTCAAGGTCGATGCGCAGGTGTGAGCCTTATGGGGAGCCTGCAGCGTCGAGCTGCCGTCGGAACTCCAGAGCGGGCCTCGGTCTTGCGGTGCCGATGTTGCATTGGGCTTGAAGTGCCGAGCTGGCCTCGGGCTTTTGAGTGCCGATGGCACATTGGGCTTGAAGTGCCGAACTGGTCTCGGGCTTTTGAGTACCGATGGTACATCGAGCTTGGAGTGCCGAGCTGGCCTTAGGCTTTTGAGTATCGATGGTATATCGGGCTTGAAGTATCGAGCTAGCCTCGGACTTTTGAGTGCTAATAGTACATCGGGCTTGAAGTGTCAAGCTGGCCTTGGGCTTTTGAGTGCTAATGGTACATCGGGCTTGAAGTACCGAGCTGGCCTCGGGCTTTTGAGTGCCGATGGTACATCGGGCTTGAAGTGTCAAGCTGGCCTTGGGCTTTTGAGTGCCGATGGTATATCGGGCTTGAAGTGCCGAGCTGACCTCGGGCTTTTATTGAAAAGATGAGTTACTCAAACACACTTTTATTAATATGAAATATGGGACATGTGAGTCCAAAAGAATACGAATAATTCATCCAATGTATAGCAGGGATACATTATTGGTAGTACCGTCGAAGGTTTTCAGAGTTCCAAGTCTGAGGGAACATCTTCCCGTCTATTTCTTCGATTCAGTAAGCTCCGTGATGGAGGGCTTCAGTGACTTAATAGGGTCCTTCTCAATTTGGCGACAACTTATCCCATTCCGTCGGCTTTGAGACTTCGACCCATCTGAGGACTAGATCTCCTGGCAAGAATGTTCTAGGATGGACACCAGCATTATAATACCTAGCGGTTCGCTGTCGGTAGGCAGCCATCCGGAGTCGCGCTCGATCACATACCTCCTCCATAAGGTCGAGGTTGGCTTGCAGCTGGTTTGAGTTGTCCTCCTCATCGTAAGACTCTGCCTGGGGGCTTGGGACGCTGATCTCCACAGGGATGACAGCCTCGGACCTAAAGACAAGGCTGAAAGGGGTCTCCCCATAGGGGCCCGCGGCATGGTGTGGTAGGCCCACAGCACGTTGGAAAGTTCCTCCACCTACCTCTCTTTGAAGTCGTCCAGTCGTGCTCTGAGTCCTTGGAGGATAATGTGATTTGCTACCTCGGCCGCGTCGTTGGTCTGAGGGTATTTGACAGAGGTGAACCGCTGATGAATGCCTAGCTCGATGCAGAATCCTCTGAAGGGTGCATTATCGAACTGTCGTCCGTTATCAGTGACAAGGGTACATGGTAGTCCAAACCGGCAGATTATAGACTTTCAGAAAAAGGATCTCACTTTGCGCTCGGTGATCTTAGCTAGTGCCTCGGCCTCGATCCATTTAGTAAAGTGGTCGATGGCCACCAGCAGAAACTTGCACTGACTAGAGGCCGGGGAAAATGGTCTCAGGATGTCTATACCCCACTGAGCAAAAGGCTAGAGGGCTGCCAGGGGACTCAGCTGAGAGGTTGGTTGCCACTAGATGTTGGTGTGTCATTGGCAGCTATCACACTTTCGAACTAGCTCGGTAGCGTCCTCCTTCATCGTCAGCCAATAGTACCCCTGGCGCAGAGCCTTGTATGCTAGTGCTCTGCATCCAGATGACCCCTACAACTGCCCTTATGGATCTCTCGCATGATGTAATCTGCTTCCATGGGGCCGACGCACTTAAGGACCGGGTATGAGAAGGACCTTCGTAGAGCTGCCCATCCATCATCAAAAACTTAGGAGCTCAACACCTGAGCAGTCTGACCTCAGCCGGATCTTTAGGGAGAGCGCCATCAGTAAGGTACGGACATAAGCGTTCATCCAAGAAGGCTCCTGCGCAACCGGTAGGGCCTCCTCTGTGGCTTTGATATTTGGGCCCTTCAGATGCTCCACATATGTTCTTCCTAAGGTCTCGTCGGCCAAGGTGGCCAAACAGGATAGTGCATCAGCTCTGACGTTCTCTCCTCTGGGAATGTAATTGATACAGAAGTAAGAAAAATGGAAGGCCTGGGATTGGACCTTACTCAGGTAATGGGACATGGTTGGATCTCGGGCCTCGTACTCCTCAGCCACTTGCCCAAAGATAAGCTGAGAGTCAGTGAAAGCCCTGAGACACCGTGCCTCGAGCTCCTCAGCCAACTTCATCCCTGTCAGCAGGGCTTCATACTCTGCTTGGTTGTTAGTAGCAAGAAAAAGGAAACGAAGAGCATACTCCACCGCCTCTCCCTCGGGGCTCGCAAGAATGAGTCCGGCTCCACTCCCCTGTGAGTTAGATGTGCTGTCTACATGAAGGATCCAGTCTTCTTCTCCTGCCTTCGCCGCCATGGGGGACTCCAAGCGGGGTTCCCCGGGCGCTCCTCATCCCAAGTGCACTCGACTAAGAAATCGGCTAACACTTGGGACTTCATTGCAGACCTCGGCCAGATGGATAAGTTGAACTCTCCAAGCTTGATGGCCCACTTCGTGAGCGGCCAAAGGTGTCAGGATGGGACAAGATCGTCCGAAGGTGCTGGTCTGTGAGCACCATAATAGGATGGGCTTGGAAGTAGGGCCTGAAGCGCTAAGCGGAGACGATCAGGGCAAAGATGACCTTCTCGGTCCTGGAGTATCTGGTCTCCACATTATGAAGCACCTTGCTGGTATAGTAAACCAACTGTTGCATCCCGTCGGTATCCATGCATACAAGCATGGAGATGACGGCTTTGAAAGAGGCTGCAAGATAGAGAAAGAGCTCCTCCCCACTCGGTTTGGACAGCAACGGTGGAGTAGATAGAAATTCCTTCAACTCCTCAAAGGCTTACTAGCACTCCTTCGTCCATTCAAAACCGTTGACCTTGCATAGCGCCTTGAAGAAAGACAGACACCTCTCCGTCGACTTGGACAAGAACCAGCTCAGGGCTGCCACTCTCCCAGTTAAGCGCTGCACCTCCTTCTTGCAAGCTGAGGGACTCATGTCAAGGATAGCTCGGATTTTATTGGGGTTCGCCTCGATCCCCCGCTGCATCACCATGAAGCCCGAGAACTTGCCTGTTGTCACTCCAAAGCACACTTGTGGGGGTGTAGCCTCATCTGATACCCGCGAAGATTGTCGAAGGTCTCCGTAAGGTCGGCGATATGGTCAGCGATGCGGACACTCTTGGTTAGCATGTCATCCATGTATACCTTCATGTTATGCCCGATCTGATCCTTGAAGACCTTATTCATCAGCCTCTAATAGGTGGCCCCAACGTTCTTTAACCCGAACTACATTACCTTGTAACAGTATATGCCTTTCTCGATCACAAATGAGGTAGCCTTCTCGTCCGTCGGGTCCATCTTGATTTGATTGTATCTGAAAAGGCATCCATGAAGCTGAGGGTCTCATGACTGGATGTGGCGTCCATCAGCTGGTCAATCCGAGGTAGTGGAAAGCTGTCCTTGGGGCACGCCTTGTTGAGATCAGTAAAGTCCACGCACATCCTTCAGCTCTCGCTAGCCTTGCGGACCATTACAACATTGGCTAGCCAGTCGGGACAGTGGATCTCTTGGATGTGGCCAGCAGCTTGCAAACCTCCTCGTCAATGGCTTTTTGTCAATCGGGGGCGAAGCTCCTCTTCTTCTACCGGATGGGTCGGCATTCTGCTTTGACGTTAAGCTGATGGGTGATTACCTTTTCGGGTATACCTAGCATGTCAGATGCTGACCATGCAGAGACGTCGGAGTTGGCATGCAGGAAGGCCATAAGCTGCTCGCGTGCCTCCTCCGGGAATAGCGCCCCAATCTGGACCATCTTTGTCGGGTCCTCCCTCAGTGGGAAAGTCAGCAGGAGCTCAGCTAGCTCCCCCTCCTCTCCAACTCTCGGGGGTTGAGCGATTCTGGTGCCGGTGCAGACACCACCCCCTGCGGGCTAGGGGCTATATGGTAGCAAAGTGGCAGTGAGTTTTGCTCCCTCTTCATATCTCCGACTTCTTCGCTAGTGGAAAACCTCATGAGCAATCTTTTGGTGGAGATGACTGCATCCAGAAGGTTCAGACCGGGTCTCCCGAGGATGATGTTGTATGCCAGGGGAACTCGGACAACCAGGAAATTCATGAAAACTGTGCTCTGACACGGTGAATCCCGACTGTGATAGAAAGGGTGATCTCGCCTTCGACCCTTACATAATCTCCAGTAAAACCCATCAAGGGTATGGTGACTGGCCGAAGCAAGCCAACAGACAGGTTCATCCAAATAATGCATCATAACTTAAAACATCAACTGAGCTCCCACTGTCAACTAAAATTCTTTTTACAAGGTGCTTTGCTATCATCATAGACACGACGACGCTATCATCATTCTTGTTAACCACTCCCTCTAGGTCCCCTTGAAAAGAGGGGATTACAGAATCTAGCTCCACATCCCCTCGCGGCCTCTTGGAGGCGCCGCTTGCCCACCTAGAGATCATGGCCATCATCTTCTCGGTTGGGGCGTCGTCGACGCTGACCTTAGGAGGCGGAGGTGCTGATGGGCCGAGTGCACCCGAGTTACCCCTCCGAACGAACTTTCGCAGGTGGCCACGCTGGATAAGGTCCTCAATTGCCTTCTTCAACTGGTGGCAGTCTTCAGTGTCGTGGTCATAGTCTCGGTGGAAGCGGTAGTAGTATATTTTGTTGCAGGGAATCTTGGGGTTCAATAGAGGAGGGCGCTGGAGATATGGCTCGCCCTCGATTTCCATTGGATATGAGATATCGGGGCAAGCAGGGGATGAACGGACCCTCCCTAGGAGCGAGCGCTCGTGAGCGGTTGTCTGGTTGGTGGGGAGGCTCGGGCCTCCTGTGCCGAGCCTCAGCATGCTCGGAACGGGCTTGCTTTTTGGTGGAACTCTTGTCCATCTCGTACCGGGAAGAGTCAGCCTCATCAGCACGGATGTACTTCTGTGCTCGGCTCAGTGTTCGGCGTAGGAGCTGAACGGCTTCTTGTCGAGGGAGTATGCAAAATGGGGGGGTAGAGCCCCCCCTTTAAGGCCAAAGTAGCCACAGAGTCCTCGAGGTTGTAGACCTCGAGGGCGGCTTCTTTGAATCGAGTGATGAAGTCCCGCAGGGACTCGCCACTTTTCTGCTGGACGAAAAATAGGCTATCCACCACTCGGGGGATCTTCTGGCAAGCATCAAAGTGAGCCAAGAAGGCCCTCTCTAGATGCCGGAAGGAGTTGATATTCCGTGGCGACAGGCGGGAGTACCAAGCTCGGGTAGCCTTCCTCAGGGTGGTGGAGAAGGCAATGCAAAGCAAGGAGTCAGTTGCTCCCTGGACCTGCATGAGGACCTTGTAGCTTTCCATATGGTTCAGGGAATCGGTGGTCCCATCATACGGGTCGAGTTGAGGAAAGTTGAATCGGGTTGAAATCGGCTCTTCCATTATGCGGCGGGACAACGGTGGATGACTGTCGTAGTCTGCCTCCGGCAGGTTGGTGATCCTGCGGCTGAGCTCCTCCAGCCGCTGGTTGTATTCATCCAGCCGATGCTCGTCCCGGCGAGCTATCCAGCCATCAAAAGACCCCTCCCTTGAAGATTCAGAGGACAGAGAGGGATGGCGACGATGCAAACGGGTGCGCTCCGCCTCCTTCCCATGCCGCCGCATAGGGGAAGCACTAGCATGGCGAGAAGGGGATCGGGACCTCATAGAGGCCTCCCGGCGACGATGTTGGGGTGAAGCACGGCAGTGTCAGACCTCCCGAAGGGGAGATCTTCCTCGGAAAGAATGCTGGCTGGGTTGAACCACTCCCGAAACCGATGAGGGTGGCTCCGACTGCCACTGTGCAGCGGCCGGTTGCTGCTGCAGAACCTGGACTGCCGCCACCAGCGACTGGACTTGCATGGTGAGGGCGGCAATCCGATCATCTTTCTACTACGACGGTGGTGACGATGGCAGAGCGGGGATGCTGGACTGGGGAACAAGGGGGCCTCAGGCGGGTCAACCTCCTGGCGATATCCTTCGGCATGGCTGGTGAAAACCTCCTAAGCACATGTCACCATCATCTTCTTGAATACTCAGGGAAGGAGAATCTGCAGTTGACTGGTTCAAGCTTTCTTCTCTATCAACCTCCCCCCTTTCTAGCACGCCAATCTGTTGATGCCAAGTCACGTTCCTCCAACGTCGAGAAACGGAGATCCTCTACATCGAAGAAGCTCCTGCAAATAAGTCCCCGGAGACTGGTTTCTCCAGTGGAGACCCTTCGATGCTCAAGTAAGCGACTTGAGAACAGTAAGAAAAAGAGTTAATAGGAAGTTAAGAGAGCTTGAGTTCAGATCTCTTCCCTCATTGCAAGTGTAGGCTTTTATACTTATTTGAAGGTTCCTTTTTCCCTTTCCAGAAGGTGACTAATCCCGATGCATCGTTGTCCGATAGTGGGCAGGTGGCCAAGCTGACATAGACATATCGTAACCGATATTGGGCATGTCAGAGGTGTCTCACCCTGCTTGCCCCTTGCCAGGTGTGGCACCACAGGTGCCAGGTGGGCACAGTTGTGTCAGACGTGCACCATTACGAATAGTGGCCACGCGCAGTTGTACACGGTTAGTGGGCCGCGTGGCAGCTGCAGGCAATTGGCAGGCCACGTGGTGGTATCAGGCGGCTTGAGGACGAAGGGATCCTAGGGCCGTAGCCGAGGGAACGTGAAGTCCTAGACCGAGGGGGCTCCAGGTTCGAGGCTAAGGGGACTTGAATCCGAAGCCGAGGGGACATGAGGTCCGAGGCCAAGGGGATTTGAGTCTGACGCCAAGGGGACTCCAGGTTCGAGGCCGAGGGGACCCCAGGTCCGAGGTCGAGGGGACTTGAGTCCGAGGCCGAGGGAACATGAGGTCCGAGGCTGAGGAGACCCTAGGTCCGGGCTGAAGGAACTTGAGTCCGAGGTAGAGGGGTCTCGAAGGCCAAGGGGGAGGGGTCTCAGAGGCCGAGGAGTCCCCGGAGGCTGACGCTGAGGGTTTCGTCAGTTGCTCTCTGTTAGCCTGTACAAGGCTTGATCAGCCACATCATGGTATGATCCTTGAGAAGGATTAAGAAATGCATGACTAGATGAAGTGCACGTATGGTTTGAGCAATGAGGTATGTGCTTAAATGAGATTCCCGTGTAGCTTGAATGATGAGGTATCTAAGGCATAAATAGTTCTTTCCAATCTTCTTTCTTATATATCAAAATATCAATAAGGATCAAGGGATTAGAGAATACATAGACAAGCAAGGAGAGGGTGTAGATTAGTGAACACACAAAAAATGTATGCTACATATGATGGCGGATATTACACATCTTTCTTTTCGGATGCACTTGCATATGAGCTTGTGAAGGGTCTTATCGCTAAAGGGTACAGAGATCGTTGCCATGATATGTTTAGCATCTTGAAAGTTCTTCATAATGTGAACTCTTCTATAGGTGTTGAAATGTGTGTATGAAGCCGTCCTAGGATTCTCTTCTTTTCTTGTGTGACGTGACCCAATAATTAGATATTGATTTGGCTCAAACTAACTAATATTGAATTTGATCTGAGTTGGTCTTGTCTTGACATGAGTCAAAATCAAGTTAGGTTCAGGAGATTGTGATCTAGCATGAATCCAAGAAAATTGAACCTAATTAATGGAGGAACTATGATAATTGAGCCGTACGGTTGCGTTAGGTGATTGCTGTCGTTGATGGTCAAAAATAAAACCTACTCACTACTATAGCTAGTAGTGAATCAGAATTGTATCCTCGGGGATAAAGATAATTATTTCATAAAAAAATAAAAAAATATTTATAGAAGATTATATTTAGAATAGTGATTATTAAAAGATAACAACTAATTAATTAACGAAATTAAGACAGCAGGAGAAGCAACCCAGAAATCCAAATTCATCATGCACACAGGTTTTATCTTCTTTTCTTTATATTGTAATAACAATAATTTTTGCAAATCTAGGATTAGAATAATTTATCTCTTGTCAGTCATGAGCCGTATCAGAAGATCACGGCACATCTGCTTAGAATATAAACTATCTAATTATTTACAAAATTAGAGGTTTAAACTACCATACTACGATCTATATTTTTTAGGCACATACCGTATCCTGAAATCATGGCATACCGATAGAGAGTATAGGCCGTGTATGCAAGATCAAAACCTCAATCAGAAAAATAACTCAAAAGATATATGAAAGAAGAGTATAATTTTTATTGCATAGAAATTAAGAACAAAAAGAAAGATAGAACATGGTTATAAGTTTCATCATCATCCCAAGTTGAAGGAATCTAGCTACGCATTGCTATCGTTAGCATTTTCTCCATAATTTTTCTCTTCCAGGCCTAAATACAATAATCTAAATAAAAGAAAAATAAAAAGAACTTTGAAGAAAACTCCTTCCCCTTGACTACTGCCTGAGGTCCTTCTTTTATAGAGCTTGTTTAGGGCTTCCTCCTAGTCAAAGTTGGAGTCAATCGGGCTTAAGATCATTCAGATATCGTGAGAAAATTTTTTAGCCATCCATTGTCTTAGTTTGCACCAAAAATTATGCGAAATCATCTCTTTTTTCCTTTTCGGACAAACAGAATCCTGATTTGAGTGTGTGTGCATTGTGAGACTCCAAAAATAGAGCTCTTTTCATCTATAGGTTCCTTTTCTGTAAACACCCATAAAAAGTATCAATTCTTAATATATTTAAAGTATTTAATATTTATTTTAATAGTTAAATTAGGATAATGAATAAACTTATCATTAGGGCATCGAGTTTGGTACAATTTATTGAATTTGGAACTCAATTAGGTTAGATTTGGCCCAATTTCATGCAATTTGATCCAATGATCAAGTCATATTGTTGATCTTGAGCCTATTCTTAGAAATTAGGCCTACTTTATGGCTACTCATTGGGACTTAGGTTAATGACTACGCTAGAATATTAAGCCCTGACCGTATTAGCTATAATTGGACCTAATCAAGCTGAGTGTCTAAACCAATACATTGATTTTGACTTGGTTCACGGAGTTTGGACTCAATTAAGCTAGATGACTAAGCTAGAGTGCTACATTTGACCTCATCCATGGAGATTGGACCTAACTAGGCCAAAAATGATTGAATCGGGATGCTGATTTGATCGCATATATCTTAAAAATTGAGCTTGATTTAACCCGATTGATGATTTGAACTTGATTAAACTAGGTGACTAAGCCAAAGTATGAAATTTGTCTTAATTTATGAAGACTAAACTCAATTAGATTAATAGTTGAGTCAAGATATTGAATTTAACCTGGCTCATAGGAATTGAAGGCTAATTGGAGACTGTGTTGGAGATTGGGTTAAATGACTGGACCAAAATGGATGAGCACTGGTAATTGGGTCATATTGTTGGACCAAAATATTGCATTTGATCCAATCATTGATAATCAAACTTGCTAGCTAAATCTGAATCTTAAAATTTGACCTGATTATTGGTAATCAAATCTACTGTTTGCGTTCAAGATTTGAGATTGATTCAATTAGTGTCAATTAGGCTACTGATCTAGCTTGAGTATTGGATTTGACCCAATTGTAGAGAGTATGATCTAAGTAATGGTTGGGTGCTAACAATCAGACGAGATCATTGATCTAAAATATTATAATTTACACTTAGTTGAACCCATTAGACTAATTCATTGATCAATTGGGTCTTAATTAATATTGTAAGTGTCATGGATTAAACAACCAGTCGAACTCATAAGCTGATCATGACCTAATGTGCAGGTAGATAGATCAAACGGTCAAATTAAAGTATTGGATTAAACTCGATGTCAAGACTATGGGTCTTAAGTAACATTTTGCTATGATCCAAATATAAAAATTTTAGTTAGTACCAGAGTCAACTAATTTTGCAATTCTCAATGATGGTACTTTCGGCATCCAAATTAGTCTTGCTAGTCTGCTTTATCATAATTTAAATATAAAAATTTTTGGGTTGGTGCGTAAATCAATCTATTTTATAATTTCTTCTAAAATAATGTACTCCATATTCAGACTATAGGCTTTGCTTGCCTATTTTATTGTAGTTCAAATATAGAAACTTTTGGATTCACACCTAAGTCAACTCAAAGATGATGTATCGAATGTTCAGACTATAAGCTTCACTTTCCTAATTTATTATTATATAAATATAACAACTTTTGAATTGATACCTAAATCAATCAATTTTTTAGTTTTTCGTATCCGATGTTCAGATGACAAGCTTTACTTACCCATTTTATCATAATCTAAATATAAAAACTTTCGAATTGATATTCGAATCAACTCATTTTGTAGTTTTTTCAAAGATGATGGATATGATGTTTAGATTAAAGGATTTATCTATCTTTATTTATAGTTTAAATATGAAAACTTTTGAGTTGAGGCCTAAATCAACCCATTTTATGGGTTTCTGAAGGACAATGCATCCAATGTTCTAACTATATAATCATACTTGCCTTTTTACGTCTGAGTTCAAATATGAAAAACTTTTAAATTAATGCCCAAATTAACTTGTTTTTTAGTAATGTGTCCTTCATAAATGCGACTTATTAATATTTTAGGGTGGCAACTAAAATCACTTCAACAAAGTATACATCTCTGGTTCTAAAGAATTCATGAGTTAAAACTTCAGCTTGAAGCAGAACACATGGGCTCATTCCTTTCAGTTGAAAACCTCCCTAATTCCTGATTAACCACATACATACTCTAAAGAATGTGGGTTAAATTCTCTGGACCATTAAATTACGACTGTAGATGAAGGTAAATACATTAGGTAGTGTTTGATAGAAAAAATATTTTATCCCTGGATAAGTGTACGGGATAGAGTTTATCCCCTGGTTATCCCTAGGGATATCCCTTGACTATCTCATTGATCATATCAAATGCAAAAGGTAAATCCATGGGATAACTTTTTTTTACTCTTATTTGAAGGGATAACCAGCTATTCCTGCATTCTCTAGGGAATAAATTGAGGGGATATCCCATGGTTAACCATGGTTAACCATGGATTATCCCTTTGGTTAACTTTATTCCCAGCTATCCCTTATAGTTATAGCTTTTGGGAATAAGAGGGGATATCCAGGGGATATCCCCTCTTATCCCCTATTTCAAACACTACCTTAATGTCCAAAGATGCCAGATGAAGTCTAAGCTGATCACCCAACAGACTCCATACCCTCTACAACTTAAGACATGTGAGGAAGAAGTGTGAAAAAGGTTCATTGTCTCAAAGACATCTGCAACAAATAGAAGATAAGGAGGGAATTTGGCTTGCGCGTAGACTGGTTGTATAAAGTCCATTTTGAATAATCCTTCGGATGAAAATAACACTCATAGAAAGCATCCAGTTTTCATACATTTGTTGCTCAAGTTGAGTTTGGTCTAAGGGTCGACGTATGGTAGAGTGGTACCTTTTAACAACCCTTGACCATTGGTAGCCTTTCTGCCCATTGAGGACATCATATCATCCCAACTTCTTGGGGTCTGGGATTCAGTGCTGATTATGGGCTACATTTTACAGTATTAAGAAAGTAGCTGGGTTTGATTTTTGATAATTGTGGATGGTTAAGTTCAAGAAACTCTTCATCTTCTTTTTCAGTTAAAAATCGAAAAGGTTAGAAGTTAAGAAGAAAGGGATTCTGGTTATAAAGCCTGGGGTAAAATGTTTCCTCGATCATCACATTCTTTTAATAATTCCAAGAGCACTTTCGTGTTAAAAAAAAAATCTGATCGTCGAAGCCTAGGAGGAGCTAGCACTCCAAAGAGGCTGATCAGGACCAGAACCCCGGTGTGGATCACCTATACAAGTCATATACCTTTATGTGGCTTGCAGAAGTTGTACCTACCACCCCCTTCTATTGCTGCGTGAGTTATTAAGCATCAAAGGTAAAAGATTCAATAGTTACTAGTGACTTAGATATGATCTAAGACACTAGGGCATAAATATAGATATGATGTATATTATTTGTATTTATATAGATTTGATTTATGTACTTTTTTACATAGATTTAATTTATGTACTTTTCTTTTATACCTTTATATATATAATTTTTATATATTGATCCTGTTGTAGCCGGAGCCGTATATGGAAGTAAGAACTATTAAATCTTGGTTCATTTAGCGAGTCATCTTGCTAATGGCTTCCCATCTATTACATTTTTAGGAAAAAAAATAAAGCAAGTTCCTTGATCCATCCATGCACTTCCAAGCAGTCTCCATCATGCCAAACGTGAGTGACATCATGAATTGAAAACCTTCACTGCGACAAAATAGTCTTTCAAAGGCCACTAGTTTTCACCTGTTTCCCTCTCTAAGAAAGAAAAATGATGCATGACCAGATGTTTGACCCCATAATTATACTTCACATCACCTATTTTGCTTTGAAATAGGTGTAGTTTCTCCACTTGAAATCATGGTGAAACCTTCATTCACTTGGTGCTTAAGAAAAAGGGGACAAGTTACTGGTCCCTATGTATGAACTGATATCAGAGAAGTAGGAAATTATATGAAGTCTTGCAGCAGCCCCCTTCATTTCAGCATCTAGAAAATAGAAAAAGTCAAGTGGTTAGTGTACCTTCATGACAAATTTCATAAGCGATCAATGTGCCATCAGATAAAAGACAGAAAATAGCAGATCAAACAAAAGACATCAAAATTTATATTGTTCAGCTTTTGTGACAAGCATTCAAAAGTAAAGGCGAGAAGAAAAATTCACTATGATGCAGAAGGGAAGGTTGAAAAAACAAAACATATCTATGTCACACAATCTTGTTCTAGTGATTTCATATTGGAAGTAATTGGCATTAACCAATACCATGGGTTTATCTTGGGACCGAAGAAGAAGACATTATCTTGACTGGCAGATCTAGATGCCAGTGAGCTAGTACTCTAACTTCCTGTAGTGAGAGCTGCCAATATGATTTTTGTCATGCTTCCCATGTTGGTTTTTCTTCATTAAGTGTATCGGTTAGATACGATTAAGGTGGATTAAGATGGTCCTATTTTTCGATATTGAGGGATTACGTGAATTCAAATTCAAAATTTGAATTCACGATTAAGATAAGAATCCCTTAACCATATTCGTTTAAAGCGCCATCTGTGATGGATAGATAAGGCATAAAGAATATAAAAACGGGAAGGTCCCTCACCTGGTCTCGACGAGAAAGTTTACACTATTGCTGAGAGAGACCGTAAGGTATGGAAGAGCCTTACCCTCATCTGAATCGTGGAGCAATGGCTAGAGGTATTTATGTATCGATCATGATTTACTTCATTATTTCATGATAAATATGTTAGTCTCATATTTTCACATATCTGATAGGGATCAATATATTTAATTTTAGTCTATCATCCCAATGTCTCTATCAAAATAAATTTCCCTCATTGACAGCTAAATTATTGCCTCAAAAGCTTGCTAACTTCAAAGAATCAATCTCTAAATTACTATATAGTACTATTCTATCTGAAAGCTGAATGGTATTGATTTCAGTCTTTACTTTATACCAAACCTGGCAGAGATGGTATGGACACAGCTTTCAGAACTGCATAAGAAAATATACAACTTTTTCCAAGTTAGATGAAGAACTTAAAAAGCATTGCAAGGGAATGAGGATGTAGCAATTAAGCTAGCAGGATCAATAATATGAAACCTGAATTTTTGCAACGGGAGATTGGCATGATTCCAGAAGTCTTTGTATCACATTGACAACCTCTGAAGATATTTTTTTCCTTCTATTTGTCTGCTGTCTTACTGGTGTAAAGCACATGAGTAGATCATAATATTAGAAGTATTGGAACAACCGATGACCAGTGATATAGAAAGTTTATTATCTTCACCAACACCGAAGGTGTTGTCCATTTTATCACTATCGAATTATGAAAACAAATCTAATCAATGGTTACCATTTCATATTGAATGAAGTACGGTTTCTTTAAGTGGGACAGCAATCAGCAATGCCTCTTTACATTTTGTTAAGAGAACCATGCTTGAACCCTTCAGTCAACCGTTGTCACTGTATTTTAGAAGGAAAAAAGGGAAAGTTTTGAAGCAGCCATGATTTGCATAAACTGATGGCTAATAAAGCAACTAAATCCTTTCATTTCGGTAATCAGAGATAATAACCAGCTCAAGTGGTAAGCAGGTTCCTTAGATTTAGTTTTGCATGCATGTGTGTGTAGCGGAAACATGTGGATCATTTAGCATGCATAAAATTAATATCGTCATATAAAAAAATTATCATATAATTTTTCTACACATAAAATATACTGAAGTGTTGAGGTCTCGAAAAAGCAGATACACTCTGCTACTAGATTCGAAGTTATGAAGGAAGTATCTCACGGTAAATTTACGAGTCAAGGTACGTCACAAAAATACCCACAAAATAAAAATGAAACTAAAGTCTTTCTCACCTCTTTTAGGATCATTATCGAATTATAAGAGTGGGCTCACTTTTGTTTTTCTTTATTTCTTACAAAAGGATTGGCGCACAAACTGAAGAAAAAGGAAGAGATGAACTTTTATTTTGTTGTGTCAAGCTCTTTGAAAATCCACCTTATGCCCTATTTATAAGCTCTAGATAAATCAAAAAAAAAAATCTTTTTATTTATTTATTTATTTTTAACTTGATTAAATTTAGATAACCTTTTATCTGTTACAACCCATTTTGATAGCATGTGCATATTTTAAGGACAATCCTCTACACATGCACGTCAACCCCTTTAGCATATTAAGAAAAATATTGTTTTCTCATTTGTAACTAATTTACAAATAATATCTAAATTAAAATAATAATATCTAAATTATCAAATCTTCTTTAATAATTTTAGATATTACTAATTTCAAATATCTAATATTAGTTATAAATAAATCAAATTTATTATTTATTTTTAATAATCACGTTATCAAAATATTAAAATAAAAATTTATCTTTCTCCATTAATTTAAAATATATACCATTTACAAGAGCAAAAATTCTCTTGTGTGATGTCCCACAATAATATTTATGTGTCATTGTTCATATCATTTTATTATATGAGCAATGTGTCTAAACACATTTTTATTTTATCCAATAACTAATTTATTATACAAAATAGATGTGAGAAAAATAATCAATCAAATTATTTATTTATCTTCATAATAAACACTTTATTATAAAGTTTCAATAAACATTTTATTTGAGAAAAATAAATAATTAATCACATTAATTATTCGATCCAAAAGTATTCGATGTGATAACCTAAGACGATGTAGGGATCATGAACCCATAATTTTAAGCTCCAATAAACTTAAATAAATTGAATTAAAACTCTTTAATTATTTATTCAATTTATTAATCTTAAATTATTCCACTAAAAACTCGAGACTGCACTCTTAAAAATCACATATTACTTTTTACTTGAAAACTTGAGTCATCCACTGATATAATCATTACATGTAATTCAATCCTTCATAATTAGTTCATAATTAGAGCTACATGAAATAACCATTTTACCCCTCTAATTATCTCTTATTCCTTAAGTATCATTGATTCACAAGTTAAACAATTAATTTATGATCGGATCATAAATTGCATACATAATTGTTTAGTTCCTTAATCAACACTTAAGGGAACTAATTTTAAGCTTCTTTTCAAAAGTCATAGATTCTATATCTTTAAATCGCATTCCAACCCAATGTGTTATTGAACCTCCAAAATGTAAGTATTGGGCCCAATATCAAATGGGCTTGAACAAACAAATCAAAGGATCCAATAACACAATCAAGGAGTCTGTGATTAAGTCAGTATTAAGGTCGATGTACATATGATCAACTTATGACATAGACTGAATTCTTTATAACGGTACTTAAATAAAGATTTAAATTATATCGGTCCAAGTCCTATATAATCTTATTATATATAATACCTTCACTAAGTATCTCTACACAATAATCTAGATAAAATTATCACATTCATAATGTTTATGGACTATATTAATGATTAGCGATAGAAGATCCATACTTCGATCAATCACTGATATATTTAAATGTATTAGCCATAATTTTAATCCTCTTGTATACATTATACTAAAATTGCAGCTTCATAATATATTTTAAATTTTTATAAACATTCATCTTTTATATAAAAGAGACAAGATTGAAGAAAAATGCTTCTTTTATTAATTTAAAAAATTAAAAATATAAATACATCTGATTTTAAGGGCACTATTCCTAACAATCTCTCACTTGCGCTAAAGTAGATGGGACACGTCTTTCAATTCCATTCCCACGAGATGTCTATTGAAGGTCTTCTCAGACAATATCTTTGTGAATGGATCAGCCAAATTTTGTTTCTATGCTATTTTTATAATATTAACATCACCTTGATGCATGATCTCTCTGATGAGATGGTATTTTCTCTTAATATACTTGCCCTTTTTGTGGCTTATGGGTTCTCTTGAATTAGCTACACACCACTATTATTACAAAACAATGTCAATGGCTTATCCATTCCTGGAACAACTTCCAACTCAGTATAGAACTTTTTAAGCCAAACCGATTCTTTAGGTGCTTCACAAGTAGCTATGTGCTTAGCTTGCATGGTAGAGTCAACGATGCTAGATTGTTTAACACTTCTCCAGACAACTGCTGCACCACCAATTGTGAACACTTATCCAAACGTCGACTTTTAAGAATCTTTATCTGATTGAAAATCAAAATCAGTGTATCCTAAAGGGTTTAGGTCTCCACCTGAATACACAAGCATATAACTTCTCGTTCTCCAAAGATACTTGAGAATATGCTTTACTGCCACCCAGTGCTCTATCCCGGGGTTTGACTAGAATTGACTAACAACTCTCACTGCATAGCAGATGTCTAGCCTAGTACACAGCATGGCATACATTAGACTTTCGATTGCCGATGCATATGGAATCCATCTCATGTCCTCTTCTTCTTGTGGTGTCTTAGGACACTATTCTTTAGAGAGAATAATTCCATGTCGAAACGAAAGAAAACCCTTCTTGAAATTTTGCATCAAAAAATAAGCCAGTACCTTATCGATATAAGATGCCTAAGACAATGTTAATAGTTTGTTCTTCCTATCCCTAATGATCTGGATACCAAGAACATAACTTGTCTCTCCCAAATCTTTTATTTGGAATTGTTTGGCCATCCATGTCTTTATATTAGATAATATTTTCACATCATTTCTAATGAGTAAGATATCATGTACATAAAGTACTAAGAAAACCATACCTTTTTCATTAATGAGCTTGTATACACAAGGTTCATCAACATTCTGTTCGAGGTCATAGGTTTTGATAGTTTCATCAAACCTAATGTTCCAAGACCTGGAGGCTTGTTTGAGTCTATAGATGGACCTGTTAAGCTTACAAACTTTCTGCTCCTGATCTTTAATAATGAACCCCTCTGGTTGTTCCATATATATGGACTCCTCTAGATAGTCATTTAGAAAGCCTGTCTTGACGTCTATCTATCATATTTCATAATCAAAACAGGCAGCTATGGATAAGAGTATGCGGATAGACTTTAACATGGCAACTTGAAAGAAAGTCTTCTCATAGTCAACTCCCTCCTTTTGGGTATAATCCTTTGCCACAAGTCTAGCTTTGAAGGTCTCTACCTTCCTATTAGCTTCTCTTTTCTTCTTGAAAATCTACTTACATCCAATGGGCCTAACATCTTCAGATGGATCTACAAGTTCCTAAACAGAATTGGAGTACATAGACTCCATTTTTTGGTTCATGGCTTCTAGCCATTTATCCTTATCAGAATCATCCATCGCATATTGGTATGATGATGGATCATTATTGTTGATATCAACTACCATAACAGTTGCTTTGCTATCCTATATATAGTGAGTTGGGGTTCTGATAATCCTCCCACAACGTTTAGGTACCATAATATCATGACTAGGAGCTGTGGTTTCTTCTTCCCTGATCTCAATAACTTTTGTTGATTGTGTGGTGATTTGATCTTTTAATAACTCTTCGAGTACCACTTTACTTCGAGATTTGAATTTATGCATATAATTATTTTCAAGAAAAGTAAAATTTATCGACACAAACACCTTCTTTTCTTGTGGACTATAGAACAAACCTTCTCTAGTACCCTTTGGGTAGCCAACGAATAGACACACTTTTGTTCATGGTTTTAACTTTCCTGATTTGCCCTTAAGAACATAAGCCAGATACCCCCATATGCGAAAGTCATGCAAACTCGGTTTACGCTTGTTCCACATCTCTAAGAGTATCTTGGATACAGATTTAGACTGTATGACATTTAAAATGTATATTGTCGTCTGTAAGGATCCTTAAAATAATATTGGTAGTGATGAATAACTAATCATTGATCCCATCATATCTAACAATGTTAGGTTCTTCTTTTCTACAATACCATTTTGCTGTGGAGTTCCTAGAGCTGAGCTGTAAAATAATTCAATGTTCAATAAGGTAATCCTGAATTCTATATCAAGGTATTCTCTACATCGATCTGATCGCAGTGTTTTCAGTGATTTACCTAATTATTTTTCAACTTGTGCTTGAAATTTTTGAAACTTTCTAAAAGTCTCAGACTTTTTTTGCATTAGGTAAATGAAACCATATCTTGAGTAATCATCAATGAAAGTGACAAAGTACTCATAACCACTTCTAGCTTATACGTTGAATGGTTCACATACATCCGAATATACTAACTCTAGTGGTTCATTAGCCCTTTAACCCTTGCAGAGAAAAGTTTTTTGGTCATTTTACCTTCTAAAACAGGACTCACAGACATGAAGAGTGCCAACACTTAGCTCTCTCATAGAATCATCCTTCACAAGTCTATTTATCCTATTTAGGTTAATGTGACCAAGCCTAAGGTGCCAAAGATATATTTCATTATCACTGTTCATTATCTTTTATCTTTTGTTAAACCTAGGATTAGCTACTTTAAATAGTTTAGCATTATAAGAAACATTTTCATAAGGCGATAAAATATACAACCCATTGATTAAACATCCATGAAAAATATCAAGACCATTTCTTGAAACCGAAATAACATTTCCATTAAATAAAATCCCATAACATTGTTCATGAAGTTTAGAAACTGAAATCAAATTCTTAGAAAAGTTTGGAATGAAATAAATATTATTCAGAATAAAAAATTTCTCTTCAAACGAAAGACGAGCTGTTATAGTGGAAGCATTTGCCATTTGGCTTCTTCTCTTTCTTTTTGTTGGGTGCTTTCTTCTTTGGTGCCTTCTTGGGCTTCTTTGCCTTCCCTCTAGCACTGCCTTTTTGAGTCTTTTTCTTCTTTTGCCCCTTGGAAGATGAGGCTTTAGCAACATTTGCTTGTCCTCTCCTTTTCTTCGCAGTTCCACAGATAGACTCATAGGTCTACAACTCCCTTAGTAGCTGACTCATCCCATAATTCAACTTATTCATAATATAGTTTGAAGTGAATGGGACAAACTCCTCAGGTAAAGAATTCATAATAATACTTACCTGAGTTGTTTCATCAACTGGAGCTCCATGAAACTCAGCTTCATTTAAGAATTTGGCCATTTTCAGGACATGATCCTAAACATGCGTGCCAAAAATCATCATTGTGTTCATATAATTTTTAACAGGTTCGTATCAAGCTTATTCAGACTTAGATCCAAACATGACTTGCAGACCTTCCATAATTTCAAAAGCCATTTCTTTGGCTTCAAACTTTCATCTAAGCGTGTCAAACATGCTGACGAGAATGTAGCCTTTGGCTTTGTTATTGGCAACTTGCCACTTGTCATATATTCTTTAACATTACGATTAGCAGTGAGGGTTGGCTCAGCAGGACATGGATCAGTGATAACAAATTTGATGTTCTCAATAATCAGAATAATGTTGAGATCATATTTTTATTTAGGATAGTTTTCCCGGTTAGAGTGTTGCCAAAAAGCAGAGAAACAATGGGGTTGTTCAAAGCTATTTTTTAAAAAATTAGTTCATATGAATGTTTATAAGTTTTTTGAATAAAGATTTCAAAAAAAATTAAACAATTTAGGTAAAATACAAGAAAAAACTCAAATTTTGTTTTTTCGATAATTCAACTAGTCATATACAAGTCTATCGTCGTAGAGTAGGTTAGCTTGCACACTTAGTTAAATCAAAACACTTCTTGATTAATAAGTATATTTTTGAAATAACTCCTTATTTTCACACTTATTAACTACCGAATTAGAAAAGGTTTGGTTAAAGATTTAATCAACACACTTGATCTCATATCTTTATTAGTAAGACCCATCATTTAAAATTTTTAGACTTAACCCAAGCGTGCCGCCATAGGGTATAAGTCAGGCTTAAAATACATCTAGAAATTCTTTCCTAGAAGATCTAGCCTTGTTATTGAATTGAATGGATACCACCCATAGGAGGACAAAATCAAAATGCCTCAACTTTCACAATGCTAAACCAATAGTGAAGACCAACAAATTTATTAATTACTCATTATTAAAGTAAGATTGTATTTTATTATATAAAGATAACCTTTTATCTTTATGAATTAAATTCAATAACCTTTAAATCTTGTCATCTTATGTAAATTTAATCTATGAATTTAATTCTTTCAAGAATCGAATTCTTGTAAATATTTTAAGATAATTATTATCTTTTAGAAATTAATATCAAAAGATTTTAATAATCATATCATTAAAATTTAATATCACGTATTAACTTTTAAAATTAATTTCTATACAAAGAACATATTATTGTTATTTATGAAATTAAATAGATTAGTCTTAGATTTAATAATCTTATTATTAAATTAATATCATATATTAACTTAACTTAAGACTATTTTTAATTTCATAACTATACAAATTGTTATTCATTAATTTCTTTTAAACATTTTATGAAAAGTTTTATTGATCGAGTGCATTATTCATAAGTTTCTATCTAATTTCTCAAACTAGAATAAAATAATAAATAATGCAACCAACCATATATATGATGCATAGGATGGGTATCTCTAATTTCTATATGGCATGATAAAAAATAACTCATCAAATAAATTATTTTAATTTATTTTAATGACCATAAGCCTTGGGTCAGGCCCAACATTTTAGGCTGGCCAACCATCTTATGGCCAGAGTAGTGATAAATTGGACTTCTTTGTAAATTATTTGGTTTCAAAAAAAAAAATTGCAATGCGATTGTGGGCAGTTGGGTTGGTTTTTACTCCACAAACCCTATCTTCTTTCCTCATCTTTTCCCTCTTCCTCACCCACCGCGTGATTTCTCACTGGAAGATCAACACACCATGTTCCAAGGGACGCGTGACGTGAGGACGCGTTCTTTTCCCTCTTATAATCAAAGGATTAAAAATCGATAGAAGCAGGGTTTTGAACCGTAACCAAAGGGTTCCAAGACAACGCTTTATCACCCAAATCCTAGCAATGCCCAACGCCCAAATAGTCTCTCCACCAACGCCTTTCTGTTTGGGATTTTCTCCACCAATGCCTATGTTTGGGATTTGTTCTCCATTTGACGTAGCAAATATTTGTGGTCAAATCGCTGATCCTTTTTTGCTTCAAAAATCAATTCCAAATGGGCAATTAATTAAATCACAGATGCTGCTTAGCTACCTATTGTGCTCTCTAAATTATATTGCAGTAGTTGGGTCAACTGATTCATAGTACTACCAGTAGCTTTTCAATAGCCTACATTTATACTGTACCATACATTCATTAGGAAAGAGATCCAAGGTACTATCAGTAGCCTTCCTCTTGGATTACCTCTAGGTTGAGCACGATAGAAATCAAGAATATGATCAAATCCCATGCCCATAAGTCTCGGGATTTATATCTCATGCTCAACTTTTAAGCAGTTTCCAGTGCAATAACAATAATAACGAAAAGAAAATAGTACATGATAAAAAAATACCAAATATCTGCATACCAAATATCAATATTTATGTATCCATCCAAACATGCAAGCTAAATATCAAATATTATCAAACATATCAAGAATATCATGTATCACACATCATGACAATATTAATATTAGTGCATGACCGCTCTGATACCATTTGATATAATGAAAAAAATATATATCATATATATATGTGTAGCAAAAACATGCAGATCGTTTAGCATACATAAAATTAATATCGCCATAATAATTTTTTTACACATAAAATATACCAAAGCATTGATGTCTCGAAGGAGCAGACGTGCTCTACTATCATATTTGAAGCTATGAAGGAAGAATCTCACAGTAAAGTTTACGAGCTAAGGTACGTCACAAAAATACCTACAAAATAAAAATAAAATCAGAATCTTCCTTACCTCTTTTAGGATCAGTGTCGAATTATGAGAGTGGACTTACTTTTATTTTTCTTTATTTCTCACAAAAGGATTGACGCATATATGGAAGAAAAATGAAGAGAAGAACTTTTATTTTATTGTGCCACGCTCTTTGAAAATCCACCTTATGTCCTATTTATAGGCTCTAGATAAATAAAAAAATTATTTATTTATTTATTTTTAAATTAATTTAATCTAGATAATCTTTATTTGTTACAATCCATTTTGATCGCATGTGCATATTTTGAGGACAATCCTCTACACATGCACGTCAACCCCTTGAGCATATCAAGAAAAAAATTATTTTCTCATTTGTAACTAATTTACAAATAACATCTAAATTAAATATAATAATATCTAAATTATCATATCTTATTTAATAATTCTAGATATTATTAATTTTAAATATCTAATATTAATTATAAATAAATCAAATTTATTATTTATTTTTAATAATCATATTATCAAAATATCAAAATAAAAATTTTTCTCTCTCCATTAATTTAAAATATGCACCATTTATAAAAGCAAAAATTCTCTTATGTGATGTCCCACAATAACATTTATGTGCCATCGTTCATATCATCTTATTATATGAATAATGTATTTAAACATATTTTTATTTTATCTAATACTAATTTATTATACCAAAATAGATGTAAAAAAATCAATCAAATTATTTATTTATCTTCATAATAAGCACTTTATTATAAAGTTTCAATAAATATTTTATTTAAAAATAATTAATTATATTAATTATTCAATTCAAGAGTATTTGATGCAATTAACTTAAGATGGTATGGGAACCATGGACCTATCATTTCAAGCTCCAATAAACTTGAATACACTCAATTAAAACTCTTTAATTATTTATTTAATTTTTTAATCTCAAAGTTATTCCACTAAAAACTCAAGACTGCACTCTTGAAAATTATAGATTAATTTTTACTCAAAAACTCAAGTCATACACTAATATAATCGTTACATATAATTCGATCCTTCATAATTAGTTCATAATTAAAGGTAGGTGAAATAACCATTTTATCCCTCTAATTATCTCTTGTTCCTTAAGTACCATCGATTCACTAATTAAATAGTTAATTTATGATCGGATCATAAATTATGCACTCCTTAATCAACACTTAAGAAAACTAATTTTAAACTTTTTTTTTCAAAAGTCATGGATTATATATCTTTAAATCACATTCCTAGCCCAATGCGTTATTGAACCTCCAAAATGTAAGTATTGGGCCAATATCAAATGGGCTTGAACGAATAAATTAAAAGATTCAGTAACATAATCAAGGAGTCTGTAATTAAGTCAGGATTAAGGTCGATGTACATATGATCATCTTGTAAATAAATTGAATTCTTTATAATGGTACTTAAATAAAATTTAAATTATGTCGATCAAAGACCTATATAATCTTATTATATATAATATCTTCACTAAGTGTCTCTACACAACAATCTGGATAAGATTATCACATTCATAATGTTCATGAACCATATTAGTGATTGCGATAGAAATTGTACTTTGATCAATCATGGACATATTTAAATATATTAGCCATAATTTTAATCCTCTTGTATACATTATACTAAAATTACAGTCTTATATTTTTTATTTTTATAAATATTCATCTTTTATATAAAAGAGACAAAATTTAAAAAAAAAAGAGCTTGTTTTATTAATTCAAAAATTAAAAGTATAAATACATTTGATTTCAAAGGCATTATTCCTAAGAGCTTAAACATGATACTATGATTTTACTTAAATATAGCATTAACAGAGTCCATTTGATCATTATTATAATTAGATGAGATATATTATCTTTCAGATACTTGAACATAAAATTATGTTGTTTGAAGATCCTAGCCATCATGTATTATTTGTATACATATATATATAATATGCTAAGATTATGTTCTAATATTAGGAATCCACCACTAGTTATCTAGCATAAGTCTTAACTAGCCTCTATGATTAATTTGACAGACTTCATTTTCAATGCTCCATGCTTCATGTGCCATCTCTCCGGTACAAAGCATTCCGCTACATATAGGCCATAGATAACAGGAGGATCAGATGATGACAAGTGCTATTAAGTTGGAAAATATTAGCACCAATGGCATTAAGCAATTGACTTCAATGGAAAGGTCATGAATTGGACGAATTTAACATCTTGTTGCTTCAAAGATTAGCCATAATAATTCCATTAGAATCTCTCAAACCAAGAGGGACAAACGCTAAACCCCTCCTGAGCTCCTGCCCTACCAAAGAAAAAAAATCAAAAGCTGGGTCAAAATCTAAACACCCCTTTCTTCTCCCCTCCAAAGCCGCCAAAGCCCACCACTCCACGCAACCCCTTACAAAAGAACATATCGTCCAATCGGTCCTTTTCCTTCTCATATTTCATTGAGAATATCCCTTATTTCTGTATCTCAATAGCCCCATTTCCTTCCCTTCCTCATCATTTCCATTGTCCCAAGTGCAGTAAGCCCAACGACAGGGAAAGTAACCCTATGAGCTCCAATAAGCTAAGTGAGATGATCATGAGGAAATGGCAAAGGTTGGGAGCCAAGGAAGGTAGGAAGTGGAGCAAGGGGCACTTTGTGGTCTATGCCAAGGGGGGGAAGAGGTATGTTGTCCCTCTCAAGTATTTGGACCACCCCATATTCCAATTGCTGCTGGACATGGCAGAGGAGGAGTTTGGGACTAGAAGTCAGGGGCCTCTCAGGGTGCCATGCGAGGAGGAGCTAATGGAGCAGATTGTCTCTCTGCTCAAGACCAACACTGCTGAGGATTTGGAGAAGGCTCTGGTTTCCATGGCTTCCTTCAGGGGAGCTTCCTTTTCTTCTCTCTTTCTTCTCTGCCATTCCCAGAACCGTAGGCATAATATTGCTTCGTAAAATTACTTGCATTGGTTGTCCTCAGAAGCTTGCTTAGCTTGGTTGCAGCATTGGCTGGTGAGGTTTTTTGAGCCTTCCCCCATGGAAATCTTCAAAAACTAGTGGAGCTATATGTAAATACCAATGGTTGTGTCTTGTTCTATGGTTTTCAAAATGTTTTTCTTCCCTCAGATAAACTCAGAGGTTTCTCTTTTCTTTTTGGTTTTCGATTTGAGAGATGGTGAACGATATAAAAACAATGACCGCAGGTAAGTTCGTCTATCTCATCAATTTCATGCTTGCATTGGTGCTGAGTTGGATAATTGCTATGAGGTCATTATTGGAGACATCCGGCAAAATTGCGATTTACGCTGCTTTGTTTCTAGGTACAAGAAATCTTTTTGATAAAGTGCCATAATGGGTGGTCAGATCTTGTGGATCATAAATTTGTCGTCCGCAAGGAAAGAGTTATCAAAATATGCCCTCAAACCTTCTACTTCATGTAAGATGTTTGGTAATCTAAATGAAATTATCGAGATGGTCTTAGATAAACAATCACTGATCTTTATCCATATAATTCTCATGATCTAAGAACACTGCATATAATATGATATGTTTGAATAATTAAAGATTCTTAGATATCCATAATTAACATATTTGATATGCTAGAAGAATCCGTTATTAACCTATTTGATATATTAGAAGAATCCAAAAATCTAAATGAAATTATCGGATCTTTCTGGGTTGACTCGCACTAGGCTAGTGTGATCGCCCGTTTTGTACCAAAAAAAAAAAAAAACATATTTGATATATTAGAAGAATCCAAAAATCAATAATATTAAGACTATTCCTTATATATTTTACAACTACTATGATTTTTATTATTATCTCCCGTTATTAATATTTAAATCAAACTATGATATTATTATTACTATGTCATTATAATGTCATCATATTGAATTATATTGTACTGTAGCTAAATTATAAAAGTATTATAATATTATAATATGAAAATATTAGATTATATTATTATAGTTCTATAATATAAATATTATATTTTTACAATATATTTTTACAATATCAAATTATATTTATTAATATTAAAATAATATGAGGGCTTTTTATTGTTGGGCTTTTTTTTTTTGTACTACCTAGAGGTATTTATTCATAAATCTCAATTCAAGAACGTTGGCTTGGGATAATGTAGTTCAGGGAATGGAAGATGTAGTAAGGCCATTATGGAAGGTAGTGAAGAGGGTCTAAAGGAGTTATTAGTAGCATAGGAACTCAACATGCTAAGTCAGCTAAGAAAGTATCAAGGCCAAGAGTGAGGATTCAGAAAGAGGAGATTAAGAGAGATCAAGAGGGAGGAGAGGTCAATCTCCATGTCCAATATTGCCACCTTATTAGTCAAAGGGCATGTCAAAGAAGGGTATGTGGCCATCAAGGATGCGACCATCAACATAGAGGATGAGATTGTTGAGACATGCAACCTTGATGACATGGCGAGGCTCATAAGGATGAAGTGCATGATGAAGGCAATAGTATGCTTTATAACCTTGGCAAAGGTGTGAAAGAATTGAAAATGGTAGTTATGGTGACGAGGAAGGTGAGAATAAAAGGAGGGTGGTTGGGAAAGAGGAGTATGAGGATACTACCCTACAAACATACAAGACTTAAAATGATATGGTTGAAGAGGACATCGATGCCCATGATTCAGTAGGGTAAAGGAAGAATAAGGGAGTCTCGTTAGGGTTTCTTTCGCCTTCTCTATTAATTTTGGTTTTCTTTCCTTATCATTGTTAATCATGTATTTATTTTTTTTTCCTTTTCTTATCATTATTAACCATGTTAATAAGAAGGGGAGGGGCCATTAATGCTTTTCTATATTCCCATTAACAAATCGACCTAGATAAAGTTATTATTATTTGCAAGATAACCCTTCTATTAATTTTTTATTGACCACACTAACCATAATCCTTGGTTAAGTTAAATAGGGGTAGGAAATGATTATCCTACCCATATGTATTCCAACAAGGGCTCCACTAAACCATGAATGCTTCCCCCTTTCGCATTCAAAGAAAAAACCCTTTGTAGATTTAGGGTTTGCCTTATTCATTCCTCCTTGCCACTCACAATTCATACTTAGTGCTAAAGGTAGATATCGAAAACCCACAAACTCTAAGGTAGTATTTGATAAAAAAAATATTATCCATGATTAAATGTACGGGATAGAGTTTATCCCCTAACTATCCCTAGGGATATTCCTTGGCTATCCCATTGATCATATCAAATGCAAAAAGATAAATCATAGGATTTTTTTTACTCTTATTTGGAGGGATAACCAGCTATTCCTGTATTTTATAGGAAATAAATTGAGGGAATAACCCATGGTTAACCATGGATTATCCCTTTGGTTAACTTTATTTCCAACTATCTTTATAGTTATGACTTTTGGGAATAAAAGGGATATCCAGAGGATATCCCCTTTTATTTCCTATTTCAAACACTACCTAATAGTATTGATGTCATCTCTCTATGCCCATACAAGTTTGTCCTCTTAAGCGAACCAATAGAGCCAATGGTTGTGATCATCAGTAAGGGATATAAATAGTTTTTGAATGGATTATGAGGGAAAAAAAAAAAGATCCAAGCACTTAGATTAGGGGATTCAATGCGAAGGCGGGCTATAATTCGATCCAGACACCATAAATTGAAGAAATCTTATTGGCATCAAAAATCTAAAAATAACTACTCATGAAATATGCTTCTTTTTATTTTTCTTTTAAATTATATATTGCATTGCATAGGAATTTTTTATTCTTAATTGAAATGGAAATAAAAAAAGGTTTTTTCATGCTTGGTTTGCGATATTCTGACCGAGCAATGCTACGACTTCTTAAAATAAGGCCTAAGATGGTAAGTTCTAGTTTATTCCTAGATTAAACAGATAATGCTATAAGCCGCCAGGGAGGCAAAATAGCTCAGCAATTAGAAAACAAGGTGCTCCATTAAAAACACGCCCATATATAGAGCATTATTTATCCTCCTCCGTCATTTGAAGATCCAATTGAGAGGATAAAATATGCAGTCATATGATAACACCATGGAACGCGAGAGCCCAGCCCTTATTTTCGCTCCTGGACCAATCCCTGACCGCCAGCTGGCGTGCGAGATCTAGGCGCGCGGGGGATGGAACGGTGATCTCTGGCGGTCGTCAATCAGCACACGGAAAACGCCGCTGGATCATGCCTTGGTCCGTTTTGGCGGCGTCAAACCGTGGACCCCTTTTTATGCTGTAAGCCTATGAACTTTCAATATAGTACACGGACTTGGACTTCTTTAGCTGAAGTAGAGTAGAGCCACGTCAACCCCCGCGTCACCCACAAAAGGCGCAGCGGTCGGAACGAAGGTCCCCAGTTTAGCGACGGGAAAACGTGGGCTTTCTCCGTGGTGATGCGCCGTCCGCCGCCGCCACCGCCGCCGCAACAATTTTTTCCCTCTCCCTCTCCAAACAGTGAGCATCGTCTTACCGTTTGACTACCGACCATGCGGTCTCCCCCCCCCTCCCCGCCCCACTCGAAGGCTCACGTGTCAAAAAGTTAACAGGCATAAAACGCCTGTCCGCTGCACCGCTGGATTGCGCGGCCGACCCACCGACAAGCCTTCGTCACGCGCTCCTGGCTGGTTATTTTCCTTTTTAAGATATTTTTCTTACCGCTAGCTAGATGCCTGGATTTGGAAGTTCCTGACTGTCCCATGCACGATGATAGATGGAGGGTCGATGCTTTGAAATTACAGCGTTGCGGTGCGATAATGTCAGGATACTGTAATGAAAATTAAGATAGTGTTTGATAAAAAAAATAATTATTTTTTAATAATATATAATAAAATAAAGTTTATTTAAAAATAATTAAAAATAATTAGTTTTTTATAATAACAAATTTATTCTTAAAGAATAAGTTTAAAAAAAATAATTAATTTTGTAGTCCTTAAAAATAAATTTAATAATTCATGTTTAACTTTTTTTTTTTTTTACTATCCTTCGTAGTTATGATTTTAAAAATAATATCCTTATTCTTATTTCAACACATCCTAAGCGTCGATAACAAAAATGATGATATAAAAAATAAAGTCGACTATAAGCTCAGCAGCAGCAAAAGTTAAGGTATTTTTAAAAATTAATATGAATAAAAAATGTTAGAGAAACTATAGATTTATTTATGGCAAAGGCCTTTGAACGTTCAAATTACTAAAGAGAGAGAGAGAGATATATATATATATATATATATTATATATATATATATTATATATATATATATATATATATATATATATATACACCGCACATGAGGGAAAAGAAAGAACCTTATGGTTTTTATTTTTTAAGAAAAATAGGGTATAATTGTGAAGGAGAGGGAGTAGCGCTGATCCCTTATTGAAGATTGAAAGTGGGTTGTACAAAGCGATTATGAAGAAGAAATCAATAAAAAACATAGAAAATAATCCTTAGTCTCATAAGAGCCATCTTTTATATATCCGACGATAGACATACGATTGCCTAATTGGTGAAACATATTCATCGGGATGAAGGTTTTTATTCATTAATTCCCTGTTTATGCGATTTGAGATTCTCTTTGGACTACAGCTGTACTTTGATTCATCATGTTTATAGGGAAGCCAATGCGGTGGCTGATTGGATCGCTAATGTTGCAGCTCGCCATTTAAGCCCTTAGGAATGGCATATGGATGATCCATGCCCTCTTATTTTGCAACAAATCATGTACTTGACTTTTCGGATTTGATTCACGTCAGACTGGTGTGAACGCTCATTTGTAATAAAAAAAAAAAACATATGATTCGCGATGATAAGTTTGTCTTTCTGGATGAAGCTGTGCTAGATCCTGCAGACCGCATTCCCTATAAACAGCATCCACACCTTAGAGTATCCCTATGGACATACCTGCCTATTTTGTCAAGCTTAAATGCATTGCCTGCCAATCAATCGGTTGTGTGCCTTTTAATTATCCTATCGATCATACTATAGGTGGCACAAAAATGGAGAGGGTTGCTACATATATATCATGACCCTATTGGAGTTATAGAATTCAACCCCATTGCATGCCCATCACTCTTCAGGCTAAGATGGATAACTTGGGTGAGGGGGCCCGTAACTATTATTCTTTGAGCATCAGGGTGTTGGACGTGTGTGGGCCCCTCTCGTTCTAAGTTGAGAGCTCTCTTTGCTTAATGAGATAAGCCATTCGTTTCAATTCAAGGTGAAGCACAATGACCATAGGTTGAGAGCTTCTGAGATAGGCGGCCAATTTAGAGTAAGCACGGGTAAAGCTCATCTAAGTTGATTCACTGGATTGGAAGGTTGGGTTTTGGTTTTTTGCCAAGCTAAATGGCCAGTGCCCAATTACCAATGTTTTGAAAACCGAATCAGACGGGCGGTCCAATCGGTCCAACCAATCCAATCAAAATCGGTCATCAGTCCGCTTCGATTTTATTATTAAAGTTGACTTTTATATGATCCATAAAAATAGAAAAAACTCGTTGAACTGACCAGGTTTCAACCGATCCAACTCAGTTTTTAAGTTTTTTTTAATTTTTTATTTAAATTATATTTAAATTATATTATTTATATTATTAAATTAAAATTTTATTATAATATTATTTGGTTCGATCAAATTAATTCATTCAATCGAACCGATTAATTCACGATCCAAATTTAAGCCGATTCGACGTTGGATTCGGTTTTCAAAACATTGCCAACTACATGGCCAAGCTAACAGACGAGCTCCATGAGTAAACAAGTCAAATTAAACCACTAAGTTGAGAGGCTGAGATCCAAGCTATTTGGCTTAGCTAGGAGGTAGGTATCCAAATTAATAATGTAGCCAAGCTGAAAGATTGAAAGTTTTTAAATTGATTAAGCCTAGGAGGGTACCTTAGGGGATGTATATAGGTATCAAAGATCTTTTTGAAATTCTTGTGTCATAGGGTTAGGGACCTGGGCTCCTTGATTGTTCGTGGACAATAGTCACATAATGATGATGCCACCTTAATCTTTAGATGCGGTGATTGCTTGATGAAAGTACTACATTAACGATGCTAAGGCACATGTCATTCTCTCATTGATAATAGGGCAAGGGTCACCCTACGTTCAGCTTCAAAAGTCAGAGTGATATGCCACTCTAGCGGCTATCCAATCCGCAGCAGAGTTAGCTTTTCTGTAGATATACCGAATCTGAGCACTGTCAGCGCCCTGAAGAAGAAATCAGATATCACTGATCAAGGAAATGGACAACAGATAGTCAGTAGACTCCTGGCGGATCCAGCTGATAACCGTAGCAGAATCATCCTCAATAATAATCCTACGGACACCCAGACTCCGAAAGGCTTAAGAAATACCAGTTCACGCCGCATACAGTTCAGCAAGGGGAACAGAAAAGTCAAGCAGCCCAAATCCACCAGCCGCGAGCATCATACCATCCGACCCCCTAATCACAAAAGCTGATTTTGCATATCTATCACGAATGCTTTCGTCAAATTGATTTTGACAAACCCTAATATGACGTATTTAAGAAGGAGCCTATCCACTGAACTCCTAGCCATTGGTATTCTTAAGCTAGTAATAACCATGTTGACCAAGGACTCAATTATATATATTTTGATGATAATTAAAATATTGATCAAGGATTAATGATTTATTTAAGTTTATATTAATAGATAGGTATTGTAGTTAGTACGGAACAAATATGAGTAAAACTTCATCCGATAAATATTTAATTTATAAAAAACTTAAGCAGCAAGTAAGGATTTTAAGTCAGTACAAATAAGGTCAAATCAACTATTTTTTTTTTTTTCTCAGAACTTTATCCAAACTGATTTTATGATCTAGTTGAGCCATGAGTAAAACTTTCAGAGAATCTATCCTATCATAGAATATATATTGAAATTCTTTTTTTTTTTTCGAATTGAGTAACTTTTGAGTTCTATAATTTAGTACCCCTCGTAAAGGTTCAGTACACTGAGTGATCAAGGCCATATTTTGTTGTTTAGATTTCAAAAACAAATGAACCAAATTAAAAATTTTCTTTAGAAAAGTTCTAGTAAAGCTTATCTCTCAATTTTAAAATCACTATGAAAATCAATTGGACATAAGGTTGATTTAGAAGTTGAGACCTACTTTTTTTTTTTTTTTCTTTTTTTTCCTTTTAGTATTTGAGCTTCCAATGCTTATTTCTATTAGCCATATCTATTTTAGAAAAACTGCCATTTCTTTTAACTGTAAAAGGAATTCAACAAGAATTACATGCATGAAAGCAGACTTAACTAGTATGAATAGAGACCTTATAACCCAATTTTATAACTCATTAATAAAACGAAAAGGACCTAAGTCTTATTTTCATCTTTTTTTTATTCATTAACTTCTCTTTTAAGAGATTTGAGTTAAGTGAGTTAAAGATGTTTTTATTCTTTCCAATCATATTAATATTCATGCTTACATGATATATATAATAAAAATATGTGATTTTTGATTTCTACATATTTTATATTATAGACAATGATTAATGATATGAATCTTCAATTCTAAAGGTTATTACTAATTTTTGATATAAAAGTGCTAATATTATCTCATCATGAGTACAGTTCATCTCTGAAATAACAAAAAATATATTAAATATTATTTTTTTATATAATATCATTATTCCACTAATATAATTGAATATTCTATTATAATAATAATATTAACAATACAATGATATCATGATATATTAAGATATTATGTATTAAATATAATATAATGATATTATAACATTTATGCTAGTAATTATATATAGTATTATATTATTATTATTATGTTGATTGTCATATTATGACATTTATTACGTAATTGATAGTATAAAAATTAATCCATGGTAACATTCCAAGGGGTAAATTTGGTATAAAAAGGGCATAAGGCTGTTTCAAGATCAAGATGATATATTATAAAAAATTGATCGACGTAACTCATTCTAAATTTATGCTCCATTTGCATGCAGTGCCTTGCTGACATAAAACCTTATTTCAAGTCTTGTGCTTCTATTGGACACTATTTTAAACCCTAAAAATCAAGTTTAAACAAGAGCAATATGCATTTTCCTTAAATAAAATAAAGAAACTTAGTTTTAATCAATAAATTTTTGATTGAATTTACGAATATTAAGCTTAAACAACCTATGTTTGTTGAGTTTGAATTCGAGATGAGCTCAAAAAATCCTTTTAGATATCAAAGTAAATTAAAACATTGATACTTGATTTGTCTTGACTCATTTATACCATTAAAAAATTATTTAAAATTAAAATAATGATATAATTAAAAATATTTTTCAAATTATATTTATTGCATTAAAAAATTTATGTAGATAATTTTTTTCAATGTCGATCGCTATTTCATGATGATACGGTGTTATGACAACTATCATTTTAACAATCTTTTGGTTGATCCAACAAATTTTTTCACTTACATGAAACTGATTTATTGGCAAATTATACCTCGTGATGCATAGTTGACTCCACTGTCCAAGTCACCCTTGAGGCTTTGTTTGAATCTTTGAAGAAAAAGAAAGGAAAGAGTAAAAGAAAAAAGAAAGGAAAATGAAGGGTTGTTATTCTTCTCTTGTTAGGAAAGGATGGAAGGAAAAAATAAAATAATATCAATTATCTTGTTTGGATAGAGAGAAAGAGAAAAAAAGGAAAGAGTTATATGGTAATTATATCCCTTCGAAATAGGGAATAAATTATGAACCGTAAAAATAATAAATTTAACTTTGCTGAAAAAGAAAGAAGAAAAGCCGATTATTCCAAATTCCTTTTCCTTTCGCCTAAATAAAGTAAGTTATGATTTTTTTTTTCTTCCCTTCATTTCCTTCCATAAAAAAAAAAAAAAAAAAAAAAGCTACGGGGCGTGCAATTAGGCTAACGTAAATCGCCGCTGTTCCAATTAATTAATTAATTAACTAATTACGCTTCTTCTAACATCGATTCAGACCAGGAAGCGACCCCAGCTTTAAAACCCAAAACCCAGGACCAAAGTCTCAGGGCACCAAATCTCTGGCTTTCTCCCTCCTCACCCCATCGGCGCAAAAACGAGAAGGAAATTAACAGCTTCCGACGATGGCACACCGACCGGACGGATTACCCGTGGACCCTCGGAGCGGCTTCTGCCCCTCTAACTCCATCTTCTACAGCAAGCGCAAGCCCATCCCCTTCCCCTCCGACCCCGACCTCGATGTCACCAAATTCCTCTCCTCCCGCCGCCACTCCGGCACCACCGCCCTCATCGACGCCGCTTCCGGCCGCCGCGTCTCCTTCCCCGACCTCTGGCGCTCCGTCGCCGCCCTCGCCTCCGCTCTCTCCTCCCGCTTCTCCGTCCGCAAGGGCCACGTCGTCCTCCTCCTCTCCCCCAACTCCATCCACTTCCCCGTCGTCTCCCTTGCCGTCATGTCCCTCGGCGCCGTACTCACCACCACCAACCCCCTCAACACACCCCAAGAAATCGCCAAGCAAATCTCTGATTCCGACCCGATTCTGGCTTTCGCCATCCGCCCCCTCGTCGGCAAGCTCCCCCGCGACCGCGATTTCCCCATCGTCCTCCTCGAGGACCGCCTAGTCGCAGGCGACGACGCCCGCATCCGCTACACGATCGAGGAATTGACGGCGATGGAGCCCGATCGCCGGCGCCAGCGGGAGCTGGTGAGCCTGGACGACCCGGCGACGCTCCTGTACTCCTCCGGGACTACCGGGGCTAGCAAAGGAGTGGTGGCGACCCACCGGAATCTGATCTCGATGGTCCAGATCATCATCAACCGGTTCAACTTGGACGAGGGCGGCCGCGGGCCGGATACGTTCATCTGCACCGTCCCGATGTTCCACGTCTACGGCCTGGCGGCATTCGCGACGGGGCTGCTCGGAGCGGGATCGACTGTGGTTATCTTATCGAGATTCGAGATGGGGGATATGATCCGGGCGATCCAGGAGTACGGGGCGACCTATCTGCCCCTGGTACCGCCGATCCTGGTGGCGATGCTGAACCAGGCGGCGCCGCTGCCGGTTGGGCGGCTCCGGCGGGTGCTGAGCGGCGGTGCGCCGCTGGGTAGGGAGGTGATCGAGGGGTTCCGGGAGAAGTATCCGACGGTGGAGATTTTGCAGGGTATGGGCTGACGGAGAGCACTGGGATCGGGGCGTCGACCGACTCGGCGGAGGAGAGCCGCCGTTACGGGACGGCGGGGATGCTGTCTCCGAACACGGAGGCGAGGATCGTGGAGCCGGACACCGGGATGTCCTTACCGGCCAACCGCACCGGAGAGCTCTGGCTTAGGGGTCCTTACGTCATGAAAGGTATGCGAGTCCCATCAACCCACTAATTAATAAATAAGAAAGCATGTGAATTGATATTAATTAATTTTAATTTTCATTTTGTGTTTAATTCTTGATGTATCCCACATATTTATCGTTGTGAAATGACGGTTTTGCCCATGATTAATAATTAGGTTACTTCAAGAACCGAGAGGCCACGAGCTCGACATTGGACTCAGAGGGGTGGTTGAGGACAGGAGATCTTTGCTACATTGACGAAGACGGCTATCTCTTCGTGGTGGACCGACTCAAAGAGCTCATCAAATACAAGGGCTACCAGGTACGATCCCATCACAAGGTCTCTAAACTTTATAGTACTCATTTGAGAGGTCTGATTGATTATAATTGGATGGTGGTTGATTGCCATGTAGGTGCCCCCTGCTGAGTTGGAGCACTGTTGCTGTCCCACCCTGAGATCAACGATGCTGCCGTGATCCCGTAATCACCCATCCCCTTCTAAAATCTCATTGGGTAGTGACCAGAAGTACCTAATCTAATCAAAACGCGAATTTTAATGCAGGTTCCGGACAGGGAAGCGGGCCAGTACCCGATGGCGTACGTGGTGAGGAAGGCTGGGAGCTACCTTTCCGAGACCCAGGTGATGGAGTTCGTGGCAAAGCAGGTGAGTCCATGGATTAAAATTAAGGGAGCAAGTGCTGGTGGTATTTGCTAGCTTGCTGTGCTGTGCTGTGGTGTCTTATTTCTTCTCATCAATGGTGGACTTTTTAGGTGGCTCCTTACAAGAGGATTCGGAAGGTGGCGTTTGTTTCAGCCATCCCAAAGAATCCATCCGGGAAGATATTAAGGAAGGATCTCATCAAGCTTGCCACTTCCAAGCTTTGATGTCTATTTTTCCTTTTTGAAAATAAAATGGTGGTCCTATAGCTGAGGCTGAGAGTAGATATATATATTCTATGGGAGCAAAAGATGAAACGAAAGAGTGGCAGTGGTATTCAGGACAAGGGCGTGCGCCAATGGGTCGTCGTCGCCCTCTTGGACGCTGACTTGTGATGCATTGAGAGGCCTTAGTTTATTTGTATGCTTGTATGCATAGTTTGATGAATAAAGGTTAAATAAAACGTGGGCTTGTTTCTTTGGTGAGTTTCAATTATGTACATCTGTGTATGAGCTCAATAACGTATTTTTTTTTCTTGTTTTTTTGGTACAATCAATGATCATACTAACCTATACGTATTAAATTCGATAGATTAGAAATAAATTTGTTTCAATACAATTGGATAAGGATCTTTCAATTAAAATCTTGAATGACAGAGCATAAAGATTGCTATTCGCGCTAAAGTATTCAGCGTATTAGAGTTGGCTTTTGGATAGATATTAGAAGAAAGAACAATCTGCTAGCACCTGCTTAGGTTACGAGTAATGGGGCACTAGACCGTGTGGGCTACTAAATACATGGGCCGGATCAAAGAATCATGAGGTGTAAAACAAATACAATTTAGTGTTTGAATTGAATTATGAGTAGTCGAACACGTTGCATTTGCCTAGTTTGTTTATAGTTAAGTTGATGTATTTTGAAAGTTATATATAAATAAAATAAAATAATTATATATTATAAATATGTTATTTCGTGGTACAATTATTTTTATTTGCTCTTAATAACTAAATGAACGTTATCGTATTTATATAACAATTTATATAACGGTATATGTGTTATGCGAAAAAGACATCAGTGCCATCAAAAAAACTTGCACCCCTTTAGAACATGAGGACTATTCCATGTGTTCTCAAAGAAAGAGAACAAACCGTTCCATGGGATTTGTCAACCGGCTTAAAAGGACTCACATGGCTTTTAAAATTGGAAAAGTCTTCCTACACTGCCTTCAAAGGTACGCATCGAGCACGTTCAATGGGCTATGACATGCGTGTTCATATGCGCACGTGGTTAATGACCATGCCCAATGTATGCCTTCTTGCATTGAAGGTGATGCACAAAGATTTTCCTTCAAAATTTGCTACAGAAAAACCAAATGTGACCATCAAACATTTGCCAATGTTTAGTCAACAGAGGTGACTTTGATCATGAAAGCAAAGCCAAAGTCAGAACAAGCTTTCGGCAGCCAACAGTGTAGATCAAGATTCAGACCAATACATGAATCTTCCGTTGGTGGATCATCAACTCAGTTTATGAATTATCTAACAAGGAGTAGATTTGAATTTCACCTTTCTTTTCCACTTTGGTTACAGAGAATCAGACTATGGAAACTCCCTGCTTTACCTGTTTTCTAGCCAAATGACAACTCAATAGCATAAATTCCCTGCTTGGTATGCTAATTTGGATCTCTTGAATTGGATAAGAAACTTGAAAGTTCGGAACAACACATACATAAAGAGTAATATTCCCTATTACTCACTGGATAACTCTGTATGGCTCGGTATCATGTGTCTTGTGCTACATGACCACAGTAGTGATCAACTAGCCATATTATAGTTTGTAGAATTAATTTGAACGTGGTAAAATAGCATCGGAATCTAAACTCTAGGCTGGATACGTAACTTTTGGTGTGATGATAAAGAAATGAAAATTTGAAGTTGTTAATACACAATTTCTTACTGGCTTTTTGATTGAATCATACCAACTATTACTAATGTTAGATTTAGCTCTTTCGTGCTGGCTCACTTTAGATTTAGATTTAATTTTACTAATTTTAATTAAAAAAATATCGAAAAAAATATAATTATAATTTTTTATTAGATCTATATCCATAATATTTGATATTAAGTTAGCTTTTTAATGTATTTTAAATCATTCAAATTAGAATTCAATTGAAAAAGTTAGATGCAACTTTATGAATATATATCAATGTCAACCAAGTTCTAAGAAACCATACAAATATCATTCATAATGATAAGAATGATTTTTGATTTTTTTTAATATGAATTTTTATGCTTCAAAATCATATTAGATGAGTTAGAAATTAGTTTTGAATTAAGAATTTATTATAAATATTTAATAAATATTTATTTTTTTATTTTTTAAACGAATTAGTATCATATGAATTAGAAATAAACATATAAAAGAAATGATAGGAATAGCCCCAATTGAAGATAAAATGAGAGAAAATTGATTACAGTAGTTTGGACATATACAACGTAAACCTTTAGAAGCTCCAATTAGAAAGAGTAATCTTTTAACAATCCATAGTAAGGATAAGGTAGAAATAGACCTAAACTAACATGAACAGAAGTAATTAAAAAAGATATAACTATTTATAATTTGAATGGTGACTTGGTCCTGAATAGAGCAGAGTGAAGGATGCAGATTCATGTAGCCGACACACCCCATGTAGTTGGGAAAATGATTAGATGAGTTGAGTTGAGTAATGCTTACAAAGTAGGAAACCTCTTAGCCTTAGAAATTCAAAAAGTCTGCCATGCATGCTTATAAAAATGGAATCTCTAGGTCAAGATTTGAAGTGCTTTTAACATGGTAAACCTGCCATTGGAAAATATTACAACTAAATGCAGTACAGTGTAAAGAGATCAATTACAATGGAAGAGGATCTTACTAGTATTTCAAAGGAATCTTGGAAATTAGAGAAGGTTGTTGTTAACTTGATCTTTTTCCTGCTAAATCAATGGGGAATAAGGGTGCGCATCTGGAAAAATCCACTTTGGAAAGAGATCTTGGCATAGCAAATCATAAGACAGTTTGGGGGTCCATCCCAAATGCTAAATTTCGGATTGAACTTAAAGGTCTAAGTTGGCAAGAAAAAGTCTTGCTGCATCGCCCTCCGATGCAGTAAACACGCATCGGCCATGCGGATTGATCGCCCGCACATGCCAATAATAATATAATTATAATTTTTTATTAGATCTATATTCATAATATTTGATATTGAGTTAGCTTTTTAATGCATTTTAAATTATTCAAATTAGATTTCAATTGAAAAAGTTAGATGCAACTTTATGATATATATATTAATGTGAATAAAGTTCTAAAAAAAACATAAAAATATCATTCATAATGATAAGAATGATTTTGATTTTTTTAATTTGAATTTTTATACTTCAAAATTATATATATTAGATGAGTTAGAAGTTAGTCTTAAATTAATCATCTATTATAAATATTTAATAAATAAATATTTATTTTATTTTTTAAAGGAATTAGTATCATATAAGACTGAGAAGTCTAATGATTTTAGGAAATTAGTAATGCTTACAAAGCATGAATCCTCTTAGCCTTAGAAATTCAAAAAGTCTGCCATGCATGCTTATAGAAATGGAATCTCTAGGTCAAGATTTGAAGTGCTTTTAACATGGTAAGCCTGCCATTGGAAAATATTACAACTACAGTAGAGTGTGAAGAGATCAATTACAATGGAAGAGGATCTTATTAGTATTTCAAAGGAATCTTGGAAATTAGTGAAGGTTGATGCCAACTTGATCTTTTTCCTGCTAAATCGATGGGGAATAAGGATGCACATCTGGAAAAATCCACATAGGGAAAGATATCTTGGCATAGCAAATCATCAGACAGTTTGGGGGTCCAACCTGAATGTTAAATTTTGGGTTGAACTTAAAGGTCTAAGATGACAAGGAAAAATCTTGCTGCATCGTCCTTTAGTGCAGCAAGCGTGCATTAGCCATACGGATTGGCTGTCCGCATATTCCGTGCATAATAACATAATTATATTTTTTTTAGATCTATATTTTAATATTTAATATTGAGTTAGCTTTTTAATGTATTTTAAATTATTCAAATTAGAATTTAATTGAAAAAATTAGGCAAATGAATATATATCAATGTCAATAAAGTTTTAAGAAATCATAAAAATATCATTCATAATGATAAGAATGATTTTTGATTTTTTTATTTGAATTTTTATACTTCAAAATTATATTAGATGAGTTAGATGTTAGTTTTAAATTAATAATCTATTATAAATATTTAATAAATAAATATTTATTTTATTTTTTTAAAGGAATTAGTACCATATAAGAACTGAGAAGTCTAATGATTTTAGGAAATTAGTAATGTTTAAAAGTAGGAAACCTCTTAGCCTCAGAAATTCAGAGTCTGCCATGCATGCTTATAGAAAGGAAATCTCTAGGTCAAGATTTGAAGTGCTTTTAACATGGTAAGCCTGCCATTGGAAAATATTATAACTAAATGCAGTAGAGCGTAAAGAGATCAATTATAATGGAAGAGGATCTTATTAGTATTTCAAAGGAATCTTGGAAATTAAAGAGGGTTGCTGCTAACTTGATCTTTTTCCTGCTAAATCCATGGGGAATAAGGGTGCGCATCTGAAAAAATCCATATAAGGGAAAGAGATCTTGGTATAGCAAATCATCATACAGTTTGGGGGTCCAGCCCAAATGTTAGATTTTGGGTTGGACTTAAAGGTCTAAGATGGCAAGAAAAAGTCTTGCAATATTGCCTTCTGGTGCAACAAATGCGCATCGGTCGCACAGATTGATTGCCCCGTGCATGCCAGAAATAATATAATTATAATTTTTTATTAGATCTATATTCATAATATTTGATATTGAGTTAGCTTTTTAATGCATTTTAAATTATTCAAATTAGAATTCAATTGAAAAAGTTAGAGGTAACTTTATGAATATATATATCAATGTGAATAGAGTTCTAAGAAACCATAAAAATATCATTCATAATGATAAGAATGATTTTTGATTTTTTTGATTTGAATTTCTATACTTCAAAATTATATTAGATGAGTTGAAGTTAGTTTTAAATTAATAATCTATTATAAATATTTATTTATTTTATTTTTTTAAAGGAATTAGTAGCATATAAGAATTGAGAAGTCTAATGATTTTAGGAAATTAGTAATGCTTAAAAAATAGGAAACCTCTTAGTCTTAGAAATTCAAAAAGAAATGGAATCTCTAGGTCAAGATTTGAAGTGCTTTTAACATGGTAAGCCTGCCATTGGAAAATTTTACAACTAAATGCAATAGAGTGTAAAGAGATCTATTACAATGAAAGAGGATCTTATTAGTGTTGACCCAATTATTGATTTTGATGATTAATGAAAGATATGAGTATATTCACTATGTTTCTGATAAATTTAATAAGTGTTTCAGGGATTAAAAATGTTTAATCAAGCAAAAGGTATAAAGAAACAAGTTTTGAATCAAAATGTTAAAAGAATTTTTCAAAGTTCAGAGCTTGGAGTCGACACCGAAATTCTCAGGAGCCGACCCCAAGGCGTATCAGAAGTTTTCTGGAATTTTGGCATGGTTTGGAGTTGACACCCAGAGTTTCAAAGCCGACTCCAACCTGACATATAGAGAAGTGTATTCTGTTTTAGTTTTTGGAGCCGATACCTAGTATTCGAGAGCCGACACATGAGAATTCAGGAGCCGACACCTGAGTTTCTGGAGCCGACTCTAACCTGAGAACAGAGAGCGTATTTTTATGAGCATTTCTGGAGCCGACTCCCGAAAGCGACGAGCCGACACTTAACTTTATTGGAGCCGACTCCTTAATAACTTTTTATTTGCTATTTTTCGATACCCGATTTTGAGCCGACACCTGAAAAGTTGGAGCCGACTCCAACCTGTCAGGAATGGATTTTTTATTTGTCAGAACGGACTCCAACGGTAAGATTTTTTCTACCTAACCTTTAACGGCTATTTTTCTTTGTGTGTAGAAAGATCCAAGCATCTCACAACAGCTATATTTCCCATATAATCTTGGATTAAGAGATATATATAAAGGGAAAAACCATTCGTTTGAAAAAGAGAGAAAAAAAGAGAGAAAAATAAAGAGAAAATCGAGAAAAATACTTAGTGAAAAAGAAAGAGAAACCAAGAGGAAAGACTCAGAGCTCAAATCCATCAACCCCAGAAAGCTCAAAGAGAAATCCACAAGCTTCTCAAGCTCAAATCAAGGAGATTTCCATCATTAGAAGAAAGGAAGCAAAAGCCCCAAAATCCTCAACTTCTCAACTGCAAATTTCTGTGAAGAATCTGAGCTGAGGCCCTGATTCAATTTTTCAAAGGAGAAGAGGAAAAGAGGAAAAGAAGAAAAGCATTCACTCAGAGCTTCAAACAGGTTTTTCTTATCCTTGTTTACTTTATTGTTTATTTCTTCATTTGAGGAGATGTTGTGTATTCATAACTCTATTATTCATTATTGTTTGCTAGTTCAATCGGAGGATTGAATTAGTGGAGGTAGTATATCTCGGTACAAGCTAAGGATAGCTTGTGGCTGGGTTGTGTGCTGGTGAGCCCGAAAAACTAGCTGGATTCATTGTGATCCCGAGGGAAACAACATGTTTTGAGTTGTGAGCTTGTAAAACAACTCAACTGTAATCAAGTAGATTATAGTGTGGACCCAAGTGAAGCTTGGGAGTGGACGTAGGTGTTGGATACACCGAACCACTATAAAATCTTTATGTTTGCCGTGCTTTGTCTCTTTATCTCTCTGTATCTTATTTAGTTGTGATTAGCATTTATTTATACTTTGCACTCAAGCTCTTTCATATCAAAGAAAATATTTTTTAAAAGAGTTAAATTTTTAAGAACCCAATTCACCCCCCTCTTGGGTTGCCATTTGGGCCAACAATTAGTATCAGAGCTAGTGCTCATTTCTTGTTTGATCCAATAATCAAGAGTTAAAGATCCAAATGGCAGCTCAAGGTGGATCTTCATTTGCTGAAGGTCATTCTACTAATAGACGTCCTTTATTTAATGGTTCTAATTATTCTTATTGGAAAGCTAGAATGAGAATTTTTATTCAAGTTTTAGATTATGAGCTTTGGAGTGTAATCACTAATGGACCTAGCACACCCACACACATAATAGATGGTTCAATAGTTCCTAAACCCAAAAGGGATTGGAATGAGAACGATAGGAAAATAGCTTAGCTTAATGCTATGGCCATGAATGTTTTATATTGTGCTTTAGATGCTAATGAGTTTAATAGAATTTCTACATGTATTTCCGTAAAAGAAATTTGGGATAGACTAGAAGTTACCCATGAGGGTACTAATCAAGTTAAAGAGTCTAAAATTAATATCTTAGTGCACAAATATGAATTGTTTAGCATAGAACAAAATGAGACTATCACTTACATATACACTAGATTTACTGATATTGTAAATGGCCTAAAAAGTCTTGGTAAGACCTATACTAACTCTGAATTGATTCATAAAATTCTTAGGTCTCTTTCAAGATCATGTGAAGCAAAGTAACTGCCATCCAAAAAGCCAAAGATTTAAATACATTACCTTTGGAAGAGCTACTTGGATCATTGATGACCCATGAACTGACCATGAAGCAACATCAAGAGGAAGAAGTCAAAAAGAAGAAAACGATTGCCCTTAAAGCTGTAGAAAAGGAAACAAGCAACAGTGAGGAAGAAAAAGATTGATGATGAGGAAGATACAAATATACTAGAAAGAGATATTGAAAAATTAAATATAGATGTATCTTCAGATCATGAACAAGAAGCTAAAGATGATGATTCACCTAGGGCTGATGTTATTGATACTAATCATAATGAGATAGATCTTCCTAGAGATTGGAGATATGCCTATGGTCATCCGAAGGAATTGATTATAGGTGATCCATCTCAAGGAGTAAGAACTAGATCATATATGAGGAATATCAATAATCATCTTGCATTTGTATCTCAAATTGAGCCTAAAACTATTGAAGAAGCTGAAAAAGATAGTAATTGGATGCTAGCTATGCAAGAAGAATTAAATTAATTTACTAGGAATAATGTATGATCCTTAGTTGATAGACTTAAAGGTCATTTAGTTATAGGATCTAAATGGATATTTAGGAATAAATTGGATGAAAATGACATAGTAATCAGAAATAAAGCTAGATTAGTTGCAAAAGGATATAATCAAGAAGAAGGAATTGATTTTGATGAAACTTTTGCACCTGTAGCTAGATTAGAGGCAATTAGATTACTACTTGCATTTACTTGTCATATGAACATCAATCTATTTCAAATGGATGTTAAAAGTGCAGTTTTAAATGGTTTTATAAATGAGGAAGTTTTTATGGAACAACCACCTGGTTTTGAAGATCATGAATTTTTAAATCATGTTTTTAAATTATACAAAGCACTGTATGGTTTAAAACAAGCACCTAGAGCTTGGTATGATAGGTTAAGCAAATTTCTAATTGAAAATGATTTTTTTAGAGGAAATGTAGATAAAACCCTATTTTTAAAAAGAAAAGACAAAGACTTATTAGTAGTACAAATATACGTAGATGATATTGTATTCGGTGCTACTAACAATCATTTGTGTCAAGAATTTGCTAAGCTAATACAGGATGAATTCGAGATGAGTATGATGGGAGAACTCAATTTCTTCCTAAGACTTCAAATAAAGCAAAGCAAAGAAGGGATTTTCATCAACCAAACTAAGTACATAAAGGAAATTCTCAAGAAGTTTGGAATGGAATCAATCAAACCCCTTGAAACACCTATGAATCCTTCATGCAAATTGGATAAAGATGAAGACGGTAAGAAAATTGATCAAAAACACTATAGAGGTATAATCGGATCTCTACTCTACTTAATTGCAAGTAGACCTGATATTATGTTTGATGTTTATTTATGTGCTAGATTTCAATCAGAACCTAAGGAATCTCACTTAATTTCTGTAAAAAGAATACTAAGATATCTAAGTGGAACAAAAAATGTAGGATTATGGTACTCTAGAGATTCAACACTAAATTTAATTGCTTATTCTGACTCTGATTATGCTGGATGTAAACTAGATAGAAAAAGTACAAGTGGTGCATGTCAATTTTTAGAAAGTAACTTAATCTCTTGGTTTAGCAAAAAGCAAAATTTGGTTGCATTATCTACTGCTGAAGCAGAGTATGTTACAGTTGGAAGTTGTTGTGCTCAAATCCTCTGGATTAAGCGACAACTTGAAGACTATGGCATAACACTTGATAAAACTCCTATTAAATGTGATAATACAAGTGCAATAAATTTAACTAAAAATTCAATCCAACATTCAAGAACGAAACATATTGAAATTAGATATCACTTCATTAGAGAACATGCAGCTAACAATGAAATTTGCCTTGATTATGTTAGTACTGAAGAATAGTTAGCTGATATATTTACAAAACCTTTGAGTGAAGAGAGATTTTGTTATCTTAAAGGAGAATTAGGGATTTGTGATCCTTTGGAATGATTTTAAAACCCCTAAGGAATGATTATATAGAATTCAATCAATTTCTTGAGATTTCTCTTATGATTTTAAGGACAACTTATCTAGACATTTGAGCAATTTGATTATCTACATTCCAAAGATTTTTTTAAAAAAATTTATTGATTTTATTTTGACATGTTTTGGTTGTTTGAAACTCACCTATTTTTCTCTGAAACTGTCAGTGGAGTCGACACCTTAATTTGTGGAGTCGATACCTTGTCTGTGTCGCTCTCAGTCTCTGACCTTGGAGCCGACACCCACTTAAGCGGAGCCAACTCTAACTCGGGTACTAACAGTGTTAGCGACTTAGAGTCGACACCCGACTTTGCGGGAGTGGACACCTGGTGGCCCCAAATTGATTATATTAGGACAGAGTCGACACCTTCTCACTTCCTATCTCCTCCAAAACTTCTCCAAACCTCTCAAAGCCAAATACTCCTCAAATCAACCATTCCCTAAGATTCCTATGGCACCTAAGCGTAGGGGATCGGTCTTTGATGCTCCCGTGGCTATAAGGAAGCGTACGGCTCGGCGTCCCGTCCGAGAACCTACTCCAAGCATCGATTCCTCTTCAACTGACTCAGATAATCCTAGCCCCTCCTTTCCATAAGTAGATACCCTTGCTGGGAGAGTCATAACCATGGGAAGGAAGGTAGATTTCGATTTCTTTGAAGCCGAGGGTTTTGCAATCGGTAGACAAATTAAAGAGCTCAGTTGGGATAAGGTATGTTCTTTGGATATTCCCACTTATCCAGCCCTAGTTAAGGAATTTTACCTCAATTTATCAAGGGAAGATGGTGGAATAGTTAATTCTGTAAGAGGGAAAAGGATTCATCTCACATTTCAAATTTTAGGAAATCTTTTAGGCATTCCTGTCACTGGGCTTACTGCAAACATTCACAGTGAGAGATCAGATGCTTTATCAAGGATGTTAGAAAGGGAAATAACTGAGTTTGAGGAAGTTAGGGCAAATCAATTACCACTTGAGCTTAGACTGTTGCATAACATTTGTGGTAGGATCCTATTTCCCAAGACTGATCGTTTTGAGTATGTCTCAAAGCGAGACATAGTGATTATGGATAGTATCTTGACAGGTTAGCCAATCAATCTTACTGGAATGATGATATGGTATATGGCTGAGGCCGGAGGCAAGAGGAGATCTTCATTGCCTTATGGGATGATACTGACCATGATTTTTAGAAGTCAAGGAGTTGTTATTTCTGAAAATGAGCCATCGAAAAACCTAAGGCACACCGACTATTACAGCTTGGCTACTGTGCACATAATGGGGTTTGTAAAAGTGGATGGTAGATGAAAAGGAAAGGTCATCTGGATGAGAGAGCAGCTGATATTAGGGCCGCTGCACCATCTGAGGCAGGTCCATCAGTGAGGCATCCATCACCAGAGCCTAGCAGATCATCACCACCACCGGCATGTACTACAGCTCCTGCATATGTACCACTGCCTATGTCATCCATTAGTTTTTCTGATATTCAGTTAAAACAGCTTAAAAGTCTATTTGCTACTCACAAGAAAGAAATGAAAACAGAAATTGACAATAGTTTGATAAATTTAAGAGAAATGTACTATTCTTTGGATGAGAGAGTTGGTAAAATTGAATCCACACTTGGAGCCTCCGCAGAATCTTTGAAGAATGATCTCAAGAATATTTTGAAGAACTTAAAGATATTGGAGAAGAGATTCAAAGACTTACTCCAAATGCAATGCTGAGCTTCAGGACAAAATTATGACTGCATGTGCATTTGTTGATAGAAGGCTGAAAGAATTTGTTAGAACTCAAAGTGAAGGAATGGAAAAAATATTAGAAGATTTGCAAAGACTTCTTAGAACTAATCTTTGATTATATTGTAATGAAGTTCTTTGATGTTATTAAAAGATGATGTTTAGTTTAGTTTGATGTTGATTTACTTTTTTCTGAAGTTTTGATGTAATAAAGTTTCTTTTTGTAATATGATGTAATGCTTGACTTTATGAAGTATGTAATGAACTTATTTGATACTTAATAAATATCATTTGATCTTTGAAGCATCTCTCAATTCTGTCATTTAACTTGAAACTTCTTAACCTTTTTGTTGATTACAAAAAAGGGGAAGAAGTAATTGATAGTCGTATATGTATTAAAAGTTATAAAGAGGAAGAAGTATTTAATATTTGTATTAGAATAAATAAGCTTAATTAATTGGTATTGCATATAAGGAGAAGCAATTGACATATGTGCATTGAAAGGAAGAAGCTTACCTAACTTAATTTGATACAATTTGATATGATTGTTTAATTGGTATCAAACATTAAAAGTTTACTGTTAAAAGGGAAGAATAGATGTTAAATTGAGTATCATAGGGGAAGCTACTTCATTCAGGGGGAGCTTACCTATGAGAACTAAATATTTAAGAAATTTGATTTGAAAACCTTATTATTTAAATCATGCATATACTCAATGTTTTTATAATCATCAAAAAGGGGGAGATTGTTGATCCAATTATTGATTTTGATGATTAATAAAAGACATGAGTATATTCACTATGTTTCTGATAAATTTAATAAGTGTTTTAGGGATTAAAAATGTTTAATCAAGCAAAAGGTATAAAGAAACAAGTTTTGAATCAAAATGTTAAAAGAATTTTTCAAAGTTCTGAGCTTAGAGTCGATACCCAAATTATCAAGAGCCGACCCCAAGGCGTATCAGAAGTTTTCTGAAATTTTGGCACGGTCTGGAATCGACACCCAGAGTTTCAGAGCCGACTCCGACCTAAGATACAGAGAAGTGTATTCTGTTTCAGTTTTCGGAGCCGACACCTAGTATTCGAGAGCCGACACATGAGAATTCAGGAGCCGACACCTGAGTTTCTGGAGCCGACTCTAACCTGAGAACAGAGAGCATGTTTTTATGAGCATTTCTGGAGCCGACACTTTTGGTTTGTGGAGCCGACTCCTGAAAGCAACGAGTCGACACTTAACTTTATTGGAGCCGACTCCTTAACAACTTTTTATTTGCTATTTTTGGATACCCGATTTGGAGCCAACACATGAAAAGTTGGAGCCGACTCCAACCTGTCAGGAATGGATTTTCTATTTGTTAGAACGGACTCCAACGGTAAGATTTTTTTCTACCTAACCTCTAACGGCTATTTTTCTTTGTGTGTAGAAAGGTCCAAGCATCTCATAATGGCTATATTTTCCACCTAATCTTGGATTAAGAGATATATATAAAGGGGGAAACCGTTCGTTTGAAAAAGAGAGAAAAATAGAGAGAAAAATAAAGAGAAAAATCGAGAAAATGCTTAATGAAAAAGAAAGAGAAATCAAGAGGAAAGACTCAGAGCTCAAATCCATCAACCCCAGAAAGCTCAAAGAGAAATCCACAAGCTTCTCAAGCTTAAATCAATGAGATTTCCATCATTAGAAGAAAGGAAGCAAAAGCCCCAAAATCCTCAACTTCTCAACTGCAAATTTCTGTGAAGAATTTGAGCTGAGGCCCTGATTCAATTTTTCAAAGGAGAAGAGGAAAAGAAGAAAAGCATTCACTCAAACATGCTTTTCTTATCCTTGTTTACTTTATTGTTTATTTGCTCATTTAAGGAGCTGTTGTGTATTCATAACTCTATTATTCATTATTGTTTGCTAGTTCAATCAGGGGATTGAATTAGTGGAGGTAGTATACCTCGGTACAAGCTAAGGATAGCTTGTGGTTGGGTTATGTGCTGGTGAGCCCGGAAAACCAGCTGGGTTCGTTGTGATCCCGGGGGAAACAACAAGTTTTGAGTTGTGAGCTTGTAAAACAACTCAATTGTAATCAAGTGGATTATAGTGTGGACCCAAGTGAAGCTTGGGAGTGGACGTAGGTGTTGGATACACCGAACCACTATAAAATCTTTATGTTTGCCGTGCTTTGTCTCTTTATCTCTCTCTATCTCATTTAGTTGTGATTAGCATTTATTTATACTTTGCACTCAAGCTCTTTCATATCAAAGCAAATATTTTTTAAAAGAGTTAAATTTTTTAAGAACCCAATTCACACCTCCCTCTTGGGTTGCCATCTGGGCCAACAATTAGTATTCAAAGGAATCTTGAAAATTAGAGAAGGTTGATGTTAACTTGATCTTTTTACTTGCTAAATTGATGGGGAATAAGGGTGCGCATCTAAAAAATCCACATAGAAGAAGAGATCTTGGCATAGCAAATGTCAGGCAGTTTGGAGGTCCAACCTGTTAGTTTTTCTCCATTAAGCGTATCGGATAGATACGATTAAGGTGGTCCTATATTCTGATATCGAGGGATTACATGAATTCAAATTTTGAATTTGAATTCATGATTAAGATAAGAATCCCTCAACCAAATCCGTTTAAAGTGGCGCCCTCTGTGATGGACAGATAAGGCATAAAGAATTATAAAAACAGGAAGGTCCCTGCGCCTGGTCTCATCGAGAAAGTTTACACCATCGTTGAGAGAGACCGTAAGGTGTGGAAGATCCTTACCCTCATTTGGACTATGGAGCAATGGCTGGAGGTATTTATCGATCTTGACTTACTTTATTTTCATGATAAATATATTGGTCCCATGTTTCCTCATATCTGATAAGGATCAATATATTTAATTTAAGTCTATCATTTGCGTATAAAAATACCTCTGCCTTGATTATTAGAATTGTTTCCATTAATATACGGATCGAATAAAATCCCTGTGAAACAATCTTTATGTCATTTATTTGATCAAGAGGGGCAAGGCATTCTTGATCTCTATTTCTCTCGTTTAGGGATAGTCCAAAGGGAGGCTACTGGTAGTACTCTGGATTATTTCATCCAACGGCGTACGGTAGGGATATTACGGACGTACCAATAAGGGAGGCTACTGTAGTAGCTTGGTGCGTTTGACCTAACTACCGGCGTATCAGGAGAGTTAATAGGTCATCAAGAATCATCTGAAAGGGCATTAGATATGATAAACTCTTAATATTCAGTTGATTTAATTTAGTTTTATTTAAGAGATTAATCAGTAAGATTTATGCTATGAAGCATGCACTTATATGTTCGCTCACCCTTTTGGATATAGTTTAAATAAAAGATAAATCCAAATATCTCACGATCAAATCATCATGAGAAAAGGAAGCGTGGGTTTCCTTGCTTCGGATATGTGCACGGAATGAAGACGAATAAAAAAATGCCTCTTACGGAAGACGTGCTGGCCATACAGAATAAAAAAATGGCATTTAGATTTAGAATTAAAAAAAAGGGGCGAGAGCTCCCAGGCGTTGGCTGCCAGCCAGCACTGACCAGCGCTTAGCTGGGCACTCGGCCTGGGCCAAGCGCTTGGGCCTAGCAGGCCAGTGGCCTGGGCCAGGCGCTTGAGCCTAGCGCCTGGTTGGCCCAGCCATCTGGGCCAGCAGCCAGGCTAGGCCATGCGCTCAGTCTAAGCCAGCTGTCAGGCTGGGCCGTACGCCCAGCATGGACTGTAGCATGCTGGATTGCAACAATTTGGGCTACATCATATTTGATCCGAAAATTTTTTGAGGTGATTGAGAGATTTTTGGTTAAATTAAACTATTAGAATTGGGTGAGGATGATGGGCTGTTGGCCATTGGCCTGGCCTATTTATGTTCAATTATATTTAGAATTTGTGTGTATAAATTTTGTGAATTATGCATGCATCTTAAGTGACATAATTGAACATAAAATTAAATAATGTCTAAGTGATAAATACAATTGAATAATTGAGGAGTAGCCACAGCATCCTTAATTATAAAATTGTATAATAAAGTTAGTAAATCACATAAATAATAGACATTAATTGTAATTAATTATATGGATATAATAAAATTTATCATACAGAAATTTTGTTATATTTATATAATTAATTAGGATAAAATATCAAATTATATTTTTCTAATCTACCCACAGGAATTAGAAAGAAGGAACATAATTTGATAGTTTTATCATACAGACTTAAGTGAATCTAATTGAATTAAAGCTTTAGCCCACAGGCAAGTTTTATGTCAGTAGATTCACTATTTATATAATTAATTAAGATAAAATATCAAATTATATTTTTCTAATCTACCCACAGGAATTAGAAAGAAGGAACATAATTTGATAGTTTTATCATACAGACTTAAGTGAATCTAATTGAATTAGAGCTTTAGCCCACAGGCAAGTTTTATGTCAGTAGATTCACTGGTTTCTAAATGCATAATTTACATTGGTAAAGCATTTTATTAGCCTCAATTTTTGATAATAAGCATGTATGTTTAAATTTTGCAGTTATGCAACCTGTAAATTTCTCTGAAATAAAATGTGACATACCTGAATTAAGGGGTGATAACTATAAGGTTTGGAAGGAGAGAATTCTCCTTCATCTGGGCTGGATGGACATTGATTATGCTATAAGGAAGGATGAACCACCTTCAGTAACTCAGACCAGCACTCCTAATGAGATTGCGATTTATGAACGTTGGGAGCGATCCAATCGCTTGAGTACAATGTTCATAAAGACAAAAATCTCTGTTGGTATACGTGGTTCAGTCGATAAGCATGAGAATGTCAGGGAGCTACTAAAGGCCATTGATGAGCAATTCAGTACTTCAGACAAAGCTCTTGCAGTACCCTAATATTGAAGTTGTCATCCCTGAGGCTCACTGGAGTGAGAGGTGTGCGTGAGCACATTATGCAAATGAGGGACATTGCAGCTCAACTGAAGACTCTTGAGGTTGAAATGTCTGAGTCCTTTCTGGTGCACTATATTTTAAATACCTTCCACAGCAGTATGGACCATTTAAGATATCTTATAACACACATAAGGAAAAATGGTCAATCAATGAACTTTTGGCCATGTGTGTTCAAGAAGAGGGTAGACTGTTGATGGAATTGGGTGAAAGTGCAATGCTGACTACAAGTGGAAAGGATCGGGCACGGGCCAAGAAGAAGGGTAAAAGTAAAATACCACCCAATCTGATATTAAGAAGGAATCCAAGTGTTTCTTTGTAAGAAGAAGGGACACATGAAGAAGGATTGCATCAAGTTCAAGACTTGGCTTGAAAAGAAATAAAACAATCTCACTTGTCTGTTATGAATCTAATATGGCCATATGAGGAAGCCAGTGGGAAGTGAGCAGTATATCTCTTCAGGAAATAAGATGCGCTCACATGTGGAAGCTATAGGGACATGCACCTTAGTTCTTAGTAGTGGTTTTGTTTTAAATTTGGAAAGGACCTTTTATGTACCTAGTTTTTCTAGGAATTTAATTTCAGTTTCAAGACTTGTACCTTTGGTTATTCTTTCAACTTTTCAGATACTTCTTCCAGTTTATATTATAAATCTGAACTTGTTGGGAATGGTACTTTGTCTGATGGTCTTTTCTATATTAATTTGCAAAATAATACCACTCATGATGTAATGCATGTTAGGGCTGGCATAAAAAGATGTGTTGTAAATGATAACTCTTCTATGTTGTGGCATCGGAGATTGGGACATATCTCCATAGATAGAATCAAGAGGTTAGTGAATGAAGGGTACTCAATACTTTGGACTTCACTGACTTTGATACTTGTGTGGACTGCATTAAAGGCAAGCAGACCAATAAGTCAAAGAAAGGTGCCAAGAGGAGTTCAGACCTATTAGAGATCATACACACGGACATTTGTTGTCCGGATATGGATTTTCATGGTCGAAATACTTTATCTGCTTTATTGATGATTACTCACGATTTATGTATCTCTACTTGCTTCATAATAAGAACGAAGCATTAGATGCCTTTAAGGTATTCAAGGCAGAAGTAGAGACACAATGTGGAAAGCAAATCAAAATTGTGAGATCTGATAGAGGAGGTGAGTATTATGGGAGATACACAGAGATGGACAAATGCCTGGTCCATTTGCGAAGTTCCTTCAAGAACATGGGATTGTTGCCCAATACAGTTTACCTGGCTCACCTGATCAGAATGGTGTAGCAGAAAGAAGGAACCGAACATTGATGGACATGGTGAGGAGCATGATTAGCAGCTCCAAACTACCTAAGTCCTTGTGGACAGAAGCTCTCAAGAGCTGTGTACATATTAAATCGAGTTCCAACCAAGGCTGTTTCTAAAACGCCATTTGAGTTATTTAAAGGTTGGAAGCCAAGTTTGCGACATGTACGCGTATGGGGATGCCCATGTGAAGTGAGAGTATACAATCCACAAGAGAAAAAGCTGGACCCTAGGACCATTAGTGGGTATTTTGTTGGATATGCCGAGAGGTCCAAGGGATATAGATTTTACTGTCCATCTCATACAACTAGGATTGTGGAATCGAGAAATGCCAAATTTCTTGAGAATGACTTGATCAGTGGGAGTGATCAATTGCAGAGCATGATTCCTGAAAAGGGAACATTCTGATGCTCAACCTTCCACTTCAAGTGACAGACTGATTATCGTTCATAGTGCCCCTCAAGACCAAACGGGCATTATACAACCAGTCGTTGAAATTCCACAATTTGCTGATAATGAACTAGTAGATCCAGTCTCTCATGAGTTACCAGAGATAGTTGAACAATCAACTCCTCCAGAGGAGGTTGTTACAACATTAAGAAGATCTACAAGAGAAAGGAAATCAGCAATTTCTAGTGACTATATTGTGTATCTTCAAGAGTCGGACTATAACATTGGAGCTGAAAATGATCCTGAAACGTTTTCACAAGCCATGAATTGTAAGGAATCTAATTTATGGTATGATGCTATGAAAGATGAGATGAATTCTATGGCAGTTAATGGAGTCTGGGATCTTGTTGAGTTGCCTGATGGAGCAAAAGCCATTGGCTGCAAATGGGTCTTTAAGACCAAGAAAGACTCGTTAGGCAACATTGAGCGATATAAGGCAAGACTCGTTGCTAAGGGATTCACTCAAAGGGAGGGAATTGATTACAAGGAGACATTTTCTCCTGTATCTAAGAAAGATTCCTTCCGCATTATCATGGCACTTGTTGCGCATTTTGATTTAGAGTTGCAACAAATGGATGTGAAAACTGCATTTCTCAATGGAGATCTAGAGGAAGAGGTTTATATGAAACAACCTGAAGGTTTTTCCTCTAGTAATAATGAGCAATTAGTATGCAAGCTCAAGAGATCTATATATGGATTGAAACAAGCCTCTCGGCAATGGTACTTAAAATTTCATGATGTGATTTCTTCATTTGGATTTGTAGAGAACATCATGGATCAATGTATATACCAGAAGGTCAGTGGGAGCAAAATTTATTTTCTAATCCTATATGTAGATGATATTTTACTTGCAACCAATAATAAAGGTATGTTACATGAGGTGAAACAATTTCTCTCTGAGAATTTTGACATGAAAGATATGGGTGATGCCTCTTATGTCATTGGCATTAAAATTCAAAGAGACAGACTTCGAGGTGTTTTAGGTCTATCTCAAGAAACCTATATCAATAAAATTTTAGAGAGATTTCGGATGAAAAATTGTTCACCGAGTATAGCTCCCATAGTCAAGGGTGACAGATTCAATTTGAGTCAGTGCCCAAGGAATGACTTTGAGAGGGAGGAAATGAAAAACACTCCATATGCCTCAGCTGTTGGTAGCTTGATGTATGCTCAGGTCTACAAGGCCTGACATAGCATTTGCAGTTGGGATGTTGGGAGATATCAGAGTAATCCAGGTTTAGACCACTGGAGAGCTGCTAAAAGGTTATGAGGTACATATTTGACTGTTACCTCTACTATATATATACAAGCAGAGTTCATTGCTTGTTTTGAGGCTATTTGCAACGTGTATGATTGAAGAGTTTCATCTCGGGGCTTAGAATTGTTGATTCTATTGCTAGGCCAATTAAATTATACTATGACAATTAGTTGCTATATTTTTGGCTAAAAAATCACAAGAGTGGTAGTCGAAGTAAACATATTGACATTAAGTATTTAGCCATAAAATAACGTGTTAAAAAAAATAAAATGGTCATAGAACATGTTAGCACTGAATTGATGATAGTTGATCCTTGACTAAAGGCATGCCAATTAAGAATTTTAAGGATCATGTGGTACGAATGGAGTTGGTCCCATAATATAATTTAGTTGCCTTGACAACTATTTGTAAAATGAAACTCTTATTGTTGTGATGTTTTTCATATTCAGTTATTTAGTGTACACATTTATTTTGTGATGAACATCATTAAGTTGGACCTAGAATAAACATGGGGTTTATTCATTAAGTTATATGGGTTTATGTTTAGGAAATATAATACATTGTGATACATGGTAAATAATACTCGATTTTAAGAGGACCTATTGCCATGATTCATGTATTCTGTTTCTTACTATAGTAATAGAATATACGGACCAAGTGGGAGAATGTTGGTTTTTCTCCATTAAGCGTATCGGTTATATATGATTAAGGTGGATTAAGGTGGTCCTATATTCTGATATCGAGGGATTACGTGAATTCAAATTTTGAATTTGAATTCACGATTAAGATAAGAATCCCTTAACCATATCCGTTTAAAACGGCGCCCTCTGTGATGGACAGATAAGGCATAAAGAATTATAAAAATGGGAAGGTCTCTGCGCCTGGTCTTGTCAAGAAAGTTTACACCATCGCTGAGAGAGACCGTAAGGTGTGGAAGATCCTTACCCTCATCTGGACCGTGGAGCAATGGCTGGAGGTATTTATCGATCTTGACTTACTTTATTTTCATGATAAATATATTGGTCCCATGTTTCCACATATTTGATAGGGATCAATATATTTAAATTAAGTTTATCATTGATATTAAATTTTAGATTGGACTTATAGATTTAAGATGGCAAGAAAAAGTCTTGCTGTACTATCTTTCGGTGCAGCAAGTGTACATCGATCGCACGGATTGACTGCTCGCACGTACCGATACACATGTGATGACCCAATGAGCATTGTCGCGCATTGCACGTATGCCAGCATGTACAGGCAACCAATCTGCATGATCGGTGTGCACTTGCTACGGTCACGTTCGCATGGCACGGACCGCCAGAGAGGGTTTCTTTTTTTAATTTCTTATAACTTGAGCATTTTATTTTATAAATACAGGAGCCAGAGAGGGTAACAAATGATTGATTTTTTTTGTGATGATGTCAATTATAAGAATTAAAAGGATAAAAGGGCAGGATATTTAGATCCATCCTTTAATATTTAATTAGATCATGAATGGATATCACTAGGCATATGCTAACTATTTATTAAATATCATTTATAAAAATTCTTAAAAAATGATATAAAATGATATTTAAATAAATATCACTAATCAAACCATAAACACTATAAAATACTGATATAAATTAGTATTAAATAAAAATCGTAATATGTAATTACCTGCCAAATTTTGGAGGCATTTGGATTAAAAGATGATAAAAATTATTTTTCGCAGCATAAAATGGTAAATTTAGGATGTGCCGTCATATATCATTTTTGTCGTATAAGATCCTATTAAGTTGGTGATTGAGCCAGATAGGTCCGTTTTCTCATACAACCTATTTATGCTTTCATTATACGATATCTTTCACACTAACAAACTAAGGAGGATATGAAACTAATTAACAAAGCTTCATGAAGGCAATTAAAGGAGATTTAGAACTCGGTTCAAATATCATACTTTTTAATTTTATTTTAAAATTAAGCTTCAATCCATTGAATTAATGCTTTCATTCAATGTTTTTAGGCTCATATTTAATGCATCCATGTACCGAGAGAATATAGTACAAAAGAAAAAGTCTTGTTGCATCGAAGGCGCATCGGGTACATGCCCGTGCCATAATGCCCGTGCCATCAGGCGTGCAGTGCATGCCAAGGCCCATTGGACCTCGGCATGCATGATGGTATGGATGCATAGCCAATTCGCATGTCTGGTATGCGCTTACTGTACTAAAGGGTGGTGCAGCAAATTTTTTTCAGTACAAAAATAATTCACTTTATAGTTCTAAACGTATGAAATAATAACCTTTTCCAAAAAAAAAAAAAGAGGAGCCCAAGGTCTCAGCCCAAGAAGCTTCACTCTAGCCCAAAAAAATAAGCGGGAAATTACTTAATAAAAAAAGTGCCATTATAATTTTGTGACTTGTGAGGACCATCCTCAGGCATATTTTGCTGAAGAGCCAATAAATACTTCTGCCATGAAGACGACTTGTGACAGGAAGGGCTTTATTTTTTCATCTTTATTTTTCAGCTCTTGCCACAGTGAAAAGTTTCAACCTGAGTCTCTGCTGGGCTTGGGCATAGGTGTGGAAGACTGGCTGAAATTTCATTTGGACAAAATTCGAACTCAAATCAATAGCAACAATGTCTAGTGGAGTAATACTCTAAAATATAATATCATATCGGATTAAAAAAGTTTAAAGTACCCACTGTCAATTAACTTTCACTTGAATTTTTTGAGTCACATGATTTTGGTCTGTTATTAGGTTAATTGGGCCAACAAATGGGCTTGTGATATTACAAATGAAATCAAAGGAAAAAGAATTACTCATAGGATGTGTAATAGAGTCCCGCTACGATGTAAAACCATCCTCATGCACCAACAATTTGGCTCGAGATAAATTTTTGCTATCTTATGGCATGCAAGGAGAATATCGCATTATAAAAGAAAAAATTATAATATTCAAAAAATAGTCTTATATCAAATAAAAAAGAAAAATTCTTATAATTCAAATTCACTTATAGCCCAGCTTCACTTATAACTCAACTTCCGCTCAAATTTCTTTCGGGATACAAGGTTTTGGTCTACTAACAAATTAATTAGATCAATAATCGGGCTTGGGACATTATAATCAAAATTACAAACTAAACTACTTGGTGTTGTCTTACATTCTAGGTATTAGTTGTTATATATTAAAATATAACATGATGATATTATAATATTTATACTATATATATAATATTGAATGTCATATTATAACATTGATCTTATATAACTGATAACATAAAATTAAAATCCAAGGTATTATTTAAAGGAGTAAAATCGGTAGAAAGGATGGGCATTAGTACATTTTAAGATAAATATGGAATAGTTGTAACAAAAACAAATCGGCTAAGATTCATCTATTCTAGGTCTGTTCTCAATGTGTAAGTAGTTTCTCACAGTCTTAAGTCCTTGCTTCTCGTCCTATTCCGCTGTCAAACACTATCTTAACTCACAAAAATTAAGCTTAAATAAGGATAATATGCTCCTTTTTTTTTTTCAAAAAAAATGAATCTTAGATTTGAATAATAATTTTTGACTACAAACTTGTAAACATCAAACTTAAACAAGTTATGTTTGTTCGATTTAATTTTGTTGATTGCTATTTATATGGTAATATGATGTTAACGTAAAATGTACGCTAATATGATTTGTTGGCAAATTACACCAAGTGATCTCCTGGGCACTCTTTAACTCCACGATGCAGCCATCCAGTACTGCGTAAATCACTGCTTTTCCAAATAAATAAATAAGTAAATATGCAGCTCCTAATAAAGATTTAGGCAGTGTTTGATAGAAAAAATATTATCCATGGATAAGTGTACGAGATAGAGTTTGTCCCCTGGCTATCCCTAGGGATATCCCTTGGCTATCCCATTGATCATATCAAATGCAAAAAGGTAAATCCATAGGATAAACTTTTTTTACTCTTATTTGAAGGGATAACCAGCTATTCCTGCATTCTTTAGGGAATAAATTGAGGGGATATCACATGGTTAAGGGATATCCTCTCAATTTATTCCCTAAGGTAGTGTTTGATAGAAAAATATTATCCATGGATAAGTGTACGGGATAGAGTTTATCATCTGGTTATCCCTAGGGATATCCCTTGACTATCCCATTGATCATATCAAATGCAAAAGGTAAATCCATGGGATAACTTTTTTTTACTTTTATTTGAAGGGATAACCAGCTATTCCTGCATTCTCTAGGGAATAAATTGAGGGGATATCCCATGGTTAACCATGGAATAAATTGAGGGGATATCCTATGGTTAACCATGGTTAACCATGGATTATCCCTTCAGTTAACTTTATTCCCAGCTATCCCTTATAGTTATGGCTTTTGGGAATAAGAGGGGATATACCCTGGATATCCCCTCTTATCCCCTATTTCAAAGGTAGGAAATAGGGGATAAGAGGGGATATCCAGGGTATATCCCCTCTTATTCCCAAAAGCCATAACTATAAGGGATAGCTGGGAATAAAGTTAACTGAAGGGATAATCCATGGTTAACCATGGTTAACCATAGGATATCCCCTCAATTTATTCCCTAGAGAATGCAGGAATAGCTGGTTATCCCTCCAAATAAAAGTAAAAAAAGTTATCCTATGGATTTACCTTTTTTCATTTGATATGATCAATGGGATAGTCAAGGGATATCCCTAGGAATAGCCAGGGGATAAACTCTATCCCGTACACTTATCCATGGATAATATTTTTTCTATCAAACACTACCTAAAGAATGCAGGAATAACTGGTTATCCCTTCAAATAAGAGTAAAAAAAGGTTATTCTATGGATTTACCTTTTTGCATTTGATATGATCAATGTGATAGCCAAGGGATATCCCTAGGGATAGCCAGGGGATAAACTCTATTCTATACACTTATCCATGGATAATATTTTTCCTATCAAACATTACCTTAGTGTTGGTGTTAGTGAAAGTAGAAGTAATTCTAACTCACCAAAATTTGATATTAAATAGAGATGGAGAATAGAAAAAAGAAATAGGCACTCAATAGGTACAATATGTTCTTTTAAAATTATCTATATTAATGTATCGCTATAGTATAAGAGATATAAATCATAGATTTCAGAAACATTACGTAAAATCTGGAATATATAACTTCTTAGAAACTCCAGACATACTATGAATATTAATTTGGAATATATCCATAAGTATGATGCGATAAGTCCAAGGCTTAGAGATTTGATTTAAAATTTTAAATAGTCTCTTCAAAAGGGCACGAAGAAATGATAGTTTTTTTATTAAAGGTCAAAAAAAAAAAAAAATTTTGGCTTCCACACAATGCTTGTTAATATAATATTTTAAAAATTAGATTGACCAGTGTCATAATTAATTTTTATTTTAATAATATTAAAATAATAAAATATAAATATTAAATTATAAAAAATATTTTTAAAACTTATATATCTATTTTAAAAAAATTATATAACGTAATATTTTATATTTAAATTTTATAATTTAAATCAATAAAACTAATAAGACTAAATAAAATAATAATAATAATATTCAATAAAAATAAGCATGATGCAAAATGATACCAAACAGTTATAATATTCAATAAGAATACAAGATAAAAATAATAATAATCTAAAAATAATTTAATATTTCACAAATCAATATACTAAACATCCAATTGTTCATAAAATAATATATCAATAAAAAAAATATTAAAAGTTATTCAATAAAAAAGTGCAATATTGTCATCTAATTTTTTTTTGGAGGAAGTGATAGTCAATCCTCTTCATCCAAATCATTACCACTTATTCTATTTCTATTAACTATTAAAATTAAAAATCTAAAAAATCCAAAAAATTAAAAATCAAAACCTTAATTTTATTTACCTAAATTAAAAGTCTAAAAATCAAGATTTGATCAATTCTTCAGAATCCGAATGATTCAATAAATATTTTAGCTTTAATTAGATCATATAAAAATTAATTTTAATAATAAAATTGAACTGAACTGATGATCTGTTTTCAGTTCCATAAGCTTGTTCAGTCCTAACTTTCAAAATCATAAACATCTTCGTGAATCTATTAAATTTATAACATCGCTGACACGGAACGGACGGATTGCCGGTGGACCATCGGAGCGGCTTTTGCCCCTCCAATTCCATCTTCTACAACAAGTGCAAGCCCGTAACCTTCCCCTCTATCCCCCACCTCGACGTCACCACCTTCCTCTCCTCCCGTCGCCACTCTAGCATCGCCCTCATCGACGCCGCCTTTGGCCGTCGCGTCTCCTTCCCGGCCTCTGGCGCTCCGTTGCCGCCCTCACCTCCGCCCTCTCATCCCGCCTTTCCGTTCGCAAGGGCCATGTCGTCCTCGTCCTCTCTCCCAACTCCATCCACTTCCCCTGTTAGAGCTGACTGTATATATTTGAAAGTAACAGATGTGGAAACAAAACACACACCTTCTATTGATGAATTCAAGTCTTTAAATACAAAATAGCAAAGATACACTTCACGAAAAGATAGGTAACAGCTAACCCATGACTAACCATTCCTAATCTCATGGGATCTTTTATTGAATTGGTAAAAGATGTTGGGAATTACGTATGTTATATATGAATCAAATTCATATAACACGTAGAGCGGAAGATAAAAATAATATGAATTTAATTCCAAATCTCAAAATCTTCATGAACAAATTCAGTTAATAAAAAATAATATATGATTTAATAATAGATCATACATGTGTTCTTTATTAGGAATGAAGCTTGATGAAGCTGGTAACGATTTACTACTAGCCTTCCACGTATCTGGCCTCTAATGGTGATCTACGCGAAAGATCTTTGGATGATGTCCTCTCAGGATTGGATGATAACTTCTTACGAGGGGGTGCTAAGATAGAGAAAGATACGTCCTAGAGAGAGAAAGGACGTTTTAGATAGAGAAATAGGTGTTAGGCATAGAACGGGGGAGTTCGGCATATCTATCGAAGGGATATCTCTTCCCCTTTTATACATGAAAAGGAGGTTGTAGGTTCCATAAAAAAGGATTTTATTTCAACCATCAACCATTCAACCATATCAAGTTGATAACAAATTATCCTAACAAATTTAGGATATTTGTTAGGGTTACAACTACCTAACCACATCCCTAAAAATTAGAAAATTTGTTATCTGATGAAACCAACGTCGCAACCTTGAATTTGGCTTCATGAGAGCCCCAAATCATGGGGTTCCCTCTGATGGGTCATGTCCATCACATGGGCATGGATCCATCCTCATGTGGCACGATCTCAGCCCTGGTTTAATTAGGTTTTCATAAATCAAATCATGCCATCATATGGACCCAATTAAATACTATATTATTAATCTCAATTAATCATCCATCACATGGATCAAGCCTAATTAATGGATTTCATATGTACATCTCATGTACAAAAGGTCTCTCTCTTGAACATAAAATTCTTTTCTCTATGATGAATCATATTCATCAATTTTATGTTCTCTCATTAAGATTGAGTCAAACTCAATCCTAATTAATTGGTTATCTAATTTGAATTAAGTCTATCTTAATTCCCATTTTAACTTCATCTAAAATCTTCTTAATGCGTGTGACCCATTAGGTCCCTTGACACGTTGGTAATAATCATGTCCCTAATATTGACCCTAAGGATGACTTGATCAACACCTTGTTCAAGTCAATTCTTTAACCAAATCAACTCTTTGATTAAGTCAAAAATCCATGATTATAGATCATGAGCGGCCTCTATCAAAGCATCATGACCACCCAAGTGTTAAGGGTTTGTTGACATGGTCATCAACACCTGTACATGAATGGTTACCGTACGATTCAATCCCTTCGTTACATATCCCAGATCAATCAGTGGTATAGAATGTGTCAACCATGTAATTGATCTTTGTTTACTTGATCTCAGAAAAATTGACTCATATGAATTAGAACTTCGAAACCATTTCGAATTCCAACTCAACCTTGCAAGGATTTAACAGTCAATTTAATCCATCAAGTGGCCGTGGATATAACCCTTTCTATCAAGGAGAAAATCCTGTCTTGATCAAACACCACCTTCATGTGCTTCATATCATACCCAATCGATATCATATTTACCATCCGTGGCTAGAGCGACGTTTGCATGTCGTCAAAGCATGATATTCCACACATGAGGTGCAATGAAGATCTCAAGTCAAAGGATCACTCGAACCACCGTCATTAGAGATCAACCATGACACTATATAGAATATCCATATGGGATCTCTGTGTGGGTCATCCAATGCATCGTTACAATAACGACCATCCACACACTATATAGAATATCCACACACCACAAGCGTGAAGATATGCAATGTATGCTAGTCTAACGGCATTCGACAGTGTCCAATCTTGTCTACGCATCGACTAGGGAAGTTTAAAGAATCAAACCATAATGTGTAATTTTGGATCTCACAATTTGTAATCTCTATTACAAATTCCATATGCACAGTTCGCATTCTTTTGAACTTTATCTCACAGGTTAAATATATCTAATATATATATAAATTACACTCGAATAGATAAAGAAACCAATAAATTTGATTTGCATTCATAAAGAAATGTGTACAAACTAGCATCTAATCCGATTGGATTTAGGGCACACACTAACAATCTCCCACTTGCACTAGAGCCAATCACCCATGTATCTAATACCAAGTGACTTAACATGACTATCATGCTTCTACTGGTAGGACTTTAGTGAACGGGTCGGCAATATTTTCATCTGTGGGGACTCGCTCTATTTTATATCATTTCATCCCACTGATTTTCTTAATCACATAATATTTTCTAAGTGCATGTTTGGACCTCTGATGAGACCTTGGTTCCTTGGCTTGTGCAATAGCTCCATTGTTATCACAATACAAAAGTATTGGATTAACAATGCTTGGAACCACTCCAAGTTTAGTGATGAACTTTTTGATCCAAACTGTTTCTTTAGCTGCATCTGATGCTATGATGTACTCGGCTTAGTTGTAGAGTCGAAGTCATCTCCTGCTTGAAACTCTTCCAGCTGATCACCACTATTGAGTGTGAACACGTAGCCTGATTGTGATTTATAATCATCTCCATCAGACTGAAAACTAGAATCCGTGTAACCCCAAACTATAAGGTTGGGTCCTCCATAAATTAAGAACATATCCTTAGTTCTTCGCAAGTACTTAAGGATATTCTTGACTACCATCCAATTTCTCACCAGGATTTGCTTGATATCTACTCGTGATACTCAAGGCATAAGAAACATAAGTCTCGTACATAGCATCGCATACATAATGGATCCAATTACTGATGCATATGGTATCATATCCATGTACTCTCTTTCTTCTTGGGTCTTCGGACTCATGTCTTGGAGAGATGTACACCATGCGAGATTGGCAGGAATCCCTTCTTGGATTCCTCCATGCTAAACCGCTTTAGCATCTTATCTATGTACGTGGATTGGGTCAATCCAAGCAACCTTCTAGATCTATCTCTATAGATCTTTATACCAAGTATATAGGCTGCATCTCCTAAATCCTTCATGGAGAATTTACCTAACAACCAATCCTTCACTTCTTTAAGGAAGGATACATTGTTTCCTATTAATAATATGTCATCCACACATAATATCAAGAAAACAATATCACTCCCACTAACCTTCTTGTACACACATGGATCATCCTCATTTTTGATGAAATCAAACTCTTTGATTGTCACATCAAATTGGATGTTCCAACTTCTAGAGGCTTGCTTAAGTCCATAAATAGACCTTTGTAGCTTGCACACTTTCTTAGGATCTATGGATTCAAAACCCTCTTGGTTGTGTCATATACACATCCTCCTCTAAATTTTCATTTAGGAAGGCAGTCTTGACATCAATCTGCAGATCTTATAGTCAAAATATGCTGCTATTGCAAGCAAAATCCTTATGGACTTATGCCTGGCTACAGGTGAAAAGGTTTCATCAAAGTCAACACCTTGTCTTTGCTTGTAACCTTTTGCAACTAGCCTTGCCTTATAGGTAATCACATTACCATCCATGTCAGTCTTCTTCTTGAAAACCCATTTGCACCCAATGGGTTTTACCCCTTCAGGTGGATCAACCAAGGTCCATACCTGGTTGTCATACATGGAGTCCATTTCAGATTTCATGGCCTCAGCCATCTCTTGGAGTTAATGTCAGACATTGCCTCCTTGTAGTTGGTAGGCTCATCATCCTCTATAAGAAATGCATATCTCTTAGGGATGTGAATTGTCCTACTAGATCTACGTAGCTGGTGTGTACTTGGAGCCACCTGTTGCTTTTCATGCAACATCTGCCTGAATGTGGGTTGAGTCTCTGCTCAACTCCCACTATTCGGCATATGCTCCATTCCATTTAATGGGTCTATATTAATTTGTGGTTCTTGAGCTTCACTAAGTTCAATCTTACTCCCGCTATCTTTGAAATTATCTCATTTTTAAAAAATGAAGCATTTCTTGAGACAAACACCTTTTGCTCGAGAGGATGGTAGAAGTAATATCCTTTTGTTTGTTTTGGATATCCCATAAAATTGCATTTATCAGATCTAGCTTCAAGCTTGTCTGATTCATTACGCTTCACATAAGCGTAACAGCCCCGAACCCTTAAATGATTAAGGGATGGTTTCTTTCCACACCATATCTCATATGGAGTGGAGTTGACCGATTTAGATGGAACTCGGTTTAGGATATATTCGGCAGTATCTAGCGCATAACCCCAAAACATTTTTGGGAGATCTGCAAGGCTCATCATCGAACGTACCATATCTAATAGTGTACGATTTCTCCTTTCTGACACACCATTGTGCTGTGTGTACCAGGAGGAGTCCATTAAGGAAGAATCTCATTCTCTTCAAATAATCTACGAATTGATGGCTCAAGTATTCACCTAATCTACGAATTGATGGCTCAAGTATTCACCACCTCGATCTGATCGAAGTATCTTAATACTTTTGCCAGTTTGTTTTTCTACTTCACGTCTGAATTCTTTGAACTTTTCAAAGGCTTCAGATTTGTGCTTCATTAGATACACATAACCATAGCTACTATGGTCATCTATGAACGTGATGAAATAAGAAAAACCTCCTATGGCTTGAATATTGATGGGTCCATGTACATCCGAATGTACTAAACCCAAACATTCAGTTGCTCGCTCGCCTTTTCCAGTAAAAGGTGACTTGATCATCTTGCCAAGTAAGCATGATTCACATTCCTCAAACGATTCCCAATCGAATGAGCCCAAGTATCCATCATTATGTAACTTGGTTAAACGCTTTTCATTTACATGGCCTAGACGACATGCCATAGGTATGAGTCCTTAGAATTATTTGATTTTAATCTTTTTAATTCAATATTGAGAATAGGGGTTTGAAGATTAAAAACATAAATTCCATTGAACAATTCAGCAGAATCAAAGAACATTTCATTTCAAAAAATAGAAATACCTTTATTTTAATTTCAAATGAATACACATTCATTACTAAATATGAAATGATATAATATTCTTTGTTATACTCGAAACATAGTAACAATTACTAAGTTAAATTACAAGCCCTGTGGGCAAAGATAAAGAACAAATTCCTACGGCTAATGCAGTAACTTTTGCTCCATTTCTCATTCGTAGGATCACTTCATCTTTCCCCAATCTTCTACTATTTCTTATCATCTCTATATTAATACAAATATGAGACCCACAACGGTATCCAATACCCAAGTGGAATAAGAAGTAATAGAAGAAACATCTCAATTATATACGCACTTGTTGTAGAAGCATCCCAATGCTTCTTATCTTTCAGGTTGGCCCGATAAACCCTGCAGTTATGCTTCCAGTGCCCATCCTTGCCACAGAAGTGACATTTTCCTTTGGCTGCATCCTTTGGCTATATTCTTCTTAATGCCTTTTGTTCGCTTGGTTGTCTTGGCCTTTTGGGCCTTATTCTTCTTCAAACACTTCTTCTGAATGCCCGAAGATTCTACAACCATCAATTGCCCTTTATTCTTTTTGATGCTAGGCTCAGCATTAATCAGCATATTTGCAAGCTCTGGCAATGTAGTCTCAAGCCTGTTCATGTTGAAATTCAACACAAAATGCGAATAGCTAGGAGGCAATGACTGTAAACCAAGTCAATACTCAGTTCATGGTCCATTACGAAACCCAATCATGCTAACTTCTCAATCAAATTGATCATTTTCAGCATGTGTTCACCCACTGATGAACCCTCAGTCATTTTGCATTGAAACAGCTCTTTAGAGGTTTGAAACCTCTCATAGCGAGATTGTGCACCAAACAACTCTTGCAGGTGCATCAAAATCTCATGAGCATTTAAATGCTCATACTGTTTTTGAAGATCTAGTGACATAGATGCCAACATCAAGCATGTGGCCATCTCTTCAGCATCTCTATGCCGATTGTATGCCAGAAGAACTTCAGTTGAAGCATCCGCAGGTGGGACTCTGGTGCTGCCTCATCAAGGACATATAGGATTTTCTTAGATCGTAGAACGATCTTGATATTCCTTAGCCAATCAGGAAAATTAGGTCTGGTTAGCTTGTTGGATGCTAGGATACCTCTGAGATTGATGTTCACACTCATGGTGTCTCTAATAACTGAAAAAAATAGAACGAGTCAATTATTATGAATGCAAATCATCGATTTAATATGAAAATTTTAATATTTTAATTAAATCGATTTCTTCATTATTTTATCGAGCTCAATAGCCCTCTCTATTGATCTCAAAAAATTATCAAATATTTTTTAGTGGGCTAGGATCCTTAAATTGACTTACCTTGACCTTGGCTATGGCACAACAAATCTTAGTAAGCCAAATTAGGTAGATTTTTATCAATCACATCAAATGTGACTCCTAGATCATTTAGGGGATATTGCCTTGTCAATCACATCTGATGTGATCACCCTAAATATTGCCTCTAGATTAGATTGACCCTGACTATGGCCAATTATGCCAGCTAACCTGGTTAAGTCAACCCATTGTTCACCAATCAACTCCTCATAGGTTCACTTGATCTTGGCTATGGCACAACAAATCTCATGCCCTAATGATTTTGAATCATGTAAATAATGGAAGGCTAATGACTTAATATTCGTGGAGGGATTTAGTGCATCTAGGTCCCATCATGCATGTACAACATTTGTATCATGCTAGGTTACATATCCTATATGAATTTTAGATTAATTTCAATTAACCTAAATTTCATAAGATCCAATCTTATGATTGGGACTCCTAATCAAATTAGGATCCTGATCACTATCTAATATAGAAACCTAATTATGAGACCAAATCAATTGCTACCATCCTGACTAACCTTAATTGATCTAATCAATTAGAGCTTTCCTTAACAATGGCCAGATCAGCTGATCAATGGGGTCCTATTTAGCATACCCTTTGATCCCATTGAATGGATTTTCCCAGGTAGCGAACGAAGCAATTAAAAACCATGATCGCCCTTTTTAGACACCAAAGTAGTTAAGCCCAATTATTTGATCAATTATGGGATCATAGGATCAAATAATGATATGGTTAAATCTAATTTTTTTAAACCTTATCATCTATTACACATTATGATAAGATAAGATAGTGATCTTTAGGGATTTATGATAAGTGTCAAATATTTTATAACAATTTATTTTAAATATTTATCTTATCATTATCTGTTATGATAAATTTATTTTCATCACATGAAAGTCCTAATTGGTCTCTATCATAACATCCCTAACATGATAACATGTCAAAATTTAAAATTTTAATTTTAATCTTGATTATCATGTTATCATGATATAATTATTTTAGATTTTAATCATGTTATTTATCATGTCAAAATTAAATTCTAAACATGATATGTTAAATTTCAGCCTTTATGATTATGTCACACATAAATCATAATTTTTAATTTTTTAACATGATCAAATCTAAATAATTCATGTTTATTATCATATAATAAACTTATTAAATATTTAATCTTCATCTATATAATTATTTCAGATTTTAATCATGTTATTTATCATGTCAAAATTAAATTCTAAACATGATATGTTAAATTTTAGCCTTTATGATTATGCCACACATAAATCATAATTTTTAATTTTTAACATGATTAAATATAAATAATTCATGTTTATTATTATATAATAAACTTATTAAATATTTAATCTTCATCTATATAGCAATATTTATATTTTACATCGCATGTAAAATTTAGATCTATGTATATAAAAACTAGAACTCTGGTAATCTATCAAATTAACTGTATTTGAAGCCTGAGGTGGCTCTGATACCACTGTTGGGAATTACGTATGTTATATATGAATCAAACTCATATAACACACAGAGGAAGATAAAAATAAATACAAATTTAATTCCAAAGCCCCATATCCTCAGAGAACAAATTCAGTTAACAAGAAATAATATATGATTTAATAATAGATCATACATGTGTTCTTTATTAGGGATCAAGCCTGATGAAGCCGGTAAACAATTTACCACTAGCCGTCATATGTCCGGCCTCTAATGGTGATCCATGCGAAGATCTTTGGATGATGTCCTCTCAGGATTAGATGATAATCTTCTTGCAAGGGGTGCTAGCGCCTCTTTTCTTTTCAATTGATTTTCCAAATCAAGAAAGATTTCTTGATCAAGATCAAATCTTGATCAATCAAGAGAGAGAAAGGAACGTCCTAGAGAGAGAAAGGATGTTTTAGAGAGAGAAAGTAGGTGTTAGACATCCAAGAGAGAGAGAAGGGGAGAGTTCGGCGTATCTATCGAAGGGGTATCTCTTCCCTTTTATATGAAAAGAGGTTGTAGGTTCCATAAAAAAAGGATTTTATTTCAACCACCCAACATTCAACCATATCAAGTTGATAACAAATTATCCTAACAAATTTAGGATAATTTGTTAAATTATCCTAACAAATTTAGGATATTTGTTATCATGATAATGTTAGGGCTACAACTACCTAACCACATCCCTAAAAATTAGAAAATTGGTTATCTCATGAAACCAAAGTGGCAACCTTGAATTTGGCTTCATGAGGACGCCCCAAATCATGGGGTTCCCTCCTCTATGATGTGGAGATGGGTCATGTCCATCACATGGGCATGGATCCATCCTCTACGTGGCACGATCTCAGCCCTCGGTTTAATTGGTTTTCATAAATCGAATCATGCCATCATATGGACCCAATTAAATACTATATTATTAATCTCAATTAATCTAAGCCATCCATCACATGGATCAAGCCTAATTAATGGATTTCATATGTACATCCATGTACAAAAGGTCTCTCTCTTGAACACAAAATTCTTTTTTCTATGATGAATCCTATTCATCAATTTTATGTTCTCTCATTAAGATTGAGTCAAACTCAATCCTAATTAATTGGTTATCTAATTTGAATTAAGTTCAACTTAATTCCCATTTTAACTTCATCCAAAATCTTCTTAATGCGTGTGACCCATTAGGTCCCTTGACACGTTGGTAATAATCATGTCCTAATATTGACCCTAAGGATGACTTGATCAACACCTTGTCCAAGTAATTCTTTAACCAAATCAACTCTTTGATTAAGTCAAAGAATCCATGATTATAGATCATGAGCGGCCTCTAGCAAAGCATCATGACCACCCAAGTGTTAAGGGTTTATTGACGTGGTCATCAACACCTGTGCATGAACGGTTACCGTACGATTCAATCCCTTCATCACATATCCCAGATCAATCAGTGGTATGGAATGTGTCAACCATGTAATTGATCTTTATTTACTTGATCTTAGAAAAATTGACTCATATGAATTAGAACTTCGAAACCATTTCGAATTCCAACTCAACCTTGCAAGGATTTAACAGTCTATTTAATCCATCAAGTGCCGTGGGATATAACCCTTTCTATCAAGGGAGACGAATCCTGTCTTGATCAAACACCACCTTCATGTGCTTCATATCATACCCAATCGACCATATTTGCCACCCGTGGCTAGAGCGACGTTTGCATATCGTCAAAGCATGATATTCCACACATGAGGTGCAATGAAGATCTCAAGTCAAATGATCACTCGTACCACCGTCATCAGAGATCAACCATGACACTATATAGAATATCCATATGGGATCTCTGTGCGGGTCATCCAATGCATTGTTACAATAACGACCATTCACACACCATATCCAAGTATCTTCATACTTCAGCTTGCAAGATCAACCGCTCACCATAAGGGTGAAGATATGCAATGTATGCTAGTCTCAACGGCGTTCGATAGTGTCCAATCCTGTCTACGCATCGACTAGGGAAGTTTAAAGAATCGAACCATAATGTGCAATTTTGAATCTCACAATTTGTAATCTCTATTACAAATTTTATATGCACAGTTCGCATTCTTTTGAACTTTATCTCACAGGTTAAATATATCTAATATATATAAAAATTATACCCGGATAGATAAAGAAACCAATAAATTTGATTTGTATTCATAAAGAAATGTGTACAAACTAGCATCTAATCCGATTGAATTTAGGTACACACTAACAAAAGACTACCTAACTTCCTAAATAACAGAACACAACTCTTAACACCCTCCCTTAAACTGAATGTTATACAATCATTTTAGACTTGATATTGAAACAACTCCAAGTAAATTACACAGCTTCACAAATGCAGCCAATTTGAGAGGCTTAGTCAGTATATCAGCAACATGGTCTTCAGTGCGACAATAAACAAGTTCAATGACTCCATCTTTTGTGAGATCACGAAGAAAATGATATCTTACATCTATGTGCTTACTTCTATCATGTAAAACTGGATTCTTGGAGAGTTTAATGGTTGAGCTATTATCACAATAAATTTGTATGTTTTCCTGTTTGAAACATTGCAAGAACTCAAGTATTCTCTTTAACCAAGTAGCTTGGCATGCACAAGAGGCTGCTGCTACAAATTCTGTCTCAATTGTAGACAATGTAACAACTTGTTGCCTTTTTGATACCCATGAAATAGCCCTTGAACTTAACATAAAGACATGACTAGAAGTACTTTTTCTATCCTCCAAGTCTCCTGCATAACGACTGTCACTGAAGCCAATAATATCTTACGCTCCTCCTTTTGGATAAAAAATGCCCAAATCAAATGTACCTTTCAAGTAGCGTAAGACTCTTTTTGCAGCAAGGAGATAAAGCTCTGTTGGACATTCCATAAATCTGTTAATTAAACTTACAGCGTACATAATGTAAGGTCTTGTCACTGTTAAGTACATTAAGCTTCCAACGATTTGCTTAAACAAAGTACTATTAATCTTCTTTCCATTAGGGTCTTTTGTAAGCTTCAAACTTGGATCAATTGGAGTTCCCACTATGTCGCAATCCATCATCTGAAACCTGTCCAAGATCTCCAAGGTATATTTATTTTGTTTGATGAAAATCACAGCAGCTGATTGCACAACTTCAATGCTAAGAAAATAGTGCATAATTTCTAGATCCATCATCTCAAATTCGGTCATCATGGATCTTTTAAACTCTTCAAACATTACTAAATCATTTCTTGTATATATCAATCATCCACATACAAGAAACAATCAATATTTTCTCTACAAATCATGATTTAATAAAGAGTTTATGCTGATATGGACCTTTTTGAAAATCAACCTTAGCAAAAAAGTCTCATATGGCTGTACCAAGTTCTAGGTACTTGTTTCAGCCCGTATAAAGCTTTCTTCAACCCGTATAAATCCTTTCATCTAAATTGCCATGTAGAAAAACTGATTTCATGTCCAGTTGAAAGATTGAGCAGGCCTTTTGTGCTACTAATGCCATCACCATTCAAATTGTATCATGTCTTGCAACCGGAGTAAAAACTTCCTAGTAGTCAATACCAAATTCTTGCTTGTAACCCTTTGCGATGAGCTGAGCTTTGTATTTGTCAACTTGGCCATCTTTATTCATCTTAGTTTTATAAACCCATTTGACACCAATGGATTTTTGCCCTTTCAGAGGTTCTGTTAGCTCCCATGTATTGTTTTTCTCTACAGATCTAATCTCTTCATCCATGGCTTTCTGCCATTTTGAATATTTGAATGCTTCTTGGAACGTTAGTGGATCACAATCTGATAATAAAACATAATGAGCAAGAGTATCATCATCAGATTGATCACCACTAACTTCATAATCCTCCATCCATGCAGGTCTCTTTCTGCTTTGTTGAGGTCTAGAATTTGCACCTTCAATTTAAGCTTCATTAACATCATGAGGCAGTTGCAAATGTTGATCAGGTTGCAATGACAGAGGTGCATCACAAGAACTCGGTTGTTCATGTATTTAAGCCTTTTTCTTCAAGATTCACAAGTATTTGCTTCTGTTCTGCAGTGTTTTGAGCCCAATTCCATATACTTTCTTCATTAAAAACAACATCATGGCTAATAACTATGTTACTTGTGCTTGGATTGAACAATTTGTAAGCTTTGGACTGCTCACTAACTCCAAAAAAAAATACATTTTTCACTTTTGTCATCCAGCTTCTTCCTCTTCTTATCTGGAATATGTGCATATGCAACCCAAAGACTTTAAAGTGATCAACCGATGGTTTCCGCCCACTCCAAGCTTCTTCTGGAGTCATGTTTTTGACAAAAAAGGTGGGATTTTGATTCAACACATGAACACTTCAATTTACTGCTTCTGATCAAAACTCTTTAGGATCTTTTCATTTGTCGTCATGCTTCGCACTATGTTAAGGATAGTTCGATTCTTTCTCTCCGTTACACCATTTTGCTGAGGCATGTAGGCTGCTGTTAATTGCCTATGAATTCCATATGTATCACAAAATTTACAAATTCATGTGACATATATTCTCCCCCACGATCAGTTTGAAGGATTTTAATTGTGCTCCTAACTTTATTCTCCACCAAGGCTTGAAGCTTTTAAAGGCTGTGAGTGCTTCTGATTTTTCTGTAGAAAAGAAATCTACGTTTCTTTGGCAATAATCATTAATAAAAGAAATAAAATATTTCCTTTTGCCATTTGATATTGGATTTATGGGTCCACATGTATCAGAATGGATCAGCTCCAAAGGTCTCTGCGCTCTCCATGCCTTGCCTTTTGAAAGTTGCTCATGATGTTGTTTGCCATCAACACACTCTTCGCATATTTTGGAACGAACTTTGAGTCATTATTGGATGAGTGCTGCTGGTGATCATATCTTCTTCCTCTACCGTTGGAATCTGATGTGTGTTAACCTCTGCCTCTGCCTTGTCCTCTTCCACCGCGTTGACCGCGACCTCTTCCTGATCCACTCCCTGAAGAGTTCTCACTATGAGTCGAGGCCTTCAAAGCTTGTTCTTCGATTGAACCTGTTGCTGTTGTCATTCTCTGCTCATGTACCAGTAATGAACTTTGAAGTTCATCAATAGAAAGCTCATCAAGATCTTTTGACTCCTCAATAGAGCATACCACAAGAGAATTTTGGAGACATTGATCGAAGAATTTTCTCAACCACAACCACATCTGTAATCTTTTCACCCTGAATCCGCATCTTGTTCACTATTGCCAATGTTCTGGAGAAATATGCATCAACCGATTCTTCTTGCTTCATGCGAAGAATCTCAAACTCTGTGCGAAGGGCTTGAAGCTACTGCCTTTTTACCCTTGTTGAATCCTGATACTTTTTCTTCATGGAATCCCAGATCTGTTTTGAAGTATCTTTTGTAAGATAGTCTTCAAAATTGGACGATCAATTGTCTGAAACAAATAATTTTTTGCTAAGATCCATCAGCTTTTGTTCATCTAGTTTTTTTTGTTGTGCTTCCGTCAACACATCTCCACGTTCTGATTTTGGCACTCTTGTTTTCACAATAGTCCAATAATACTCTTTGGAAGAAAATTCTTCATCAACATACTCCAATGATCATAATGACCATCAAAACGAGGAGTTGATGGTTGCACAAAGTTGTAACCCTCACAGCTCTCTGATACCAGATGTTAGAGCTGACTGGATAAATTTGAAAGTAACATATATGAAAACAAAACGTACACTTTTTATTGATGAATTCAAATCTTTAAATACAAAATAGCAAAGATGCACTTAACTAAAAAATAGGTAAAAATTAACCCATGAGTAACCCTGATGTGGCTGATCAACCTCTAGGCGGCAGCATAACACCTTGCATAATTTCCGGAGCCGGATGAGTTGATAGCTCGTTTCTGGCGACGGCATTCTCGCCTCGGCCTCTAGCTTCGGCTTCTCCCTAGCTTCGGCCCCTGGCATTGGCCTCGGCCTCTAGTTTCGGCCTCATCCCTTGCTCGGCCCCTGGCTTCGGCCTCTCCCTAGCTTCGGCCCCTGGCTTTGGCCTCATCCTCGCCTCGGCCCCTAGCTTCGGCCCCGGCCTCTAGCTTCGGCCTTATCCTAGCTTCGGCCCCTGGCTTCGGCCTCGGCCTCTAGCTCCGGCCTCTAGCTTCGGCCTCGGCCTCTCCCTAGCTTCGGCCCCTAGCTTCGGCCTCGGCTTCGGCCTCATCCTCACTTCGGCCTCGCCTCTAGCTTCGGCCTCATCCTCGCCTCGGCCCCTGGCTTCGGCCCGGCCTCTAGCTTGGCCTCACCCTAGCTTGGCCCTTGGCTTCGGCCCCGGCCTCTAGCTCCGGCCTCATCCTCGCCTCGGCCCCTGGCTTCGCCCCGGCCTCTAGCTTCGGCCTCATCCTCGCTTTGGCCCTGGCTTCGGCCTGGCCTCTAGCTTCGGCCTCATCCTCGCCTCGGCCCCTAGCTTCGGCCCCGGCCTCTAGCTTCGGCCTCACCCTAGCTTCGGCCTCATCCTCTAGCTCCGGCCTCTGACTTTGGCCTCGGCCTCTAGCTTCGGCCTCACCCTAGCCTCGGCTCTGGCTTCGGCCTCGCCTCTAGCTTCGGCCTCATCCTCACCTCGGCCCCTGGCTTCGGCCCCGGCCTCTAGCTTCGGCCTCGGCCTATGGCTTCGGCCTCAACATTGCACGTTTTCCTAGTATAACGAGCTGGTCTCGAATACCGGACCCAGGGATCAGAGGCACTAACCGCCGCATATCTTGCTCATCCGTTTTACTGAGATCACGGGCAATTATCAACACACCTGCAGTTGCCGATATACGCGGCACCCATTCGGCAACGACTCACCTGCCCGTTGTTCACGGAGCTCATCCTAACGAAGCAGATTCGACGGTTACAACGGAACGAGGTAAATTTGACCCCCCGAATAGGTACATAAGAACTCCTAACAACGAGGAGAGGGGATCTTTATGTCTGACTGTAAAAACTAATGTTCTACAAGCCACTGACTTGAGCGTCCAAGGGTCCCCACCGACACCACCGGTCTGGGACTTTGTACAGTTCCCAGAGAAGAAGGTGCTCCCTTTACATTTCCAGCGACTACTTCCGACAATCTGGAGATCTCTGCCCACCGATGCTTACCGCAAGTGGTTTGGCAGCAACAGATTGGCGCACCAAGAAGGGGGACGCAGCAGACAGATGTTCATCCTCACGCATCTGCGACCCCTCAACTTCTGCAAGGAAGACGATGGTGACGACACGAGCTCAGGAAGCCTCCACCTGCCATGCCACGAAACGCTTCCCGCGGGCTGAACAATCAGAGGCCAACCTCCATGTCCCGCCTCCTGCACCACCACAGACGAGTCAGTCTGATCGGCTTGACGTCCTGGTTGATCAAGTATAGAACCTGACGACGGTGGTGCGGGGACTACAGGAACACTGCTTCGCCGCCATGCCTCAGCCCCTTCCGCCTCATAAGGAGGGTCATAGAACTAGTCAATCTCATCGAGGCAGGACTCCACCTTCGACCTCTGACCACTCGATCCCTAAACCTTGCCGTCGGGAGACTTCAAAGCGACGACAGTCTCTCTCCCGCCATTCTGATCATTCCCACCGGCGGCATGGCGAGAAGGAGCCAAGACGTGTGCACTCCCTGCACCGGCGGTCTTCCCAATCCTCATCTTCTGACTTCTCTAAAGAAGACACCGACAAGAACACCGCTCGTCACACCGAACGGCGGCTCGATGAGTATCATCAGCGATTGGAGGAGCTTAGTCGCCGGATCGCCAACCATCACGGGATGGACTACGACCACCGTCCCTTGCTTTCTCGCCGCATCATGGAGGAGCCGGTCCCACCTCGATTCTATCTTCCCCAGTTGGACCCTTACGATGGCACGATGGACCCCCTGGACCACTTGGAGAGCTATAAGGTTCTCATGCATGTCTAGGGAGCGACAGATTCTCTCCTGTGTGTGCCTTTCTGGCCACACTTTGTAAGACGGTGCGTGCGTGGTACTCTTGATAAAAAGAAGAGATACGGGACTAATAGATTTTGAAAGTAGGGACTTCCTCAATGATGGTTAGAAAGTTGAGAAGGAAAATAAAATTGCTAAGGATAATTCGGGAGAAGGCAAAAAAAAAAAAGCATAAACTTGCTCTTCATTATAACGAATGATGTCATTTACAGAGGTTTAAATAGAGATGAAAGAAACATCGTGCAGCAAGAAATTAGAGGCACGTTACCCACTATCTAATAACGTGCGAAACTAATTAGCCCACGTACAGATAAACATGGGACACATAAAACCCACGAACAGATAAACATGGGACACATACAACCCACGAACAGATAAACATGGGACACGTAGAGTGACTTGGTCTAAGTAGGAGAACGTGGACTCTGTGTTATCCAATTGTAAAATAGGAGAACGTGGGATACTCAATTCTGCATTATCTCAACACTCCCCTTAATGCAGATACTCCCAATTTTTCTCTTAAATATAAAAAGCTTTCCAATGGCAATGCTTTTGTGAAGATATCTGCTAATTGTTCTTTGGTGTTGCAAAATTGTAGTTTAATACTTCCATTAGTCACTAGTTCACGAACAAAATGATGCCAAAGTTCAATGTGCTTTGTCCGCTGATGAAACACTGGATTCTTTGTCATTGCAATTGTGGTGATTGTCATAGTTGATAGTAGCTGGGCCCTTTGTGATGTGATAGCATGACAAGCTTAACGGCTACGCACTCAGCTTCAATGATGATAGTGCATAGTTGATAGTAGTTGGGCCCTTTTGTGATAGTTTTAAATCCTCCAATACTCTACGCAACCAGATAGCATGACAAGCTGCAGCAGTAACGGCTACGTACTCAGCTTCAATGATGATAGTGCTATAGTACTTTGTTTCTTTGAACTCCAAGATATTGCTCCAGATCCAAGGGTGAAGATGTAACCAGAAGTGCTTTTTCGATCATCAACTGAACCTGCCCAATCACTATCAGAAAAACCACACAAAGATAAATTATTAGCGTTAGTGTATGAAATACCATAGGTAATAGTTCATTTTAAGTATCTCAACACTCTTTTCGCTGCCACAAGATGAATTTTGCTTGGACTTTGCATGAACCTTGATAGTAAACTTGTTGCATACATAATGTCTGGACGAGTATTTGTGAGATATAGCAAACTTCCAATTAGACTCTTGTACATATGTGCATCAATCTGTTCTTCTCCATCATTTTGGCTAAATTTCTCACCAGTGTTCATTGGAGTCTTCATTGGCTTGCAATCAGACATTGCAAATTTCTGAAGAAGATCTTTTACATACTTCTCTTGAGAGACAAAAATTTCATCACCAAATTGTTTTACTTTCAAACCAAGAAAGTAATTCATCAAGCCAAGATCTGACATCTCAAAATTTTTAATCATACTATTTTTAAATTCTGCAATCAGTTCATCACTACTGCCGGTATATACCAAGTCATCAACATATAAACAAACCATAAGAATATTTGTACCTTTTGACTTGACATATAAGGTGGGCTCGCTTTTGCTCCTTTAAAAGCCATTCTGTACAAAGTGTTGATCAATCCTTTCATACCATGCTCTAGGTGCATGCTTAAGTCCATAAAGTGTCTTCCGTAATCGATACACCTTCTTTTCTTCATTAACAACTTCATAGCCCTGTGGTTGCTGCACATATACTTCTTCATCCAAAAAACCATTCAAAAAGGCTGATTTGACATCAAGTTGAAAAACATTCCATTGATAATGAGCAGCTATAGATAAAACTGTTCTAATTGTATCAAATCTAGCTACTGGAGCATATGTTTCTGCAAAATCAATACCTTCTCGCTGCATATAGCCCTTTGCAACAATCCTTGCTTTAAATTTTTGGATTGATCCATATGCTTTGTATTTGATTTTGTATATCCATTTTAAACCAATAGCTTCATGGTTAGGTGGTAGATCCATAAGCTCCCAAGTACCATTTTTTATTAATGTTGAAATTTCATCATCCATAGCTTTGCTCCATTCTTTATGCTTTATTGCTTCTTCAAAACAGCTTGGTTCATCAACAAAAGTAAACTGACATCTTTCATATATATCAATCAAGAATTTTATCTTTCTTGGAGGAGATTCAGAAGATGATAAATAAGGAGAACTCACAAGTGTAGACTGCACAGGTGTTGACCTTGGTGAAGATTGATTTCGATCAGTTAAATCTTCACTTTCATCATCAAAGGCCACTTATGTTTCTTTAGCTTGAGCTCCACCTATTGCTGTATTATGTAATTCATTCCAATTCCATGCATTCTGCTCATCAATATCACATCCCGGCTAACAACAAGCCTTTGAGTTATAGGATTATAAAACCGATAAGCCTTGCTTTCAATACTATAACCAATAAAGATGCATTTCATGCTGTTATCATCTAATTTTTTCCTTTTTTGAGATGGAATGTGAACATAAGCAAGACACCCAAATACTCTAAAATGAGTTACCTTTGGTCTCCATCCATACCAAGCTTCAAATGGTGTTATGCCTTGAAGTGAAGATGTGGGGCTACGATTGAGTATATAGGCAGCGGTATGAACTACTTCGGCCCAGAAATTGTTAGGAAGCCCTTTTGCTTTAATCGTGCTTTTTTTCCATCTCAACAAGACTCCTATTCTTTCATTCTGCTACTCCATTTTGTTGTGGTGTGAAGCTTGCAGTCAATTGCCTGTGAATGCCATTATCTTCACAAAAAAGAGTGAATTCTTTGAAAGAAATTCTCCACCCCTATCGGTTCGCAATACCTTTAATGCATGGCCACTATTCTTTTCAACAAAGCATTTAAACCTTTTGAATATAGAGAAGCTATCTGACTTTTCTTTAACAAAATATACCCATGTGATTCTGCTAAAATCATCAACAAAAATAATAAAATACTTGCTATTGTCTAAGGATGGAGATTGCATCGGTCCGCATAAATCTGCATGCACCAGTTCAAGTGGTTTTGAGGCCCGTCAAGCCTTTCCTTTTGGAAAAACATCCCTGTGATGCTTTCCAAGCACACAACTCTCACATATATGATCATTCTTCATAATTCTAGGCAACCTATACACCATATTCTTTTTGATAAAAGCTCCAAATTGTGATAACCCAAATGTCCATATCTATGATGCCATAACACATTATCATTTGCTAATGAGACATTCAAGGCATGATCAAGACTTAGAGAGAAAAGTTTATTTTCAATCATAGGTATCTCAATAATAAGTGAACTCTTAGAATTATCATAAACACGACATCTTAAATCTTCAAAAACAAGTAAATAACCTTCAGTCAAAAATTGCCCAACACTCAACAAATTAGACTTCAAGTCAGGAACATATAAAATATTTTCAATTGATTTCAAGCCATAGAAATCAAGTTTCACAGTACCTTTCCCATGAGCTTCTCGAACATTACCATCATCCATTTTTACCTTTGTAGTAACAGTTTGTCCAAATAAGAAAAGATCTCTGCACGACCTGTCATATGATTACTGCATCCACTATCAATGTACCAAACTTCTTTAGGATATTCTTTTGCAGTAAAGCATGCAAGAAATAAATTTTCATTTGACCCCTTTTCATGTTCTTCTGCAAATTTGCATGTTTTTCTTTCAATCTACAAAAACGCTCAATGTGGCCATACTTTTTGTAAAAATGACAAAGAAAAGGCTTAGAGATTTCACCCTTTTCATTACTTTCCTTTATCCGACAAAACCTTTCAATATGACCATATCTCTTGCAATAATTACACTGAAAAGGTTTAAAATTTTCACCTTGGCTGTTACCTTCATTGCGATTTTGATAAACTTTACCAAGACGTCCTCCACCTCTTCTGCCTCGAAAAGAACCTCCTCTATTTCTTGGTGTACAATGCTGATTGATGCTTTCCTTTGGAGCATTCACCTTAGAATGAAAGGCTTTTTCCACTGTACTTTCATTGGACCTTTTCAATCTGTCATCATGTGACTGAAGAGAGCCAAGTAATGCACTAACTGAAAGTTTGGTTAGATCCTTGGATTCTTCTATAGCAGCTACAATATGATCATACTTAACTGACAAACTTCGTAATATTTTTTCAACAACTCTTTGATCAGATAAATCTTCACCATAAATTCTCATTTGATTAACAATTTCTAGAACTTTGGAAAAAAACTGATCTAAAGAATCATCATCTTTCATGCTCAATGTCTCAAATTTTCGACGAAGAGTTTGGAGTTTGACAGTTAATACCTTAACATTACCTTGATATTCTTCTTGCAACAAATCCAAGCATCTTTAGAGGTTGTAGCTGCTGAAATTCGAGGAAAAATTGCATCACCAATGGCCTGTTGAATGAAGAAGAGAGCTTTGGCATCCTTTTTTATATTCTCTGGCTTTAATGCTCCTTCCTCTGTAGGCCTTTCTCCACCAATTCCCACAAATCTTGTGAGATAAAAAGAGTCTTCATCTTTTTGCTCCAGAAATCATAGCCTTCTCCTTTGAATATTGGAATCACCGGTTGATGGTATTGCTGTTGAATGCCATTGGCTCTGATACCACTTGATAAAAGAAGAGATACGGGACTAACAGATTTTGAAAGTAGGGACTTCCTCAACGATGGTTAGAAAGTTGAGAAGGAAAATAAAATTGCTAAGGATAATTTTGGGAGAAGGCAAAAAAATAAAAGGATAAACTTGCTCTTCATTAAACGAATGATGTCATTTACAGAGGTTTAAATAGAGATGAAAGAAACATCGTGCAGCAAGAAATTAGAGGCATGTTACCCACTATCTAATAACGTGCGAAACTAATTAGCCCACGTACAGATAAACATGGGACACATAAAACCCATGAACATAAACATGGGACACATACAACCCACGAACAGATAAACATGGGACACGTAGAGTGACTTGGTCTAAGTAGGAGAACGTGGGACTCTGCGTTATCCAACTATAAAATAGGAGAACGTGGATACTCAATTCTGCATATCTCAACAACTCTCTCCTGCCACCACGCAGCATCAATTCCTTTAGACAGCTCAAGCGATCCTTCCTGGCCCACTTTGATGCATATCGGAAGATCCCTCGAGTGGCTGATAGCTTGTTCGCTGTCCAACAAAGGAGCGGCGAGACTCTAAAGGACTTCGTTGCTCGGTTCAAGGAGGTCGCGCTCGAGGTGTATAACTTGGAGGATTCTGTAGCCACCTTAGCCCTGAAGCACGGACTTCGTCCTTCCAGATTTGTATATTTCCTGGATAAAAAGCCTCCTGGCTCCTACGCCGAGCTGCTAAGCCGGGCACAGAAGTACATTCGCACTGACGAAGCGAACTCTTCCAGAAGGGAGGCCGACAAAGGTTCTAGCAAGAAACCGATGCCCACGGAGCCTGCTGGAGGATGACCAAAGAGGTCTGAGCCTCCTCGTCGCTCAGACAATCGGCCTCAGATGCTTGTTCCTAAGGAGCAGTTCACTCCCCTCCTTGCTCCAATATCTCACATCCTGTTGGAGATTAAGGAGGAGCCCTACTTCCGACGTCCTCCCCCCATGAAGTCTGGGATCCCCCGCAGCAAGGAGCTCTATTGCCATATCACAGAGACTATGGCCACAACACTAAAGACTATCGCCTTTTGAAAAAGGCTATTGAAGAGCTTGTCTAGGGTCACTTGGGCAAGTTCGTTCGAAGAGGAAACCCCCCTGCTCAGGGCCCGTTGGCACCTCCTGCACCTCAGATTGGCATGGACAACACCCCGACGGAAAAGACGATAGCCATGATTTCCTGGGGGCAGGCAGCCACTCAAAAGACGACATGAGGGGTTAGACTCTGTAATTCATTTCTTTGGGAAGGACTTAGACGGGGTAGTTAACAAGCATGACGACAGCGTCGTCATGTCTATGACAATAGCCAAACATCCTGTAAAGAGAATTTTAATAGATAGTGGAAGTTCTGTGGATGTTTTGAGCTACGAAGCCTTTTTCGGATGAACCTGGCTAACTCTTCTCTTCGACCCGTCACCACGCCTCTGATGGGCTTTACTGGATATTCTGTGAGCGTCAAGGGGGAGATCGCCTTCCCTGTCACAGCTGGGACTCCACCATGTCAGAGTACGGTAGTCATAAATTTCTTGGTGGTCCGGGTCCCGTTGGCTTACAACGCTATCTTGGGAAGGCCTGGCTTGAATTTGATGGATGCCGTTATTTCCACCAAGAGATTACTGGTGAGATTCCCCACCGACGAAGGGGTCAGAGAAATGAAGGCAGAACAAAGTACACCACCGCTCTGCTACCACTTAGCCCCCTAGCCTGCAGGAGACGGTGTCGGCAGCGATGCCTGAACCACTCGACCCCCGAGACTTGGAGAGGAGAGGGGAGCCAACCGAGCACCTCCTAGCCTTTCCCTTGGGGGAAGACCCAACAAGGAATCGAGGTGAACCCTGATAAAGTCCGAGCCATCCTGGACATGAGACCTCCCACCAAAAAGAAGGAAGTGTAACGCCTGATGGGAAGGGTGGCAGCCTTGAGCCGCTTTCTGTCCAGGTCCACTGAGAGGTGCTTGCCTTTCTTCAAGGCACTCCGCAGAGTCAACGGATTCGAATGGACGAGGGAATGCCAGAAGGCCTTCGAGGCACTGAAAGAATTTTTATCCACCCGCCACTGCTGTCCAAGCCAAAGGGTGGAGAAGAACTTCTTCTGTACCTCGCGGCTTCTCCCAAAGCTGTCAGTTTCGTGCTGGTTTGCATGGACACCAGCGGAACACAAAAGCTGGTGTATTACACCAGTAAGGTGCTTCACGATGCGGAGACTAGGTATTCGAGAATTGAGAAGATTATCTTCGCATTGATCGTGTCCGCCCAGTGCCTCCGGCCCTATTTTCAAGCTCATCCGATCGTGGTAGTCACGGACCAACCACTCAAGGCGATTCTCGCTCATCCAGACACTTCGAGCCGACTGGCAAAGTGGGCGCTTAAGCTGAAGAATTCGACCTATCTTTATGTCCCCGGTCGGCTATGAAATCTCAGGTCCTGGCAGATTTCTTGGTCGAATGCACCTGGAGCGAGGAGCAACCAGAAGACTCCCACGCAAACCCCTCAACTCCTGGGACTGGAGAGGATGAGTGGATCCTTCATGTGGATGGAGCATCAAATTCCCAAGGGAGTGGAGCGGGCCTCATCCTAGCCAACCCAACAGAGTTGTAACCGAGTGCGCTCTCTGCTTTCTCTTTCCAGCCACCAACAACCAGGCAGAGTATGAGGCCCTACTGTCGGAATAAGATTGGCCCGGAGCTCGGGGTGAAGCGCCTTAGAGCATTCACTGACTCCCAGATAGTCACTAGCCAAATCACTGGAGAATATGAGGCGCGGGATCTTACTATGTCCCGTTACTTGAGTATGGTGCAGTCACAAGCCTCTCTCTTAGCCTACTTCAGCATCAGCTATATTCCTCGGGGAGAGAACGCTAGAGCTGACGCCCTGTCCCGACTCGCTACCTCAGTCGACGGGACTTAGGAAGAACCTACGTGGAGCATCTGAAAGTCCCAAGCATCGAAGCTACGGAGGAGATCCTACCGGTCGACCAAGAGCCTTCATGGATGGACGCTTATATCCGGTACTAACTGACGACGCCCTTCCAAAGGACTCGACTGAGGCTAGGCTGCTCAAGAGGCGGGCCCCGAAGTTTTTTGATGATGGATGGAAAGCTCTACCGAAGATCGTTCTCGTACCCGATCCTCAAATGCGTCGGCTCACGGAAGCAGACTACATCCTGCGGGAAATACATGAAGGCATATGCGGAAGTCATCTAGGGGCAGAGCTCTGGCGTACAAATCCTTGCGACAAGGATACTACTAGCTAACAATGAGGGAGGATGCGTTCGAGCTCGTCAAGAGGTGTGACAGTTGCCAACGCCATGCCAACGTCCAACGCCAACCGACGTCTCAGCTGACCCCCCTGGCTGAACCTTGGCCCTTCGCCCAGTGGGGTATGGACATCTTGGGACCATTCCCTCCAGCTTTCGATCAGCGCAAATTCCTATTGGTAGCCGTCGACCATTTCACCAAGTGGATCGAGGCCTAGGTACTCGCCAAGATTACCGAGGGCAAGGTAGATCCTTCATTTGGAAATCTATAATATATCGGTTCGGGCTGCCTGCATACTTTCGTCACTGACAACGGTGGGCAGTTTGACAACACGGCCTTCCGAGAGTACTGCACCGAGCTATACATTCATCAGCGGTTCACCTCTGTGAGGCATCCCCAGACCAACGGTGCGGCTGAGGTGACCAACCGCAATATCCTTCAAGGACTTAGGGCCCGACTAGATGACTGCAAAGACGATGGGTGGAAGAACTCCCCAGTGTGCTGTGGGCCTACCACACAATGCCGCTGACCCCCACCGGAGAGACTCCTTTCAGCTTGGTCTTCGGGTCCGAAGCCGTCATTCCCGTGGAGATAGGTGTCCCGAGCCCCCGTATGGAGTTGTACAGCGAGGGGGACAATCCAAATCAGCTGCGGGCCGACCTCGACCTAGTAGAAGAACTACGGGACCAAGCGCGGCTCCGGATGACGGCCTTTCATCAGCGGACAGCCAGATACTACAATGCCCGAGTACGAACCAATACGTTCCACCCCGGAGACCTAGTCCTTCGACGAGCTGAAATAACAAAGCCGACGGAAGGAGGCAAGCTAGCGCCAAGATGGGAAGGACCCTATCGAGTCGGGGAGGTGCTTCATCATGGAGCGTACAAAGTTGAGGAGTTAGACGGGAAGGCTCTCCCCTGCACGTGGAACGCAGATAACCTACGTCGGTATTATCAGTAGTTTGTTAATTTCCTTAGCTTGAACCTGCCTGCTGGAGTACTATTCAGAATATTCTCATTGGCATGTTTTTGAGTGATCCTGCTACTCCTTCTAAGCCCGAGGCTCCGCATCGGCACTCTAAGCCCGGCTCCGCGTCGGCACTTTAAGCCCGAGTCTTCCCTCAGCATTCAAGCTCGGCTCCGCGTCGGCACTCTAAGCCCGAGTCTCCCCTCGACAATCAAGCCCAGCTCCGTGTCAGCACTCTAAGCCCGAGTCTCCCCTTGGCACTAAAGCCCGGCTCCGTGTCGGCACTCTAAGCCCGAGTCTCCTTTCGGCATTCAAGCCTAGCTCTGCGTCGGCACTCTAAGCCCGAGTCTCCCCTCGGCACTCAAGCTCGGCTCCGCGTCGGCACTCTAAGCCCGAGTCTCCCCTCGGCATTCAAGCCTGGCTCCGCGTCGGAACTCTAAGCTAGAGTCTTCCCTCGGCACTCAAGCCCGGCTCCGTGTCGGTACTCTAAGCCCAAGTCTTCCCTCGGCATTCAAGCCCGAATCTCCGCTCAGCACTCAAGCCCAGCTCTGCGTTGGCGCCTTAGCTTGACTTTGCGTCAGTGCCTTAGCTCGACTCTGCATCTGCACCTTAGCTCAACTCTACGTCGGCGCCTTAGCTCGACTCCGCGTTGGCCCCTTAGCTCGACTCTGCGTCGGTGCCTTGGCTTAACTTTGCGTCGACTTCTTAAGACCTACTCCGTGTTGGCGCCTTGGCTTGACTTCACGTCGGCTTCTTAAGACCAACTCCACGTCGGTACCTTAGCTCGACTCCGTGTCGGCGATCAAATCTGACCTCGTATCGATAGCCCCTTAATCGACTTCGCATCGGTACTACCCTCCGGTGTCGATAGCCTGCGGCGCGAGGTCATTTGGCAAGACCACCAGGTCACGCAAGTGCGGTTATTAGCCATGACTGCCTACGGCTTTGATAGCGGCCACTGCGGCTTATTCATATCAAATCATTGATAATTGGTTATGATGCAAATCAAAATGAGAATTGAGCAAGAAATTTGTATTGTTAATAAAAGTTACAAAACTGCCGATCAAATCGGACTTGATACAATATGAAGAAAACAAAAGAAACTAAGGTTTAGCCGGAGCCAACTCGTCATCTTTGGGAACTTCGTTCGGCTCCAGCTCTTCAATTCCTTCGAGGCCGTAGAGTCTGCGTATTTTCTCCTTGCAATCTTGGAAGCTGCCATTGTATGCAAATGCAGTTGTCTCCGCCAGCTCCCTACTGAAGGCTTTGGACTTCCTAAAATCCTCTACGGCCTTGATGACTTTCTTTCCGGCCTCGGCGGCCTTCTCCTTAGCCTTGGTGGCCTTCTTCTCGGCCTGGTCAGCCTTCCTCTCGGCCTCGATCACCGCCGCCTTCAGATGTGCAGCCTCGGCGTCTCGTTGGCGAGCAATTTCCTTGGCATTCTCGGGCCTCTCCTCAGCTACTCTAATCTCAATGGTGGCAGAGTGCAGCCGGTGCTGTAGCAAGTAAATTTCTGCTTCAGTGGCTTTATGCTTCTCTTCGGCCACCCTTTGCTTTTCCTCTACCACCTGAGCATTGTCAAGCTCATTGGCTGCCTGGCACTGAGCCACTTCTATTGCTCCTCTGCCTTCTTAGCCCATGCCAGGATACGAAGTCGGGCAGCCTCGGCTTCAGTTTCGGCTTTTTGCGCCCGGGCCATCTCTGCCCGGGCCTCCTCTAGGATGGCCTCGGCCCTCTCTGCTCTAGCCCAAATCTCTCGAATTTCCTCCACATATTGATCGAGAGTGGCCTCGGCCTGGGACCAAAGGCCCCTCATGGTGGTCATAGAATTCAATGCCTGATCGGATTGCTTAGGTTAGATAAAGAAACAGTCACAAAAGTTTTGACAATGGAACAATACTTACCCAAAGATGCACCACGGATGCTCCCGGAAGAAGGTAGATCTCCCTTGGTGTTGAAGAAACCCTTGCAGCTCAGGCACTGAAGCCTGGGCCAATGTCCACTCGGCCCAACGGCTATGGCGCGTCAGAATTGATTGAAATGAGGGATCGATGCCATCCCCCTCCGCTGGCATCATGGCTACAGGCGAGGACTCAGCCCCCGACTCTACCTCCTCTGGCGCCTTTACTGGTGGAGACGCCTCGGCCGCTGCCCCTTCGGGAGATAAGGTGGCTCCCAGAGTCGGCCTTGTAGCTGAGTTGGCCGGTTCCACTTCGGTGGCCATGTGCCGTGGTGACGGCTCTTTAGTCCCCTTCTCCGGAGACGTATCGATTACATCAATAGGAGATCGATGCGGCACTGGTAAAGGCGAATGAGGTAGATTTCTTTCCCCTGCCTCATTCTACCCTAATACCTCTCCAGCCTCGGCCCTTACCACCTTGCTTCCTAGGGCTCTACTGGCTTCAGCCCTTTCCGCCTCGCTTCCATTAGAGGCCTCTATGACCTTTGCCTTTCCCTCAGTCTCGCCCCTTCCAAAGGCCTCTCCAGCCTCGGCCCTCCTGGCAGTCTTGGTGATGGCCCTCCTTGCGGCAGGGGCCCCATCTGCTTTGACTTTCCTTTTTCTTGTGGCAGCCTGTCTTATCTCGTGAAGTGATGGTGCCATTTCTGTATCAAGGAAAAGGAAAGAAGAGTGTTAAAAAAAAGAAAAGATAAGATAAGAGAGAAGAAAAGGAAAGGGAGGAGAAGGACAGAAAAAGCAAGGTGAGTAATCAGCCACTCACCACTGGATGGAATAAGGCCGGCAAGTCGAAGGTTCTCTTCGATTAAGAGCAGTCAGAAGCTGCCCGAATACCATTCGATCCCTCGGGAGTACATAAGAGTCTCTATTTGCGTCGGTGTTGGGTGATCCCCAGATTCCACTCACCCCTCAACGTTAGCAAAAAAGAACATATCTTTCCAACCTTTGATGGATGTGGGAAGATATAGTCTAAGAATCTTAGTGGGTCTAGGAGTAAAGGACCACCACCCCGCTTGCTTGCAAAGAGTGTAGAAGCTACGGAACAAAGAGATGCTAGCCTCTATACTATGAAAGTGACAAAGTACCATGAAGCCAACGATGGTTCGGATAGAATTTGGGACTAACTGTGTGGGTGCCAAGGAGTATCTATCTAAGAGGTTGAGGATGAAAGGATGGATGGGTAACTGAAGCCCCGCCTTAAAGAAAGCTCCATATAAGGAAACCCTCCCAGGACGGGAAGAAGTTACCCTGTTGTCAGGAGTAGGGTAGGACAGACGAATGTTAGGAGGGAAACCATACTTGGCTCTAAGGTTCAAGATGTCTTGGGCCGACATGGTGGAGGCAACCTATTCAGGGGACTCCTTGGCAGCAGTGGATGGACTGGCGACGATCGGACGGTGCCAGGGTGGGGCCCGTCCGGCGGCCGAACGAATCCCAGTCGCGGGTCGTCCGGTCGCTCGCCACCGTTCCAATGGAGCGTGGTCGGAGGATGAAGAGGACCAGCTAAGCTCTGGAGAAGGGAAAGGCTATGAAGGAACAGGGGAATGATCCCCAAGATCAGAAAGAGAACATGAAGGTGAAGAAGCCATGATGACTAACTTGAAAAACTTGAACCGAGATTGAAGAAGAAAGCTCGGGAGATAAAATAGAAATAGAAGATGAACGGGCGCTTGCAGACTCAAGGTGATGATTATAACGCAAGAAAAGGTGAAAAGCATAGGATAGGAACGATTTCCCCCTTTTATACCCCTATTTCAAATCATCCCGCCGATGTCTGGTTTGGCCATATGTTCGCTTTCTATTGGAAATCGCTCTGGCAACCACTCGGCGCGAGAAACACGAAAAACACCGCCAATAAAGAGATAGCGGTGACCTCACCGTAATGATGACGCCTACCTTTTTATAACCCCTCGCTCAAGGAAAATCTTGCCCAATCCCAACAGCCTGAATGGACGAAATGATGGGCATGAAGATCAGCCACCTAGTGGATATTAACGCCCCTTTCGTTGGCAACTATACGCCCACCCATCTCAGGGGTGGGGGGCATCTGATGTGGCTGATCACACCCTCTAGGCGGCAGCATAACATCTTGTGCAATTCCCGGAGCCGGATGAGTTGATAGCTCGTTTCTGGCGACGACATCCTCGCCTCGGCCTCTAGCTTCAGCCCCTGGCTTCGGCCTCGACCTCTAGCTTCGGCCTCATCCTTGCCTCGGCCTCTAGCTTCGGCCTCTCCCTAGCTTCGGCCCCTGGCTTTGGCCTCGGCCTCTAGCTTCGGACTATTCCTCGCCTCGGCCCCTGGCTTCGGCCCCGGCCTCTAGCTTCAGCCTCACCCTAGCTTCGGCCCATGGCTTCGGCCTTAGTCTCTAGCTTCGGCCTCTAGCTTCGGCCTCTCCCTAGCTTCAGCCTCATCCTCGCTTCGGCCCCTAGCTTCGGCCTCGGCCTCTAGCTTCGGCCTCATCCTGGCTTCGGCCTCTGGCTTCGGCCTCGACCTCTAGCTTCGGCCTCATCCTCGCCTCGGCCCCTGGCTTCGGCCCCGGCCTCTAGCTTTGGCCTCACCCTAGCTTCAGTCCTTAGCTTCGCCCCCGGCCTCTAGCTCCGGCCTCATCCTCGCCTCGGCCCCTGGCTTCAGCCCCGGCCTCTAGCTCCGGCCTCATCCTCGCTTCGGCCCCTGGCTTCGGCCCCGGCCTCTAGCTTCGGCCTCACCCTAGCTTCGGCCCCTGGCTTCGGCCTCGGCCTCTAGCTCCGGCCTCTGACTTCGGCCTCGGCCTCTAGCTTCGGCCTCACCCTAGCCTCGACTCCTGGCTTCGGCCTCAGCCTCAGCCTCTAGCTTCGGCCTCATCCTCACCTTGGCCTCTGGCTTCGGCCCCAACTTCTAGCTTCGGCCCTTGGCTTCGGCCTCGGCCTATGGCTTTGGCCTCAACATTGCACGTTTTCCTGGTATAATGGAGCTGGTCTCGATTACCGGACCCAGGGATCTGAGACACTAACCGCCGCATATCTTGCTCATCTGTTTTACCGAGATCATGAGCAATTACCAACACACCCTGCAGTTGCTGATATACGCAGCACCCATTCGGCAACGACTCACCTGCCCGTTGTTCACGGAACTCATCCTAACGAAGTAGATTCGACGGTTACAACGGAATGAGGTAAATTTGACCCCTCGAACATATACATAAGAACTCCTAACTCGCAACGAGGAGGGGGATCTTCATTCTCTGACTGTAAAATATTCTGTTCTACAAGTCACTAACTTGAGGGTCCCATCGGTACCATCGGTCTGGGACTTTGTGCAGATTCCCAGAGAAGAAGGTGCTCTCTTTACATTTTTAGTGACTACTTCCGACGATATGTGAAGATCTCAGCGCAAGTGACTTGGCAGCAACAAACCCCTTCTAATCTGATGGGATTTTTTATTAAATTGATAAAAGACTACCAAACTTCCTAAAGAAAATAGGACACACCTCCTCGCATCCCGTCGTATCCCTTGCCGTCATGCCCCTCGGCGCCGTACTCACCACCACCAACCTCTTCAACACACCCCAAGAATCGCCAAGCAAATCTCCGATTCCGACCCGATTCTGGCTCTCGCCACCGCCCCCTCGTCAGCAAGCTCCCCGGCGACCGCGATTTCCATATCGTCCTCCTCGAGGACCGCCTAATCGTAGGAGACGACGCCCGCATCCGCTACAAGATCGAGGAATTGACGGCGATGGAGCCGGTGCCGCGAGATCTGGTGAACCAGGATGACACGGCGACGCTCCTGTGCTCATCACGGACCACTGGGACCAATAAAGGAGTGGTGGAGACCCATCGGAATCTGATATCGATGGTCCAGACCGGTTCAATCTGTACGGGAGCGCCCGCGGGCCGTATACGTTCATCTGCACCGGAGCGGGATCGACGGTGGTGATTTTAACTTCGAGATGGGGATATGATCCGTTCATCCGTGGTGGCTCGGAGCTGGATCGACGGTGATGATCTTAACAGGATTCGAAGTGGGGGATATGATCCGTCCGGATATGGTCCGCGTATATCTTTGTGTATCATCTTCAATACATAAAGTCTTGTAATAAATGTAATTAATCAGCATATACAAACCGCAATGCATTTCGTATACATGTATGAATACATGATCAATATGTATATTCAGTGCATAATTATATACATCAAAAGGCAGTATATAAAGATTTTTCCATGACTCTCGTCAATCTCACCACTTCCAAGCTTTGATGGCTATTTTTTTTAAAAAAAATAAAACGGTGATCCTGTGGCTGAGGCTGAGAGTAGATTGTTCTCTGGGAGAAAAAGAGGAAACGAAAGAGTGGCAGTCGTACTCAGGACAAATGCATCGAGAGGCTTCAGTTTATTTGTATGCTTGTACGCATGATTTGATGGATAAAGCTTAAATCAAACGTGGGCTTGTTTGTTTGGTGAGTTTCAACGTCAGTGCATGACCTCCGTCCGTGGTGGAAGAAAGAAAAATCAAGGCTGGCACCTATTTAGGTTAGAAGCAATGGGACTCCCCACGGTGTGGGTTAAATACATGGGTTGGATCAAATTTGAATGGTCATTTGAATGGGCCATTTGTGAGTTCGGCTCAAATTGAGCATTGCTAATTAAAGGAGTAAAACAAAGACGATTTAGAGTTTGAATTGAATTACGAGGAGTCGAACACGTTGCATGCTTTGCCTAGCTTGTTTATAATTAACTTAACCTCATGTATTTTGAAAATTATATATAAATAAAATAAAATAATTATGTATTATAAAGAAGTTATTTAGTTAATATAATTATTTTTTATTTGCTTCTAATAAACCAGGTAATCAAAAGAACATTATCCTATTTATATAACGGTATGTGTTATGCAAAAAAAAGAAGAAAACATTAATGTCATAAAAAAAAAAACTTGCACCTCTTTAGAACATGAGAACTATTCCATATTTCTCAGAGGACAACTGTTCTTTTGGATGTGTCAACCGACTTAAAAGGAGCCACATGGCTTTAAAAATTTTTGCTAGCAAACAATCAAATGGAAAAGGCTTTGTGCATAGGTTTTTAGTGCACAAAATGTACATTGAGCGTAAAGATTGGCTGCACGCTTATGCCACCATATATATCACAGTTCAATGGATTGTGGAACGCGTTATACATGCGATGGCACGGATGCACGATCAATATGCATGTCCAATACACATTTGTGCTAATGCACAAAGACTTTTTCCAACCTAATATGACTATCTAACATTGCCGATGTTTAGTCAACAAGGTGCCTTGCTCATCAAAGCAAATCCAAAGGCAGAACAACCTCTCAGCATTCAGCAGCGTAGACCAAGATTCAGACCAATACATGAATCTTCCGTGCTGGTGCACAAAGACTTTTTCAGACCAAATATGGCCATCTAACATTGCCAATGTTTAGTCAACAAAGGTGCCTTGCTCATCAAAGCAAATCCAAAGTCAGAACAACCTCTCGGCATTCAACAATATAGATTGATCAAGATTCAGACCAATACATGAATCTTCCGTTGGTAGATCAACAACTCAGTTTACAGATTATACAATAAGGAGCAGATTTGAACTTTACCTTTCTTTTCCACTTTTGTTACAGAGAATCAGACTATGAAAATTCCCTGCTTTACCTATTTTCTAGCCAAATCACAACTCATAACATAATTTCCCTGCTTGGTATGCCAATTTGGATCTCATGTGTCATGTGCCACATGACCCACAGTAGTGATCAGCTGGTCCATACGTTAGCTTGCATAATTAATTTAAACATGATACTTTTTTTTAATATAATAAAGCTGATAAGGCAGAGATAATGCCGCTGAGACAGAGAAATGCAGCCGAGACAAAGATAAAGCCCTTATGACCGAAATAAAGCCGATGAGGTAGAGATAAAGCTGCTGGGTTAAAATAAAGCCGATGATGTAGAGATAATGCTGTTAAAGCAAAGATAATACCATAGAGCGTTGTGGCTGAAATAAAATTGCCGAAGCAGAAAGGAAGCCGCTAGGGCTGAAATAAGACCACTGAGGCTGAGATGGAACCGCCTCGGAGGTTTCTCGGCTGACCCAGGAATTGACTCGGGATCGCCAAAACCATATGTCTTGAACCGTCTCGGAGGTTTCTCGGCCAGCCCAAGGGTGATCCCTTATGATAGCGGGGCCGTCGAGAGCATTTTGATACTACCTCGGGGGTTTATTGACCTGTTCGAGAGTTGACTCGGGACCGTCGAAATCATAGGTCTTTAATCATCTTGGGGGTTTTCTCGGTCGGTACGGGGGTAACCTTATGATCGTGGGGCCGTCGAGAACCTTTTGGAACTGCCTCAAAGGTTTCTTGTTGGGGTTTAGTTCTCAATGAGCATCAATGGAATCAATCTTATTGAAAAAGTATCCCTAAGTTTTTATTCTTTATTGTCAACAATTAGATAATAGCGCATTCGTTCTTAAAACCTTTGATTTTGGATTCAAAACTTCACACCTTTTTTATTTTTTAAAAATTTTTATTTTCTTTTGTTCCTCGACCTGTTGACCGCACTTAGGATTCCAATGCACGGAGCTGCTTGCTGGGTCGCTCCCCCCTTCCACCAGACCTTCTCACGTAGCGTCCAAGAACCAAACCTTTGACTAATTTTGACTCCCTGGCTTGTAACTCCCTTCACGCACGTAATACGAAGGAGCCTGACTTCATGCACCACCACGTCCTCCTCCCTTCACAATTGGATGACACGTTCTTCGGAGGATGCCTCATCTCCCTCGATCCCACACAGCGCCACGAGAACTCTCGGCTTCCAAAAATCCCACGGCTTGGATCCTAGGAGGATAGCTTCGTCACGGATCTGTTCTTTCTTGTATCCGATCGTGGTAGAAAGATGCCTCCCCCCTACCGTGCGGATTCTATCGTGACGGTAAAAGGGAGAGAAGAGAGATAGATAATGAGAGCAAATTGTTTTGAAAGAAAATAATCTATTTCATTTCATCCAAACTTTAGAAATCAGGGTTTAAATATATTTACCAAGTAGACTAGGTTCGGACTCAAATAAAAACTTTCATGGACTAACCCAATAAGATTAAACTAATCTCCAAGCCCGTGTACACCTGTGACTTGATTTAGTCTCAACCCTTGGATCCACACCTAGCCCAATACAAGTTAGTCCAACCTGGGCCTTGATAGCACCACATCAGGCCCAACAATCTCCACCTAGGTGCTTCAAGGCCTCAGTACGTCCGCCATGTCCATCAGCTGCATCCCTACGAAAGATGTTCCGTAAAAGAACCTTGGTCAATATATTGTTGTGTTCTCCTTGGTGTGTACCTTCACCAGCTCCACTCCATCTTCTTCCACCAGCTCTCTATAGTCGATGCCTTCCTTTTGAAAATATCCTCTAGCCACTAGTTCTGCCTTGTACCTAATACCTTCTTGCTCTGATAGCCCTTTCTTGCTTTGTTAAACCCATTTGCAACCAATGAATTTCTTTCCTTGTGGTAATTGGGCCACTTGCCACGTACCAGTCCTGTAGAGAGATTGTATCTCCTCTGTTATAGCCTACATCTCCTGCCATAGCGTGGACCCACTTATCCCTGTCCTGGCTGTTCTGACTCTCCATAGCCTCCTGATAAGTGTAGTAAGGGTCTCCATTCGATGTCACCAAGGCATATGACATCGAGTCCTCGAAGCTATATCGAACTGGTGGTTGCACATTTCTTCTAGGCATGTGCAGTGCAATCCCAGCATCAGTACCCTGTCTAGCTGCAACCTTCTGAGTCCTCTACTTAGCTGCATCCTGCTGAACTTTCTAGCTTCTAACCCCTATACTAGTCCCCTCGATCTAAATCTCAAATCCATCGGGTCCACTAGCAAATGACACAACTGTGTATGAGGTTATCTGACTAGTGTTACCGTGTTTCACCTCCTGTAGTCCCTGCTGTGTATCTATACCATCTCGGCTCTAGAGGATCGAGCTCTCATTGAAGGTCATATCCCTTCTGATGGCAACCTTCTTCTCCAAGGGGTCCCAAAGCCAATACCCCTTGATTCCATGTGGGTAGCCCAAGAACACCATCTTCTTAAACCTGGCGTCCAACTTACTCCGCTCCCCAGCACCAACATGCATAAATGTCGTGCATCCAAAGACCCTCAGATGGTTCAGGCTTGTTTTTTCCTCCAGACCATATCTCCTCTAGAATGCCTCTATCCAACCTAGTGTGCAGTGACCGATTGATCAAGTAGCTAGCTGCACCTACTGCGTCAACCTAGAACTTCTTTGGAAGCCCAGCCTACAGCCTCAAGCATCCTTCTTTTTCCAATACTGTTTTGTTCATCCTCTTAGCCATCCCTTCTGGTTGAAAAGTTTTTATCACCGAGAAGTGCCTTTTGATGCCCCACTCCTCACGAAATCTCTGAAACTTCCTGCTGATATATTCTTCACCATTGTCTGACCTTAGACGCTTCACACTTCTACCCTTCTCCCTCTCCACCTTAGCCTTTCAGAATCTGAACTTAGTAAAGACCTCTGATTTCTCCTTCATTAAGTAGATCCACTGCTTCCTTGAAAAATCATCTATCAGGATTATGAAGTATCTGGCCCAATTCCTTGCAGAAACTGGAGCTGGTCCCTAGACATCCATGTGTACTAGCTCCAGGGTTTCTGTACTCCTAGTTGTGCTGACCAAGAACTATACTCTCCTCTGCTTCCCCATCTAACATGGCTCACAGATCTCCATATCTCCACCACTCAGGTCCGAAAGCAACCCTCTCTTGCTCGGTTCTTTGATCCTCTGTCTCCCATGTGGTCTAGGCGATAATGTCATATCCTGTACACATTCTGAGGATCCTATTCCACAGCTGCTGCCTAAGATTTTTCTGTCATCACAGAGCCCTCCAACCTGTATAAGTTATTCTCCAGTCTTCTCCCTCTCATCACCACCATAGCTTTAATGGAGATATTAAGAACTCCACTCCTGGCATGACTGCTGAAGCTGTATCTAGTCTGCTCCAGGTATCCTAGTGACACCATATTTTTTTAAGTTCTGGGACATACTTCACGTTGGTAAGAGTGCGCATAATGCCATCAAACATCCTCACCTTAACGTGCCAATCCCTGCCCTCTTGCAAGGGTGATCATCTCCAAGAGTTACACACCTCTCATCAACCTCTGTGTAAGTGCTAAACCATGATCGGTTGGGAGTGTAATGATGAGAACAAGCTGAATCCAAGAACCAAATCTCTATGCTATGCATGTGACCATCTGATACCACTAAGAGATCTTCCTCCATCTCCTAGCCTGCAACTGTACTCACAGATTCAGATCCTCCCTTTTCTTCCTTTTTCCACTTAGGACAGTCCCTCTTGAAATATCCTGCCTCACCACACTTGTAGCACTTAGCCTTCCTGAACTGTAGCCGTTCCTTAGGCCTGCTCAGGTCCCTGCCTCTGACTGACCCTTCCCCAACTGATAGACCCTCCTGGGAAATAGCATCATTGGTCATCTTCTTCCTCTGCTCATTCGTTTGAAGTATCGAGACGATATCTTCATAGAACAATATCTCCTTCCCGTATAGGAGCGTCATAACCAATGAGTCATATAATGTGGGCAGTGAACACAATAGTAAAAGTGTCTTATCTTCCTCCTCAATCTTGACCTCGACATTCTGCAATTCATTGCTCACCTGGTAGAACACCTGGATGTGGCCCAGCACATCTCCACTTCGATCAGAGTCCCTTCGGGGTCTTCTCCTCCAACACTGAATAAAGGGCTGAATCTGCCAGACATCCTCTGATCGCTGAACATATTTTCTTCTCCAATGACATCCACTGCTTATCTGTCATCCCATCTGGCATTTCCTCCAAAGCTAGATCTAAACCCTGCTACACAAGAAGGTCCTCTACCTGAACATTCCACATGGAAAAACTTTCCTTCCCATCAAACTTCTCAAAATCTATTTTTATGCTACTACCCATGACGAAATCTTAACCAAAAAATAGCACAAAAATTTTAGAAAATTGAGAAACCTTGATGAAGCCTTGCTAAAAATTTTTAGCCCTTGAAGATCTCCAAACAACTTCTTCCTGAGCCTGGCTCTGATATCAATTGCTAGGGTTTAGTCATTGATGAACAACAATAGAATCAACCTCATTGAAGAAGTATTCCTGAGCTTTTATCCTTTGTTGCCAATAATCAGATGGTAATGTATCCGTTCTTAAACCCTTTTTTCTTGGATTCAAAACTCGACAACCTTATTATATTTTTAGGATTTTTATTTTCTTTTATTCCTCTACCTATTGATCGCACTTAGGATTCCAACGCACAGATCTGCTTGCTAGATCGCTCCCCCCCTCCCACCAGACCTTCTCATGTAGCGTCCAAGAACCAAACCTTTGACTCCTTTTGACTCCTTGGCTTGGAACTCCCTTCAAGCACGTAATACGAAGGAGCCTGACTTCATGCACCACCATGTTCTCCTCCCTTCACAATTGGATGACATGTTCCTGAGAGGATGCCTTCATCTCCCTTGATACCACACAACACCACGAGAACTCTCGGTGTTGCCGCCAACTCACTTATGATGAACGTCGAATGGGCTAGGATTATGGTGAGCGTAGAAAAGTCGTCGTCTTCCTTCTGAAGCCTGCAAAAAAGTCCCGGACTGGTATTTCCGATGGGGACCCTCCGATGCCCAAGTCAGCGAGTCGTGGCACAGGGAGATTATTTCTAAGTAGGATTTTAAAGAGTAAGCCAGAGAGAGTCCCCCTCGCATGGCGCTCGTGTCCTCTTTTTATACCTGTCAGGGATCCCGTTTACCTCGTTCTGTTAGAATCGTCGAATCTTCCATGTTGTGACGTTTCATCGAACGGCAAGTCGTTGGGTTGTTGCTGGATAAGGGCCGCTTATAGCGGTAACTGCCGATCGAGCTAACACTTGCCCGCGATTTCGGTGAGCGAGGTGCTCGGCAGTAGACCTTAGATCACAGGATCCGTTGTATGAGACTGGTCATTGTGCATGTGAAAGATACTGAAGGCTGACGCTGGTGGCCGATGCTGAAGGCAGTCGCTGGATGCCAGCGCTGGAGGCCGGAGCTAAAGTCTTAGCGCTGAGGGCCGACGCTGGTGGCCGACGCTGGGGGCCATCGCTGGATGCCCGCGCTAGAGGCCAGAGCCAAAGTCTTAGCGCTGAGGGCCGACGCTGGTGACCGACGCTGAAGGCCGACGCTGATAGCTGACGCTGAAGGCCGACACTGGATGCCAGCGCTGGAGGCCGGAGCCAAAGTCTCAGCGCTGGGGCCGACACTGAAGGCCGACGCTGAAGGGGGTTTTGCTGTCACATCATTGCTTTCAAAAACCGTGCAAAATATATACCACCCAGAGGAAACGGCCAGCCGTATCAGATGCCCCCCCGCCCCTGAGATGGGTGAGCGTTCACCTACCCGCGAAAGGGGTGTTAATATCCTTTAGGCGGCTGGTTTTCACGTCATTATTTCGCCTTTGTTGGGATTAGAGAGGATTTCCCTCGGGCAGCGTTACGAAAAGGCGAGCGGTATCATTGCGATAAAGCTAATGCCTCCCTTTTTATCGGTGGTCTTTTCGAGCTTTTCGCGTTGGCAGGCCGTCGAAACGCCTCCCAATTGGAGATGGACGCATGGTCAGATCGTACGATTGTGGGGTGATCTGAAATGGCGTTATAAGGAAAAATCACCCTTATCTTCCCATCCTCCCCCTTTCTTACGCTGCTGCCCCCCTTTCGAGTCCGCAAGCATCCATTTGTCTCCCGTGTTCATTCTCTCCCCGTGCTCCGTTTTTAGCTCGAGTTTTCCAGGTTAGTTCCTATGGTTTCTTCACCTTTTTGCTCCATCTCTGGTTCCTGGGGAGGTTCCCATAACCCTTCTCAGACTTCCGATTCCTTACCAAGCCAATGGTCTACTCCTTCTTCTAACCGCTCTTCACCGGAGCAGTGGCCAATCAGTCGTCCCTTAACCGGGAGTCGTTCGGCCGGTGGGCAGATTTCTGCCCGGAGCCATTCGATGGCTGCCGGTCCTTCCAGGGTCGCCAAGGAGTCTCCTGAAGAGACTGCTTCCACTATGTCAGCTCAAGATATAGTAAACCTAAAAGCCAAGTATAGCTTCCCATCGGACCTTCGTTTGTTCCACCCTGCCCCCAATGACAGGGTAACTTCTTCCCGTTCTGGAAGGGTTGCTTTGTACGGAGCCTTTTTAAGGCCGGGCTTCGGCTGCCTATCCACCCTTTTATTCTCAATCTCCTGGACCGATACTCTTTGACCCCCTCCCAGTTAGTTCCCAACTCAATCCGAACCATCATCGGTTTTCTGGTACTCTGCCATCTGCAAGGCATTGAGGCTAGTATCTCTTTATTCCGCAGCTTTTACACCCTTCGCAAGCAATCGGGTTGGTGGTCCTTCACCCCTAGGTCTAATAGGATCCTCAAATTGTGTCTTCCTACTTCCATCAAAGGGTGGAAGGACAAATTCTTCTTTGCTGATATCAGTGGGGTTCGTGGAAGCTGGGGGATACCCAACATTGACGCTAATAGGGATCCCTCCATCCTTCCACGAGATCGGATGGCATTTGGGCAGCTTCTGACTGCCGACATCCCTCGGTGTATGCTTTTAGCCGAGGAGAACCTTCGTCTTGCCGGTTTAATTCCCTCGAGGGGTGAGCACCTGATCACTCGCCTCTCTTCTTCCCCCTTTACTTTTCTTCTTTTTCTTTTCCTCTTCCTCTTTTTCTCTTTTTTTTTTTAACTATTCTTCGCCTGTATAGAGATGGCGCCATCGATTCACGAGCTCAAGCAAGCGGCCACCAGGAAGAGGAAGGTTACAGGGGGCGTGCTTCCTGCCCAAAGAAGCGCCATTGCTAAAGTCCCGAGGAGGGCCGACGCAGGGAGGGTTGATACAGAGAGGGCCGACGCTGGAGGGGCTAAGATCGTGAAGCCCCCGCGTGCAAAGGTTTTGAAAAAGGATGGCCCTAAAAGGGCCGACGCTGGTGAGACCGAGGCCAAGGGGGCCAGAACCGTGGAATCCTCGCACACGTGCGAGGCGGCCAGGGCCCAAGGTGACGAGCCCGCCATGACAGAAGTGGTAAGGGCCGAGACCGGCAAGGAGGTAGAATGGAGCCAGCTAGAGGGAAGATCTTCGGCTTCAGCTCCTCCGATTATCCTGCTCGACCCTTCTCCTGAGAGGATTACAAGGGCACCGTCGCCCTTGCCCAAAGCCATAGAGACGGAACAAGTTCCGGCGGCAGCAGTGACGATTCCAGCAGTTATCCTGCCCCCCATGGGGGCAACAGCTGAAGTGCCTCCACCAGTCAAGGGGTCAGAGGCGGCAGGTTCAGAAGCGGAATCTATCTCTGTAGGCCCAACGCCAAGGGGAGAGAGGGGCGTCGATCCTTCCTTCCAATCGCTGTTGGCGAACCACAGCCGCTGGGCTGAATTGACCTTGGAGGAAGCTACGGTGGTTGAGGTGCAAGAGTTTCTCCGAGGTCAGGGGAGAGCCACCTTCTTCCGCGAAGCATCAGTGGCGCATCTCTGGGTGAGCTTCTGCTCAATTATCATCTCTTTTCTCTCTCTTTTTTTTTTTAGCTCTCTCACCTTAACATTTCCTTCAGGCATTGAACTCTCTAGTCGCCCTGAAGAACTTCTGGACCTTGAGCGACACCGCTATCGACCAAGCGCGGGAGGAGATGGTGTCCCTCCAAGTCAAGGCGGAAAAGGAGGAGATGGCTCTGGAGGATACTCGGGCCACCCTAAAGGGTGAAATCGATGTCATCCGGCTAAGAGCCGAGAAGGCTGAATATGCGCTGGAAGTTGCCCAGTGCCGCGCAGCCAATGAGCTGGATAATGCTCAGGTGGCTGAGGAAAAATAGAAAGTTGCCAAGGAGAAGCAAAGGGCAGCCGAAGAGAAGCTGAAGGTGGCAGAATTGGAGGGTGTGTTTTAAAAACCCAATTAAGTTCAGCCTCCATTGAGACGGATGCGGCCAAAGAAGCCACCCGCCAGTGTGTCACCAGAATTGTAGATCTGGAGGCGGCAGTGATAGAGGCCCAGAGGGGGGCCATTGAGTCCGAGAAAAGAGCTTTCGAGGCTGAAAAAAGAGTTGCCGAGGCCGTAGAAGATTTTAGAAAGTCCAAAGCCTTCGACAAGGAGGTGGCCGAGTCAGCGGCGCTTGCTTATGACGCCGGCTTTCAAGACTGCAAGAATAAAATTCAGGAACTCTACGACTTAGAGGATATTGAGGGACTGAAGCCTGATGATGTTCCTTAGGATGATGTCCCGGCCCCGGATGACCTTTAATAGCTTTAGTTTTTCTTTTTGTATCAATCTGTGCCTGACTTGAGTCGGCAACTTTGTAGCCTTTTAGCTATCAATGAATATATATATATATATATTTCTTACTGTGCACCTTTGGTCATAATCAGCTTCAGCTGAGTCAGCTGTTATGAATCACCAACCAGTGGTGTCTTGTCAGATTGATTACACAGAATGTGACTGAGCCACATATTGTCCCAGATACCAGCACAGGGAACCAACTTTTAGTGCCGACGCAGGGCGCCAGTGTCTAATATGCCGACACAGAGCCAGTCTGTGGTGCCAACATGGAGTTGGTCTCTAATATGCCGACACGGAGCCAGTCTTTAGTGCTAACATAGAGTTTGTCTTTTAGCGCCAACGCGGAGTTGGTCTTTAGCGCCAACGCGGAGTTGGTCTTTAGTGTACCATTGCGGAGTTGGTCTCTGTTGCCGACGCTGGGCGCTGGTCTTTGGCTGCCGGAGCGGATCCGATCTTTGGTGCCAACGCGGAGTTGGTCTTTAGTGTGCCCACGCGATGTTGGTCTTTGTTGCCGACGCTGGGCGCCGGTCTTTGGCTGCCGGAGCGGATCCGGTCTTTGGTGCCAATGCGGAGTTGGTCTTGTTGCCGACGCTGGGCGTCGGTCTTTGGCTGTCGGAGCGGATCCGGTCTTTGGTGCCAACACGGAGTTGGTCTTTGTTGCCGACGCTGGGCGCCGGTCTTTGGCTGCCGGAGCGGATCCGGTCTTTGGTGCCAACACGGAGTTGGTCTTTATTGCCGACGCTGGGCGCCGGTCTTTGGCTGTCGGAGCGGATCCGATCTTTGGTGCCAACACGGAGTTGGTCTTTGTTGCCGACGCTGGGCGCCGGTCTTTGGCTGTCGGATCGGATCCGGTTTTGGTGCCAACACGGAGTTGGTCTTTGTTGCCGACGCTGGGCGCCGATCTTTGGCTACCGGAGCGGATCCGGTCTTTGGTGCCAACGCGGAGTTGGTCTTTAGTGTGCCCACGCGGAGTTGGTCTTTATTGCCGACGCTGGGCGCCGGTCTTTGGCTACCGGAGCGGATCTGGTCTTTGGTGCCAATGCGGAGTTGGTCTTTGTTGCCGACGCTTGGCGGCGGTCTTTGGCTGTCGGAGCGGATCCGGTCTTTGGTGCCAACACGGAGTTGGTCTTTGTTGCCGACACTGGGCGCCGGTCTTTGGCTGCCGGAGCGGATCCGGTCTTTGGTGCCAACACGGAGTTGGTCTTTATTGCCGACGCTGGGCACCGGTCTTTGGCTGTCGGAGCAGATCCGGTCTTTGGTGCCAACACGGAGTTGGTCTTTGTTGCCGACGCTGGGCACCGGTCTTTGGCTGTCGGAGCGGATCCGGTCTTTGGTGCCAACACGGAGTTGGTCTTTATTGTCGACGCTGGGCGCCGGTCTTTGGCTGCCAGAGCGGATCCGGTCTTTGGTGCCAACACGGAGTTGGTCTTTGTTGCGACGCTGGGCGCCGATCTTTGGCTGCCGGAGCGGATCCGGTCTTTGGTGCCAACACGGAGTTGGTCTTTATTGCTGACACTAGGCGCCGGTCTTTGGCTGTCGGAGCGGATCCGATTTTTGGTGCCAACACGGAGTTGGTCTTTATTGCCGACGCTGGGCGCCGGTCTTTGGTGTTAACATACTCATCCGAAAGTAAGTGAACATGTTGATCATTCATTTATCAAATAGATTCAAATTAATGACGATAGTTCTATTGGTAGTACCGGCGTAAGTTGTCGGCGTTCCAAGTGCGAGGGAGCGGTTTCCCGTCTAGCCCTTCGACTTTGTACGCCCCATGGTGTAGTACCTCCTTGACACGGTATAGTCCTTCCCATTTTGGTGCCAGCTTGCCCCCCTCTGTCGGCTTTGATACTTCAGCTCTTCGCAGAACGAGGTCTCCAGGACGGAATGTCTTGGGTCGCACCCGAGCGTTGTAGTACTTGGCCGCTCGCTGACGGAACGCTGCCATGCGAAGCTGTGCTTGGTCTCGCAATTCTTCCACCAAATCCAGATCGGCCCTCAGCTGGTTTGAGTTGCTTTCTTCGTGGTATAATTCCGTTCGGGGACTGGGAGCTCCTATTTCCACTGGGATGACCGCCTCGGTCCCAAAGACCAAGCTGAAAGGGGTTTCCCCAGTAGGTGCTCGCGGCGTCGTGTGGTAGGCCCACAGCACACTGGAAAGTTCTTCCACCCAGCGCCCTTTGCAGCTATCTAGCCGAGCCCTGAGTCCTTGGAGGATGATGCGATTGGTCACCTCGGCTGCGCCGTTGGTTTGGGGATGCCCTACTAAGGTGAATCGATGATGGATGCCCAGGCCATCACAGAATTCCCGGAAGGCCGTGTTATCAAACTGTCGGCCGTTATCTGTAACGAGGGTGTGCGGTAGCCCAAACCGGCACACCACAGACTTCCAGAAGAAAGTCCTTATTTTGGCTTCCATGATCTTGGCAAGAGCTTCCGCCTCGATCCACTTAGTAAAATGGTCGACGGCCACCACTAGGAACTTGCATTGTCCGGAGGCAGGAGGGAACGGTCCCAGGATGTCCATGCCCCACTGTGCGAAGGGCCATGGTGCAGCTAGAGGGGTCAGCTGGGACGCCGGCTGATGTTGGATGTTGGCATGACGCTGGCAGCTGTCACACCTCTTAACGAGTTCGGATGCATCCTCCTTCATTGTCAGCCAATAATACCCCTGACGTAGAGCTTTATATGCAAGAGCCCTGCCCCCCAGATGGCTTCCGCATATCCCTTCGTGTATCTCCCGCAGAATATAATTGGCGTCGGTGGGGCCGACACACCTGAGGATAGGGTATGAGAACGACCTTCGGTAGAGCTTTCCCTCCATAATGAAAAACTTTGGGGCCCGTCTTTTAAGTTTCCTAGCTTCGGCAGGGTCTTCTGGGAGGGTACCCTCAGTAAAGTACCGGACATAGGCGTCCATCCAGGAGGGCTCCTGCTCCACTGGTAAAGTTTCTCTTGTACATCAATACTCGGGGCTTCTAAGTGCTCCACATAAGCCTTTCCCAACATCCCATCAGCTGAGGCAGCAAGACGGGATAAGGCGTCGGCTCTAGCATTCTCCTGTCGAGGAATGTAGCTGACGCTGAAGTGAGTAAAGGGGGAAACCAGCGAGTGCACCATATCTAAGTAGCGGGCCATGATGGGATCCCTTGCCTCGTATTCCTTTGTAATCTGGCCAGCAACCAGTTGGGAGTCGGTGAATGCCCTAAGGCGTTTCACCCCAAGCTCTCGAGCCAATCTTACACCGGATAACAAAGCTTCATATTCCGCCTGATTATTAGTGGCTGGAAAGAGGAAGCGAAGTGCACACTCGGTCACAACCCATCCGAGTTGGCCAAGATGAGGCCTGCTCCGCTCCCTTGAGAATTCGATGCCCCATCCACATGAAGGACCCATTCATCATCACTGGTTCCGAGGGGCTGAGTGTCCGTAGGAGGTTCTTTAGGTTGCTCCATTCCCCAAGTACATTCGACCAAAAAATCTGCCAAGACTTGAGACTTCATGGCCGAACGGGGGCGGAAAGATAGATCAAACTCCCCCAGCTTGAGGGCCCACCTTGCCAGCCGGCCGGAAGTATCTGGGCGAGCAAGAACTGTCTTCAGAGGTTGGTCTGTGATCACCGCGATCGGGTGGGCTTGGAAGTACGGCCGCAGACGCTGGGCAGACACGATCAATGCAAAGATGATCTTTTCCATATTTGAATATCGGGTCTCTGCATCGTGAAGCACCTTACTCGTATAGTATACGGGCCTTTGTGTGCCATCGGTGTCCATACGGACTAGCACAGAGCTAACAGCTTCAGGAGAGGCCGCAAGGTATAGAAGGAGTTCTTCTCCACCCGTCGGCTTGGCTAGCAGTGGCGGGGTAGATAAGAATTCCTTTAACCCTTCGAACGCCTCCTGGCATTCTTTCGTCCATTCGAACTTGTTGACTCTGCGAAGCGCCTTGAAGAAAGGTAGACACCTTTCAGCGGACTTGGATAGGAAGCGGCTTAGGGCGGCTACCCTTCCTGTCAGGCGCTGTATTTCCTTCTTATTGGCAGGAGGCCTCATGTCCAAGATGGCTTGGACTTTGTCCGGGTTTGCTTCGATCCCCCTCCGGGTTACCATGAAGCCCAAGAACTTTCCGGCTGTCACCCCAAATGCACACTTACGAGGGTTCAGCTTCATCTGGTACCGACGAAGGTTGTCAAAAGTTTCCGTTAGGTCCGCGATGTGGTCAGTGGCATGAACGCTTTTTGTCAACATGTCATCCACGTACACTTCCATGTTACGTCCTATCTGACCTTCAAAGACCTTGTTCATCAGCCTCTGGTAAGTGGCTCCCGCATTCTTTAACCCGAAAGGCATTACCTTGTAGCAATATAACCCTTTCTCAGTTATGAAGGAGGTAGCTTCTTCATCCGCTGGATTCATCCGGATCTGGTTGTATCCAGAGAAAGCATCCATGAAGCTAAGGACCTCATGGCCGGATGTAGCGTCCACCAGTTGATCGATTCGGGGCAGGGGAAAGCTGTCTTTAGGGCATGCCTTGTTGAGGTCGGTGAAATCTACGCACATTCTCCAGCTTCCGTTGGTCTTGCGGACTAGCACCACATTAGCCAACCATTCGGGGTAGTGGACCTCCCGAATATGGCCCGCAGCCATTAACTTGCGGATCTCCTCGTCGATAGCTTTCTGTCTGTCTGGAGCAAAGTTTCTTTTTTTCTGTCGGACCGGCCGACACTCTGGCTTGAGGTTAAGTCGATGGGTGATTACTTCTTCAGGGACGCCCGGCATGTCTGAGGACGACCATGCGAAGACGTCAGTGTTGGCACGCAGGAAAGTAAGAAGTTGATGGCGTGCCTCCTCTGGGAGCAATGCCCCCACCTGAACAGTCCTTGCCGGGTCATCACCCAAGGGGAGGGTTAGAAGGTGCTCTGCCGGCTCTCCCCTTCTTCCCAACTCCCGAGGATCGAGTGACTCAGAGGCTGTCGCCGACGCCGCGTTCAGCGGGCTGGGAGACAAATGGTAGCAAGGCGGAAGTGGGCTTTGCTCCCCTTTCATTTCTCCGACCCCTTCATTGGTGGGGAACCTTACCAATAACCTCTTAGTGGAGATTACGGCATCCAGCAGATTCAACCCTGGTCTTCCCAAGATAGCGTTATAAGCCAGTGGGACCCGGACCACCAAGAAATTTATAACCACAGTGCTCTGACATGGAGGGTTCCAGCCATGACCGGGAGGGCAATTTCCCCTCAACGTTCACCGAATCTCCAGTGAAGCCCATTAGCGGTGCGGCAACGGGTCGGAGCAAAGATCTTGACAAGTTCATCCGAACAAAAGCCTCATAGCTCAAGACATCCACCGAGCTCCCACTATCAATTAAAATTCTTTTTACAGGATGTTTGGCTATAGTCATGGACACCACGACGCTGTCGTCATGTTTATTAACTACCCCATCTAGATCCTTTCCGAAGAAAGGAATTACAGAGTCTATTCCCTCTCGCTGCCTCTTCGAACCACCATCCGCTCCCCAGGAAATCATAGCTATAGTCTTTTCAGTTGGAGCATTATCCACGCCAGCCGGGCGACTCGGAGGCACCGGGGGGCCCAACGCGGGGAGATTTCCCCGTCGAACAAATTTTCTTAGGTGGCCTTGCTGAACCAGCTCCTCAATGGCCTTTTTCAGATGGCGGCAATCCTTGGTGTCGTGGCCGTAGTCTCGGTGGTACCGGCAATAAAACTCCTTGTTGCGGGGGGCCCCAGACTTCAAGGGAGCCGGACGCTTGAAATAAGGTTCCTCCTCTATCTCCAGCAGGATGTGAGAGATGGGAGCCATGAGGGGGTGAATTGCTCCTTAGGAACCAGTGTCTGTGGTCGGCGATCTGGACGGCGTGGAGGCTCGGGCTTACGAGGTCGTGCACCGGCGTGTTCAGTAGGCGGTGGTTTATTACTGAGGTTCTTGTCAACTTCCCTCCTGGAAGAATCCGCCTCGTCGGCACGGATGTACTTTTGGGCTCGGCTCAAAGCTCAGCATAGGAACTCGGAGGCTTCTTATCCAGGGAATACGCGAACCTGGATGGGCGAAGTCCTCGTTTCAGGGCCAAAGTGGCCACGGAATCTTCCAGGTTGTACACCTCCAACGCCGCCTCCTTAAATCGAGCGACGAAATCCTTCAAGGTCTCGCCACTCCTCTGCTGAACAGCAAAGAGGCTATCTGCCACTCGCGGGATCTTTCGACAGGCATCAAAGTGAGCCAGGAAAGATCGCTCGAGCTGCCGAAATGAGTTGATGCTGCGCAGGGGCAAGCGGAGTACCACGCGCGCGCCGCTTTCCGGAGAGTGGCCGGAAAGGCGACGCATAAAAGGGAGTTCGTCGCTCCTTGGACCTGCATAAGGACCTTGTAGCTCTCCAGGTGGTCAAGGGGATCCGTCGTCCCATCGTATGGATCCAGTTGGGGGAGACGGAACCGGGGCGGGACCGGCTCCTTCATGATATGACGGGAAAGCGGGGGACGACGCTCATAAGCCGTCCCGTAAGGGTCGGTGATCCGGCGGCTGAGCTCGTCCAACCGTCGGTGATACTCGTCGAGCCTTTGCTCGGCCCGACGGGTGGTTTTCTGGAGAGTGCCATCTTGGGATGAATCAGAGGAAGGAGTTGAAGAGATCTCCGGCGCAAAGAACGCGCCCGCCTAGACTCTCTTTCCTTCGGCCGGTGGTGGGAACGACCGGAGTGGCTAGAAGGGGACCGCCGTCGCTTCGAGGTCCCTCGGTGATGAGGTTCGGGGGGTGAGCGATGGGAGACCTCAGGCGGGGTCCCACCTTGGTGAGACTGGACTGTTCCCCGCATTCCTTCGTCAAGCATAGGGGGCTGAGTTGCAGCAGCCAAATAATGCTCTTGCAGCCCCCGGACCATTGTCGTCAGATCCTGGACCTGGTGGGCCAGAGCTTCGAGCCGGTCAAGTTGGCTCATCTGCGCAGGGGGCGGAACATGGAGATTGGCCTCCGAATGCTCAGCCCGTGGAATGCGCCCGGCTGCTTGACTGGAGGAAGCCTCCTGTGCTCGCGTGGTCACCATCGTTTCCCTTGCAAAATTGGTGGGGTCACGGGGAGAACTTTCGTCTTCCTTCCATGTGGACTGCCCCTACCTGGCGCGCCAATCTGTTGCCGCCAACTCACTTATGATGAACGTCGAATGGGCTAGGATTGTGGTGAGCGTAGAAAAGTTATCGTCTTCCTTCTGGAGCCTGCAAAAAGTTCCAGACCGGTATTTCCGGCGGGGACCCTCCGACGCCCAAGTCAGCGAGTCATGGCACAGGGAGATTATTTCTAAGTGGGATTTTAAAGAGTAAGCCAGAGAGAGTCCCCCTCGCATGGCGCTCGGGTCCTCTTTTTATACCTGTCAGGGATTCCGTTTACCTCGTTTTGTTGGAACCGTCGAATCTTCCCTGTTGTGACGTTTCATCGAACGGCAAGTCGTTGGGTTGTTGCTGGATAAGGGCCGCTTATAGCGGTAACTGCCGATCGAGCTAACACTTGCCCGCGATTTCGGTGAGCGAGGTGCTCGGCAGTAGACCTTAGATCACGGGATCCGTTGTATGAGACTGGTCATTGTGCATGTGAAAGATACTGAAGGCTGACGCTGGTGGCCGACGCTGAAGGCAGTCGCTGGATGCCAGTGCTGGAGGCCGGAGCCAAAGTCTTAGCGCTGAGGGCCGACGCTGGTGGCCGATGCTGGGGCCGTCGCTGGATGCCCGCGCTAGAGGCCAGAGCCAAAGTCTTAGCGCTGAGGGCCGACGCTGGTGGCTGACGCTGAAGGCCGACACTGGATGCCAGCGCTGGAGGCCGGAGCCAAAGTCTCAGCACTGGGGCTGACACTGAAGGCCGACGCTGAAGGGGGTTTTGCTGTCACATCATTGCTTTCAAAAACCGTGCAAAATATATTACCACCCAGAGGAAACGGCCAGCCGTATCACTCGGCTTTTGAAAATCCCACGGCTTGGATCCTGGGAGGACAGCTTCATCACGGCTCTATTCTTTTTTGGATCCGATCATGGCAGAAAGATGCCTCCCCCTACCGTGCGGATTCTACCATGACGGTAGGAGGGAGAGAAGAGAGAAAGATGATGAGAGAAAACTTTCTTAGAAGAAAAGAATCTATTTTATTCCATCCAAACTCTAGAAACTAGGTTTTAAATACATTCACCAAGTGGGCTAGGCCTAGACTCAACAAAAACTCTTATGGACTAACCCAATAAGATTAAACTAATCCCTAAGTCCGTCTTGACCCATGACTTGATTTAATCTCAACCCTTGGATCCACATCTAGCTCAATACAAGTTAGTCCAACCTGGGCCTTGATAGCACCACATCAGGCCCAACATGTCTCGGCCATCCCGGGAGTTGACTCGAGGCCGTCGGAACCATAGGTCTTGAACCGCCTCGGGGGTTTCTCAGCCATCCCGGAGGTGACCTTATGATCGCGGGCCACCAAGAGCCTTTTGAAACTACCTCGGGGGTTTCTCGGTCGGCCCAGGAGTGGACTTGGGGCCACTGAAACCATAGGTCTTGAACCGCCTCGGGAGGTCCTCGATCGGCCCGAGGGTGACCTTATGATCGCAGGGCCGCCGAGAGCCTTTTGAACCCTGAAGGATGATCCGAGGGTGTTGGGATCATGCTCGGGTTCCTTTTTCTTTGTAACTGCCTCGGGGGTTTCTTCGGTCTGCTTGAGTAGTTGTTGAGAAGTTGATTTTGTCGGTTTTTTTGTAATGAATTCAAACACTAATGAAAATAAACTTTTTCTTAAAGTGTGGTATACCTAGCTTTCATAGCTTTTTGCCTTTGCGTCGTGTTTGGTGTCGACGTCGATTAGAGGCTTGAAAGCTTTTTCTTTGAAGAAATTTGTCTCCTTCTGTTAATTTGAATACTTCAATATGTTGAAGACCTGCCCTCCATGGAATCATATCGACTGAAGGTGGGGAAGTACCAGTGCCTTCATTTGGGGGCTTCATGATTGTGGTGTTTGTTGGTGAGCTTGAAGGTGCTCTTACTGATAGCTTGAGCTTGCTCTTGCTAATGAGCTTGATGATGCTCTTGCTGATAAGCTTCGGAGAGGCATGACGGTGGTGAGTCTCTTGCTGAAGAGATCTCCCACTGAATGGATGATGGCCGGCTTGAGTAGCAACTAAGGAGAAGTAGAAGCTCTTGTTTACTACTGTGGCCATGGAATATTGCTCCCGTAGCTTTTGGACAGCTGCCATTAATGCTTGGATTTGCAGGGCAGGGTGGCATGATGTTTTGCTTAAATGGCCTGAGATAGTGGTGATTGTGGAGTAGAGCGGCTGGCATTCTGTTGCTCGGCTCATTGAGGATGCCCTCTAAGCATGACTGGCGAAAGCTGCTTGGGCTCTTGTTATCACCATCTTTTTGATCCACCATTTTGATTAAAAAGGGGGACAAGGATCTACAAGCTAGCATCGTTGACGATCCGTGCTCTGCCCCTTTCCTGGCATGCCAATCTGTTGTGGCTAGATTACCCTCCTCGAACGTCCGTGAGCATCCAATCGCCTTCTTCAGCGTGCCAAGGATCCTCCGGTGAGCATCTCGCATTAGGGAGCTTACAAAAAGTCCCAGTGACCGAAGATTCTGACGGGGACCCTTCAATGCTCAAGTGAGTGCTCTGGGCAATAGCCATGAGCTTGAGAAAGCTCGAAAGAGAGAGAGGCTTAGAGAAGAGCTCTTTGTGAGCAAGTATGAGCATTTAGGAGTGTTGTGTGTTGTTACCTGATCGGGAGTCCCTCTTACCTATTTTATTCATCTTTAGACTCTGTATGGTTTGCCTGAAAAGCTTGGAGTCTCATGATGGGCCATGACTTTTGGATGGAATGTCATGATAGACGATGACTTCTTTTAGGCTCATCTGATTTGAGTGGTTGGGGCTTCATGATGAATGACTTGTGGATGGAATGTTAGGGCTGATGTTTGTGAGACTTGAGGTGCTACCACTTGTCAGATCATTTATGATGATGACAGTAATAGTGAGGCTTGCTTCTTAGTGGCATTCAGAGCTATAGGCCATGTCCTGTCAAAATGGATGGCTGCAGTTGGTTGGTGGGCCAAGTCCCATCAGCGTGGATGGCCATTATGGCATTGGCCAGGTGCGCTCTTCACGTCGCACGTCTGTCATCCTGTGTGGTCAGTGGTGGATAGTGGGGCCAGGCACGTGGGGCCCCACAGTGTGATCGCAGAACCAGAAGGAAGTCGGGGCTGCCTAGGAGGACAAGGCCGCCTAGAAGGAGAGGCCGCCTAGGAAGTTGGGCTGCCTAGGAGGAGAGGCCACCTAGGAGGTTGTGGCTGCCTAGGAGAAGAGGCCGCCTAGGAGGACAAGACCGCCTAGAAGGAGAGGTTGCCTAGGAAGTTGGGGCTGCCTAGGAGGAGAGGCTGCCTAGGAAGATAGGATCGCCTAGAAGAAGAGGTCGCCTAAAAAGCTGAGGGCTGTCTAGGAAGAGAGGCTGCTTAAAAGGACAGGGCCAAGTTCAGATACGATCATTGTATCTTATGGATCAATTGGTCCTATCAGAATTTATGACAAACTTGGCAACAATAAGAAAGGAGCACGTCCGATTCTTTACTGATTTTTCATCGGATGCTATTCCAATTAATTGCAGCAGATGCTAGTGGAACAAAATTTATGCAAATATAACTCCATTATTATTATAAAAATAAAAAAATAAAATATTGGGTAAAGAGAAACGTGTGCGAAATTAATTATGTGCTACTATCACATTCCCATGGCATGGACTGCAAGAGCCATGCAGTGCATTATTATATTGATTAAAAATAAAATATTGGGTAAAGAGAAACGTGTGCGAAATTAATTATGTGCTACTATCACATTCCCATGGCATGGACTGCAAGAGCCATGCAGTGCACGTTGCGCAATCAACGGCTGATTTTGTGAGTGATGATGTCAATTATAAAAGTTAAAAGGACAAAGAGAGAAGGATCTTTAGATCCATCCTTTAATATTTTAATTAGATCCAACGCGTTGGATGGATATCACTGTGTGCAAGAGAGAGGCAAAGGATAGGCTTACGTAAAATAAACGTCATCAAACAAATCATAGAGACTATGAAATATTGATATAAAATAGTATTAAAATAAATATCATAATATGTAATTACCTACAGAATTTTGCAATCATTTGAATTAAAAGGTTATAAAAATTATTTCTTTTAAGCATACAATGGTAAAATAGGAAGTTCGTTATATATTATTCTTGTCGCACATCCTACCAAGTTAGTGATTGGTTCAAATAGGTCCGTTTTCTCACTTATTCATGCACTATTTTCAGGAAGTAATTGAATCTTTCACTGCAAAAAAAATTAAATATAGCGACACTCAAATGCATCGCTAAATAAGCTATAGCAATGCATTAGCATCGCAAATAAGGCATCGCTAAAATGTTCATCGCAATTTCAATTTATCGCAATTGCGTCGCTTAACAGCGACTCTCTGCGATGCCCTAAATGCGTCACAATATATTACGATGCCCATAAATGCGTCGCAATATTACGACGCAGCCTAAATGCATCGCAACTTTAAAATAAATTTTTAAAAATATTTGCGATAGAAAATCTCTCGCAATTGCATCACTAATTAATTAATTTATTTTTTAAAAAAATTAAAAAAATAATTTTTAATTTTTTTAAATTAATTGCGATGAAAAATAGCGTCGCTAATTAATTTATTTATTTTTTTTAAAAATAAAATAAAATAATTTTTAATTTTTAAAAAATAATTGCGACGCTCCTAAATGCGTCACTACTTTAAAAATAATTTTTTTAAAAATATTTGCAAGGAAAATCTTGTCGCAATTGCGTCGCTAATTAATTATTTATTTATTTAAAAAAATTAAAATAACATAATTTTTAATTTTTTATAATTAATTGCGATGGAAAATAGCATCACTAATTAATTAATTTATTTTTTAAAAATAAAGTAAATTAATTTTTAATTTTTAAAGTAAATTAATTTGATTATTTAAAAAAATAAAATAATATAAAATAAACTTGCTAATACAATGTAATTCCTAATACAATTGACCAAAAATCATTACAAAATTTTTAAAAATAGATAAAATTTATTTTATTAATTATTTAAAATTTTCATATACAAAATAAAAAAATAAAAAAATGCATCAAGTAGTGAAAAAAAATATCATGTATCTACAGGCAGCTATGGAGGCTGCGGAGGCTGGAATGAACCTTGCGACAGGAGACGAACTAAATTCTGCATCTGACGCATCTGGTCTCTCATCTATGCAAGCTCCTCCCGAACCTCCTGGCAAACTTTCTCCTTGATAGATCTCCGGATACCGTCTATCTGCTCGGAAGGAATATCGCCAAAACCATGCGAACTGGAGCCCTGATGGGAAAAATATCTGGAAGCTCTGTTGCCCAAACCATAGACCCTATGGTCTCGCGGCTGGGCACCAACAACCTTCAAAAACACACGTCGACTCTCCTCTGGTGAGAGTTCGACGGGCGGCCCCCCATCAGTGGAGTCGACCTGCGAAGCCTGAGACTGAAGCTCCTCGACTCGTGCCTTTGAGTTATAAAATCAATGATAAATGAATCAATATATAAAGCTGAATAAAATATTAGAAATTAAACAAATAAAATATAAATCTAATTTCTTACCCCAACCTCCCTGATCGTGTATCGACCCAGGAACCGTCCTTCCTGGTGTGTGTCGCCCTGAATAGACGAAACTCACCAGGATCTTCCCTCCTGCTCGGACTACAAAAGCAGAAGAAAGAATATAAATGCAAGTATTTGTAAATGACTAAATTAGTATTTAAATTGTTTATGTTTTCTTACCATACGACGCCTGTGCTCCTGAATAGAAATGGAACCCGCAGTGTGACAGGAGAGGCCCGTGCCACAACCACCCTTCTCAGATCGGTGGTTCGTGCTGGCTGATGCGGACCTCCTCATCCATGCCTCGGACTGCCACGCCTGCTGCCAGCTGGCCCAAATACCCTTCGGCACATGCCCTGGACGGTCACCCGAACTCTCCAACGATAAAGCATGTCGGAGTATCGGCGTGCCGCAAGAGCATTTCCATGCTGCCCTAATGGCATCATGGATGGTAGGGTCCCACGTAAACTTTTTCTGCATTGAAATAAATAGTTAGTTTCAGAATATATTAAGATTAGAAAATTTTATATCAGTTATAAAATATATTTAAAAAGTTTACCTGAAACTCTGAAAAATAAAACTCCCTCGTGGCGCAGATACATGGTGCCAATCGTAGCCACTGGGATCAGCACGGCTCTGAAATATAGAGCTGATCCGGCTCGATACAGTATGCTGCTCAATAAAGCTGTTAAAAAAACTAATTAAAATAAGTAATTAACTTAAAAACATAAACATATAGTTACAATTAGTATATACTTACAGCCCATCGGCATCCAATCGAAGTACGGTGCGACCGACCAAAGAAGAACTCTCAGAGGTCTGTGCCGATCGGGTAGAGGAAAATACAGGATGAGCGTCGACGCCTGGAGAGGCGGAAGTCGTGCGTCAGGGCTGTAGTGGGATGTGACGCAGCAGGGCTATGTCATCAGGGGTAGATCTACCTCGGTCCGTCATACTGTAAATACTAAAGATTAATGCAATGCAATATAATTACGAATAATTAATAAACATACAAAAATTTAACACTTATAAAAATAAATTGAAATTGAATGAACCTATATCTTTAATCAGTGTCATTTGTTTCGTGAAATGTTGGTTCAACATCCGATGCCGTATCGGACTGTGATTCAGTTTCATTATCATCGGAAGGAAACCGAACATTTGCATCCTCAATTTCTTGGACATCACCATTTGGATCTCTAAGTGATGTTTCAGGAGCCCTTGTGTCGTCCTCAATTGCATGCATTTCCATCTCATCCTCTTGAAATGCAGGGCACTCAGTTGATTGACTTGATGAACTCTCATCTAATATGATTGTTGAACGTGGAACGATTTTAGAAACAGCCCACCAATCTTGCTTGTCGTTGCGCAAACTTGGATATCCGCAGTAAAACACTTGCTAAGCTTGGGATGCAAGAATGAATGGTTCATATTTCTGCAATCTTCGTCGATGTTTACTTCAACTAGATTGTAGTCGTTATGAACCCTTTTATCGACAGGAATTGTCGGATCAAACCAATCACAATGAAACAATACAGTTCGTTTCATAGGCCAACCGGATATTCAACTTCGACCACCTCTACTAACTTTCCGTAATAATCTGTATATTTGCTCTACACTTTCTCCTTTAACACAATCGATCTTATTAACTGGGAGCCCAAGGCCACGCAATAACTTCTTCGTTGAGTAGAAACTGTCTGCTACAACATTATGATTTGGCAAAACTTCATTCATTAACCCAGCTACAGCATTAATGCCTTTTCTGATAATCGATGTTCCGCCTTAATATTCAACAACCGAGCAGCCATAGACAATTGGGAATGACTCTCACAACCAGATACAATTCTTGATTTGCAGAACACAACATATCATAAAATTATTGTGCATCTGGATTTGGTTCTTCCATAAATGTATTCTGATTGAATTCGTTACCCGATGCATTCATCACCATTTCTTCGTATGTGTTTAAATTCACAAATGGTTCATCAATGGGATTTGACACTTCTTGGCTAGTGACAGCTGCAAACATTTCCTCAGTTTCACCATGACAGTTCCAAACATCATACCCAGGAACAACCCATTTTTACACAAGTGCACCTTCACAGTTTCAACATCTCTATAGGCTTTATTCTGACACTTGCGTAAGTTGCAGGGCACCTGATCCTAGGCCCATCCATCCATTCGGGTTGACTACATGCAAATACTATAAATTCTTCCAATCCATTTAGAAAATCTGGATTAAGCAACCCATCTTTTAACCTTATATACATCCACGAGCGAGCCCCGCTAATTTTTGACCAACTTATACAATTCCTGGTAAACCATTAAAGGAGACAACAATTTAATTTTGCATTAGTCATTATAGCAATAGATTTATTCTTTTACACATCTAAGGTAAATAACAAATATTGTGCCTCTTTAATTATACCGATAAATCAAGGCCGGGCCATGGCTACGATCCTTGATGTGCTATCCAGGACCAAGGCCCAGGACCGGGGTCTGTTCAATCAGTAGACTTCACAAGTAAGCAAGTGTCCTAAATGAATTCCACTTTCACTCCACTAGGACTTAGGTAAAGCCCTATTCCATTCAAGATTATTATGCAATATGTTATCCATCATTTACGTTGAAATTTCGACAGCAATTCCCCTTATGTTCTCCTAAATGTGTGGCTTATATGCCACACTAGGAGAACGTATGAGGATATACAAACAGCAAGCTCAACTAACGATGACGAATAGCAGATAAACATATCGCAAAAAATAATCTCAAACTATCCACTAGGACAATTTGAGAATTTGCAAGACTAAGTCTTACAAAGTCTCGAATGGATCTAAAGGTTATAGTGCTGTAAGAAATAATATGAAAAATCAAAGAAAGAACTTGACATAGTATGTATGTCATATGGATTTACTTTAGATAAGTAAAAATGGATTCAACCTGGCCTAAACTAAATCTGATTCAATCTAATAACTCAAATCACATAAAAGCTATGCTCTTATCTCAAATTCTTTTTATTAGGAGGAGTTATATTCTTTCA